>CM040246.1:38687390-39079677 GCA_022545495.1 Chrysanthemum lavandulifolium
ACTTTTACAACGATTGTTAATACAAATAAGCCGTAAAACGCTTATTTATATTTTACGATCTTCTAATGTTTTGTCGATAACAAACGTAAAATCATTTTAACAAAATAAATAAAATACGAAATGGTTTGAGCCAATAGTTTACTAACACACTTACGTTTTCATATAAAACACTAAACAAGAAATAGTGTTTTCATGTTATAGTAATGCATATGTATAACAACTAGTGTTTACATAATGGGTATATATATACATACTTAGTATGTATTGTAATGGGTAAGAATCTAAGTACTTGACCCATTAACTAGATACATTGAATGTAGTTGGGTAAAACCCAAAGTCCATGACCCATACCCATGGAGCATGATCCATAACCCATGACCCATTGCATGACATCATGCATGAAGTCATAATGGGTATTATCCATAACCCATGGAGCTAAACCATGACCCATTGACTAGATGCATTTCACCTTCTAGATACATTATATCTATTTGGATACCCATAATCCAAAGTCCATAACCCATTTAGGGGGAGCGTTCTACGGATCCCTAGAAATACACTGGACGAATCCCTCAAGCAAAGGATCCGTGGAACAGTAGTGATTTCTTTGTCTATAAATAGTGAGTCATTTCTTCATTGTAACTCACCCCTTTCACACACATTTTCTTTTAGTGTTGTAAACTCTCTAACCTCAGATCCAAAGGATCTTTCTATGTAGTTTTGTGTTTGTGTGATTCTCTAGGTTCCTTTTAAAGGCGAGATCACCACCTCTTGAAGTCGAGCAAGCTCAAGTCCATGGGTTGCCAAGCTTCACATAATCAAGACTACTAAAGTTATCTTGTTGATAGTTCTTTCCTCCTCCTTAGAAGTCTTGTGTCGAAGGCATTAGTGAAAGGTGCCGAAGGTCCGTGTCGAAGGCATTAGTAAAAGATGCCAAGGTCCGTGTCAAAGGCATTAGTGAAGGGTGCCAAGGTTCGTGTCGAAGGCATTAGTGAAAGGTGCCAAAGAGTCAAGTCAAGGCATTAGTGAAAGGTGCCAAAGGATTGTGTCAAAGGCATTAGTGAAAGGTGCCAAGGGTGTACATTCGATATGGTGCATCGATGTAAAAGATAGATTAGTTTGGGTTAAAAGATGGTGAGATCCTTATGATGTTGTTATAAGGAGTATCTCCTTCGGGATAGTTGTTGTGTAGTGTTGGGTAGTAGTTCCTCCTTTGTAATGGAACTCGGTATCTAGCCTTGTACCGGATAAAGTGTAGGCGACGCTGTGATAGGTTTGGTTCTACCTCGTGGAAGAACCCGGTGTCTAGCCTTGTACCGATAAAGAGTAGGCGACGCAAGGAAGGCTTCTCCGCCACAAGGAGCTTGTTTTGTAGTGCTTACGAACTCTCGAGTATGACTCGGGAGTGGAGTCGGGCATAGAAAGTGTCCTTGTAGCCGAACCACTATAAATACTGTGTTGTGGTTTTGTGTTTCTTACTCTTTATCTTCACATTATTTTCTTATATACTTATCTATCATCATCCAATATACATATTAAATAGATTGACATAAGTCGATCTAAATAGTTTAAAACAAAGTTTTAATCGGTAAAACTATTCAACCCCCCTTCTAGTTTTCCACAATTGGTACCGAGCTTCGTTACCAAGTTTCTTAGAGTATATTGTACTTTAAAACTTGATACGATCCGTATGTTTAAAAACTACAAACAAGGATATTTCCTAAAACAAAAATTCATGTTTTAGAAATCTTTACAATTTAAATGTTGGATAGTGATAGATCATTCTAACATTTTCTTTTGAGAAATCTTCTTGCTAGAATTTCTTCCAATGACTTAGTTCTATCCGAAGAAAAATGAAGTCAACACCCAAAGAAGAATACAACGTGACCACAACTTGCTTTTCCGAAATACGATTAAGTATTTTTAAAGCTCATGAAGTTTTTCGTGTCTATGGTTTCTAAAACCATACAAAGGGAATATAGCAAATGTATGTTCTCTTAGTTACAATTAGTTGGTAAAAAACGTGCTAATTGCTTGTGGATAAAATGGTGATATATGCTTCTCTCTTATAATAAGCATAATATGAAAAGTGTTTTAGTGATCTTTTTGTCTTTGAAGTTTTGTTGTTAGATGTCTTGTTAATCAAGCTTGAATAAAGATTAAAATGGGTAATATAACTTCACTAAAAATCTACAAAGGTTAAACCTTTTGTCGGGTCAAAACATGCATTTTTGTAACCGTGTCGATCCATGAAAGGGATCCGACGGATCCGTCGTCAGAGGACAAATTTTGCTTAAATTTCAAAAATTCATAACTAATTAACCGTAAGTCCGTAGAAGTCGTGCACATATCGCTTTTAAAGGTATTTGAGTCTACTATCATATAAAATGATTTCATAAACTGATTCAAAACAAAAATTTACAGTAATCATTGATTTATAATAGAAAGTCATTTTTCGTCATAACTTTTGCACAAACTTTGATCTAATTGGAGACGGATGTTTTCGCCTTTGAATAACAATGTGTCTTCTTTTGAAATTAAGTTTTTGATCATATTTATAAATATAAAAGAAACTAATCAAGCTTGGTATACATGTTTATATTTAACACAAAGCGATGAAAAGCACTTTCGTATGCTATGCTAAATGATTAATTGTCTTACCTTGCATTACTTGAATATTTGCTTATCTCAAATAGTTTTTGTGCTTGTTTGATTGAATAACATATGTGGTTTCCTCACCTTGCTATTCATTCTCTTGTTTGTCGATTTAGTAATATTTTACTAATCAATGTGCTATTTGAAGGAGTGTTTGGGATAACATCTAGTTGTGTCAAAAATGTTAGTTTAAATACTTAGATAAGTCATATAAGTTGAAAAATGTTTAAAACATGTAATATGATAAATGGCTTCTTGATTGAGTTTGTCATGTGCAACATAAATGTTTTATGTGATTATATGATTTCTTGATTTCATATTTTCTTGTGTCGCTTTCTAAAACAAAAAGAATGTACATCGGATCATAACCTACACTTGTGTTGATGATGTACTCTCCGCTTTCCTTTTCATGATCGCTTTCCAAGCTTCATAGTAGGATTGACAACTTGTATTTTCATCCGATATACTCAAGTAAATTATTTTGCAACGCAAACATAATTGGTCATATCCGAAAATCCAAACTCGAGCTTTCCAACAACATATGTTGAACTAGCTCATCCAACCATTTTGTTCACAATATGGAAAACTTTAAATTTTACATTTAAACATGACACCTTCACACCTTAGTTGTTTCGCATAATATTAATAAAACGAAGCAAAGTATCATCATTGTTACTCTTGATAGGCTATTGTAGGAATACAAATTTTCCTAACTCGAGAATGAATATCGGAGAACTTATTGCACTAGAAACTCAATTTGACCTAACGGTTGAATTGCTTCCTTGATAGAAGTTGGTATGTGGAATCACCGTAAAATGGTCGTGTTTAGCCGTAATTGAGCAATCGATAGTAATAGTCTCATATTCATTCTCTCACTTAATAAATCTATACTCCTATGTTTTTCTAAAGTAAGTTTACAATGGAAATACTTTCGTTGTCTTAGGATTACTAATCAAACAAGTTGTAAAATTAATTTTTCTTTTAGTTAATCACAACCACTTGCCTCATCAAGCGATTATCTTGCTTTGATCGAGAAACGCTACACGACTTCATGGACGAAGCTCATTGTATGCTAATCACCATCCGTAATGACTAAACATAGTTCATTGCTTCCGTTGACCAAAACAACCTTCTAAACAATTCACTTTCTTAAGGACGCATATACATGTAATTCTTACTCTTCAATACCAACACATAGGTAAACATCTTTTAGCTAAAACCAACTCACAAACGGTACTGCTTCAAGCCTTTCTAAATCTAACACTTACTCTTCTAAACACAACTCCTTCATCTCCACGAACAACAACTCTACCTTCCGGATCCAAATGAAGTCTAGGATTGTCTTGAACTAGCACCTTACAACTCTATTGTCTTGAGCACTATCATGTACTCTTTTCTTTCTTGACACATACCTTGCACGCCATTGTTAATACAAACGATTTACTAATCTAGATCGTAAATCTGTTTTGAGCTTCTTGAATAGCGCTTGTCAAGTTTGATAAACCTTTGTGTTAGTTGTAAGCTCGATCTCATTTGGTTGCTTATGTGATATTCTTACATGCTCTCATTGCTATGCTAGACTTGTATACATATATACTTACTCTAGAGATCATTAGTTTCAAAACTCAATACTTGGAACAAAATATTGCACGCCATCGTTGAGTAACTGTTCCATGCCGGATCCTTCAAGTGAAGGATCCGTGGGATCCGCAAATGTAAGAGCTATTTTATCATCCTTGCATCAATCCAACCTCTAGATCAGATAATACTAGCTAAACATGATACTTTAGGATCACTTAAGTCTTCATCAAGCTTAGTAGGTCTCACACTCACTCATAGCTAAACTTAGGATCACATTCAAGGTGCTTTTGATTTATCACTCGCCAAAACTCACCATATTTCCGCTCTAATGCTCACACATTGTTACGCACATCTCAAAACACTTAGTTTGATATTTCTCTCAATTTTAGCAAATTGATTTTAGTCACCTTTACCTCAAAATGGGCCAAAAACTAGTTTTTTAATTTCGTATGATTTTTAAGGAATTTTCAAAACTTCTTTTGAATTATCATCTTATCTCTAAGATCATTTGACTCCACTTAACACTCTCAAAACTCTTAGTATTATCCTTGATCACCCATTGGTGTTCATAAAACCCTAATTCTTTTCATAAAAGACAATCATTAGCTACCCTCACTCATTTCACTTATTAATTTAAGTCTCATTTCATTTAAGACATCTGAGAAGACTGAAAACACTTAAGATGTGTAGGTATTAGACCTTACAAGATATCATTTTCTTTTTCCTTGATCACGACAACCGGATCCCTAGGTTTAGCCTAGACGGATCCCTCATTTGAGGAAACCGTGGGAACCGGATGCACGTACTAAGCTAATCTTAGCTAAAACAATCATTGCAAGCTCTCCTTGTTAACTTGAACACTCCACCTTGTCTTAATTGACTTCTAGATCACCCAACTCGTAGTTGACTCTTGTACATGCAAATCATTGCAATTTGAAGGATCTTAGTGGCTTAGGCTTTAAATTCACTTACCAATTCCTTCCTTTATAAACCTCTTTGTTAGTACTTCTAAGTCACCATTAATACCCTCATTTTCAGCAACTACAAGCCTTTATTTCACTATCAATTTGTTATTTCATCATGAGGAAAGCCCTAGTGCTAACTCATCCACCAAAGGACCTCCCAAGAAACTTGCTCTGATTGTCCACGAAATCTCTTCAACCAAATCATCACCCGTTAAACCGCAAACGCCGAATTCCTCTCAACCAACTCAACCAATCAAAACAATCCCTAAAATGATTGTTCCCACAAAACTACCCTTTCCAAACCCTACTATACCTCCTAAACCAAACACCCTATTTCCACTAAACCATCACCCTTAGTGCCTAGATCCATATCCTTCACCACCCACTCATCTCCACACCTCTACATTTTAGAGGACTTGCCTTCTAGGCCATCTCATCCTCCTCCATTTCCAACATTCTCCTCAATTGAGAGAATAGTGCAACAACAAAACCATGGTGTTGAAACAACACTAGCACCGTATCCTTTTCTCCATCACCTCAAATAGTTCATTTTGGATTATGAGGAATCAACAACCGGATCACATGGAAGTAGACACCTCTACCACCACAAGCACTCTTAGTTGAACCACCTCCAACTTTATCAAACATACCTCCACAAACCATTTTTCTTTTGTGGAACCTCAACCCAACCTTCCATCTCAAACCACTCCTTCCTACCACCACCATTCCCTAGCCATGACAAAGATTGTTATCATTGTCAACATGTTGAAGGTTTAGTACATGAAGTACGTGACGAGCTACGCTTTCATGTTCTATCACCTCCTTGAACGCTTTGATGAGGTCAACAAATCTAAACTTCCTTTAGCTTAGGAATTCAAGTGGTGTTCTAGTCTTGCTTAACTTAGATTGATTAGGAATCATACTTCATGTTTGGATCATTTTTAGTCTTAGAGTTATGTACATCATTTCTCTCATTTTATTGAATGATATTACATGTTGTATGTTATGTGGTCTTGATAATATGCTTGGTACCTTAATACATAACTCTTGTTGATGTTGACACCACATTTTACATCTATATTGTTGTCTTAAGTATACAGGCAGACGGATCCCTCACTTTGGCCTAGACGGATCCCTCCCAGGGAGGAATCGTGGGATCCGTACAACATAAGACTTTCTTCTTACTAATTTGAGTCTTATTTGCAGGAAATTATGCATCATATACTTGTTTTCTAACCTTTGTTTTGTAGATTTTCAATATACACATGAAGAATTTGACACCCTTAGCTAGGGGGAGCTTCTTGTCAAAGAAAAACATTGCAAAAACGCTTGCAATACTCTCACATAGGATTACATTACTACTTTACGTCCTCCTCTCAAAGGAGCACTCGTCAATGGGGAGCATGTTCGTCAAAAGGACGAAACCATTTGCAAATATAATTGCAAAACACTCGTTTAGTATTCCTAATTACTTGACGCCCTCAACAAAGAGAAGCACCCGTCAAGGGGAGCTAAGACAAGAATTCTTCTCTCTTACTCTATTTTTCATACTTTTCACATGTTTTTCTTCAAACAATGTGTTAGTTTCTTTCGACGCTTTTTGTTTCGACAAAAGGGGAGAAGAGAGTAAAACTCAATTCAAACTTTTACTTAACTTTAGATTTTCCTTAAAATAATCTTATGTTTTGTCATCAACAAAAAGGGAAGATTGTTAATACAAATAAGTCGTAAAAATGTTTATTTATATTTTACGATCTTCAATGTTTTGTCGATAACAAACGTAAAATCATTTTAACGAAATAAATAAAATACGTAAATGGTTTGAGCCAATAGTTTACTAACACACTTACGTTTTCATATAAAACACTAAACAAGTAATAGTGTTTTCATGTTATAGTAATGCATATGTATAACAACTAGTGTTTACATAACGGGTATATATATACATACTTAGTATGTATTGTAATGGGTAAAAATCTAAGTACTTGACCCATTAACTAGATACATTGAATGTAGTTGGGTAAAACCCAAAGTCCATGACCCATACCCATAGAGCATGATCCATAACCCATGACCCATTGCATGACATCATGCATGAAGTCATAATGGGTATTATCCATAACCCATGGAGCTAAACCATGACCCATTGACTAGATGCATTTCACCTTCTAGATACATTATATCTATTTGGATACCTATGATCCAAAGTCCATAACCCATGACCCATAACCCATTTAGGGGAGCGCCCCACGGATCCCCAGAATACATCGGACGGATCCTCGCAAGGGATCCATGGGATCCGTGGAACAAGAGTGATTTCTTTGTCTATAAATAGTGATCCATTTTTCATTGTAACTAACCCATTTCACACAAATTCTCTTAGTGTTGTAAACTCTCTAACCTCGGATCCAAAGGATCTTTCTATGTAGTTTTGTGTTTGTGTGATTCTTTAGGTTCCTCTTAAAGGCGAGATCACCACCTCTTGAAGTAGAGCAAAC
The DNA here is from genome assembly GCA_022545495.1 of Chrysanthemum lavandulifolium. Lineage (NCBI taxonomy): Eukaryota > Viridiplantae > Streptophyta > Magnoliopsida > Asterales > Asteraceae > Chrysanthemum > Chrysanthemum lavandulifolium. The sequence continues at coordinate 38,695,090 of CM040246.1, forward strand.
TCAAGTCCATGGGTTGCCAAGCTTCATCATCATCAAGACTACTGAAGTTATCTTGTTGATAGTTCTTTCCTCCCCCCTTAGAAGTGTTGTGTCGAAGGCATTAGTGAAAGGTGACGAAGGTTTGTGTCGAAGGCATTAGTGAAAGATGCCGAAGGTCCGTGTCAAAGGCATTAGTGAAGGGTGCCGAAGGTTCGTGTCGAAGGCATTAGTGAAATGTGCCAAAGAGTCAAGTCGAAGGCATTAGTGAAAGGTGCCAAAGGATCGTGTCAAAGGCATTAGTGAAAGGTGCCAAGAGTGTACATTCGATATGGTGCATCGATGTACAAGATAGATTAGTTTGGGTTAAAGGATAGTGAGATCCTTATGATGTTGTTATAAGGAGTATGTCTCCTTTGGGATAGTTGTTGTGTAGTGTTGGGTAGTAGTTCCTCCTTTGTAATGGAACTCGGTATCTAGCCTTGTACCGGATAAAGTGTAGGCGACGCTTGGATAGGTTTGGTTCTACCTGTGGAAGAACCCGGTGTCTAGCCTTGTACCGGATAAAGAGTAGGCGACATTGTGAAGGCTTCTCCACCACAAGGAGCTTGTGTTGTGTAGTGCTTACAAACTCTCGAGTAGGTGACTGGGAGTGGAGTAGGGCAAGGAAGGTGTCCTTGTAGCCGAACCACTATAAGTACTCGTGTTGTGGTTTTGTGTTTCTTACTCTTTATCTTCACATTACTTGCTTATATACTTATCTATCATCATCCAACATACATATTAAATAGATTGACATAAGTCGATCTAAATAGTTTAAAACAAAGTTTTAATCGGTAAAACTATCCCCTTCTAGTTTTCCACACCGATGTTATGCTTCTACCTTTGGGGGTTGTGAAATGGTGTGGGCATACAATGGTTAGCTACATCGGGGAACATGATATGTAATTTCAAATAATCGAGAATGGATTTTAAGTATCATGGTCAAAGAGTTACAACCAGAGGCACAAAAGTCTACAATGGAGTGGTTGGGACACAAAAATGCAACTAAAACTGTGAACCAAGTTATGCAGGGTGAATTCCACTCAATGGCCTTATGTGTATTCCCTGAATCAGTTGCTACTTGTATGCAAGTGGAAGGATCTAAGGTAGAAATGAATCCTAGATATCAACATGTGGTGGATAGCTATGGAGATGTGTTTGAAGTACCTAAAGAGTTACCACCTAAGAGGAATCATGATCATAGAATTCCATTGGAGCCTTATAGACACCCTCCATCACAAAAAGATGCAATAGAAGGAATGGTTGCAGAATTGTTGGAAGCAGGGGTAATCAAGAAGAGTCGCAGTCCGTTCTCATCACCTATAGTCATGGTCAAGAAGAAGGATAATTCTTGGAGGATGTGTGTGGATTACAGGCAACTAAATAAGCACACTATCAAAGATAAATTCCCAATCCCTATCATAGAAGAACTTATGATGAGTTAAATGGGTCAAAATTGTTCACCAAGCTTGATTTGAGATCTGGTTATCATCAAATCGTAATGCATGAAGCGAGATGTACCCAATACAACCTTTAAAACTCATGAGGGCCATTATGAATTCTTGGTGATGCCATTTGGTCTTACAAATTCCCCATCCACATTTCAATCGTTAATGAATGAGGTATTCGGTTTTACCTAAGGAAATTTGTTTTGGTATTCTTTGATGACATACTCATTTATAGTCCAAATGAGGAGGATCATGTGATTCATTTGCAAACAATTTTAGAAACAATGAGGCAAAACAAGTTATATGCAAAGAAGAGTAAGTGTGTGTTTAGTATCGATAAGGTGGAATATTTGGGACATGTCATTTCACCAATGGGAATTGCTCTTGACCCGCAGAAGATCAAGGCAATGTCTAAATGGCATGTACCTACTCATGTGAAACAACTTAGGGTTTCTTGTGATTAACTCGGATACTATAGGAGGTTCATTCAAAGTTATGCAAGCATTAGCGCACCTCTTACTTAGTTACTCGGAAAAATGCTTTTACTTGGACTAATGAATCTCATCTGACTTTTGAAAGGCTAAAACAAGCTATGATCAGTGCACCAGTGTTGAAATTACCAGACTTTACAAAGGAATTTACTTTGGAAACTGATGCTTCAGGGGTAGGATTGGGGGCAGTGTTATTACAAGAAGGCCATCCTATAGCTTTTCTTAGTAAAACTCTCTCTGCCAAACACCAGCTTATGTCCACTTATGAAAAAGAATTTCTGGCTATTGTGTATGCTTTAGAGAAATGGAGAGGCTACTTATTAGATAGGCATTTTCAGATTAAAACTGATCATTTCAGTCTTAAATACCTATTAGATCAGAGAATGTCTACTCCTACACAGTTGAAGTGGCTTCCAAAATTGATGGGGTTTGATTATGAAATTGTGTACAGAAAAGGGGTAGAAAATGTCACAGCTGATGCTCTATCCAGAATTCAAAATTCAGGGGAATTGTTTAGTTTGATCTCATCATCAATGAGCACTGAGTTGTACCAAAGAATTGTGGCTAGTTGGAGCTCAGATACTCAACTTCAACAAGTTATACAACAGTTGCAGAATGGTCAAACTGTGAAAGGTTCTTATGCATGGGCTAACCAAGAATTAAGAAGAAAAGGCAAGCTAGTGGTGGGCAATGACTCAGAGCTCAGAACTAAATTGCTTAAACAGTTCCATGAAGGGTCAGTTGGAGGACATTCTGGGGTCAATACCACTACCAACAAAATTTGCAGTGTGTTCTATTGGAAAAAGTTAAGGAAGCATGTCAAACAAATGGCAAGAGAATGTGACACATGTCAAAGGAATAAATCAGATTTGGCAGCCTATCCTGGACTACTACAGCCATTTCCCATGCCTACTACTATTTGGTCTAGTATTTCCATGGATTTTGTTGAAGGATTGCCAAAATCACAGGGTAAGACAGTCATTTTTGTGGTGGTTGATAGGTTGAGTAAATATGCACATTTCATGCCTCTTGCTCACCCATTCACTGCTACAACTGTTGCACAAGTATTCTTGGACAACATTTACAAGCTTCATGGACTGCCAAACACTATTATATCAGATAGAGACAAAGTCTTTTTGAGCACCTTTTGGAAAGAACTATTTAAGTTGTTACAAGTGAAGTCGAAAATGTCTACCTCATACCACCCACAAACCGATGGCCAAACCAAGTGGTCTATAGGTGCTTGAAGTGCTATCTAAGGTGTATGTCGGAGAACAATCTAAGCATTGATGAAGTGGTTGTTTTTATGAATGGTGGTACAATACTAACCACCATTCGCTATCAACACCACACCCTCCGAGGTAGTATATGGTCAAGCTCCACCTGCTCATGTTCCTTATGTGGGTGGAGAAAGTAGAGTGGAAGTCGTAGATAGGACTCTTACAATAGGGAAGAAGCTATTGACCTTTGAAGTTCCATCTAAAGAGAGCTCGTGATAGGATGAAATCCAAGTCGATAAACATAGAACCGATAGAACCTATGAGGTGAATGATTGGGTTTATCTAAAATTGCAACCTCACGGATAAGTTTCAATCAGAAATGGAAGCAAAGTAAGCTCTCCCAAAGTATTATGGTCCATTTCAAGTGCGCCTAAGATATGACAAGTTGCCTACAAATTGAAGTCGCCCACTTCTTCCCAAATTCATGATGTCTTTCATGTGTCCCAACTTAAGAAATGCAGAGGTACAAGGACTCATAGTGGTACTTTACCACTTGTGATGTGGAAGGAGGGTATTGGTTGAGCCTATTGCTATATTGGATGAAGGTTGGCAAAGAAAGGAACACCACATCGTGTTTGTGCTAGTTCAATGGGCAAACGGGTCCACAGATGATGCAACTCGGGAACCCATCGAAGATCTTCAGAAGAGGTTTCCTACCTTTGACTGCTAATCTTGAGGACAAGATTAAACCGGGGGATGGATTGATAGTTACCATAGTTAGTGACACGTGAGGTGCACATGTCTAGCATAGCTAGTCAGTGAGGTACACGTGTACATTTCCACAACTAAATGGTCTAATGCCTTTCCCGCCAAAACTGCTTTTTAAATATCTCATATGATTTCATTTGTAACTAGCCAACTTTTAATACAAATTCTCTTCTTTGATTTCTCTCTTGTAATCAATTCTTCACCAATAATAGAATCGATTGATAATACAAATTACATTTGAGTGATCTATATCTTTTCTTGATTGCTCATTGTATTGTAATCCATTAACAAATCTTAACCGATTCCTAGTGGTGTATATCACCGACTTGCATGAAAATACATCTTCTCATTATAATCTTCATGACCGACGCCATAACTCGATGAGTCGTCATCATGACAATACGATCGGTCAGAACTAAGCCATGACTTGTAAACTCAACCTTTGAAAGATTTTGAAATCTTATAAACATGGGACCTTAAGATATGTACTCACATATCTTAGTTACAACTAAGGTTGCAAAAATCGTGAAACGATAGTCGGTCGATTCAACCTTCTTTAGCTAGGAATCGGTTTAGGTGGATTAATCAATAATTAATTTGATTGACATTTCGTAAAGCTTTTGGTATTTTGGCGAGTTTTGGGTCACGTGAGTTTTAGGTATTTACGGCAAGATTTGCCTTATACCAACAACTTGTAATAGATATAAACAACTATAAGTCAGTTTCCGACGTGTTTATGGTATTTTCGGCATGATTTGCAAGTTTCCAAAAGTTTGACCATTGTTGACCACCATTGACCGATTTGCACAAATCGAAAAGGTTGATGAGCTATCAACACCTAAACGGTGATTAATCAGCCTTGCATATTTTTTTTTGCAACACTTGTTAGAAAATTATAAATATAAAGTTTTATAATTAGAGTAGCCTTCTATTTGTTTGTTTGTTGCTTTCTTTTCTTTTCTATTTTTACATTTTTGAGCCACTCAAAAAGCATATGTGACTGTTTGTTAGAATTTGCTTAAAGGAGCATATGCTGGTAAACTATAAGGATAAGTTTGTATGTTACTCGCTCATAAATTTTAAGAGCACACATTAACATTGCAATATCCGCATCCTATTACTAATATCTTTCATTCATCACAATTAGGAACATCAGTTTCAGCATCACTTGTTCTGAACATATAATTAGTTTATCTGTTATATATATTGAGGTTCAGCAGTTCAAAATTACATAAAATGATAGTATTACCATGAGCAACAATGCCTATTACTCCACAAGTTCACAACTCACAAACAAAACTATAAAGAAAGCACACTAAACACTAGTTCAAAAAAAGCTTTAAAAAACAAGCTGTTTTCGTTACACACTGCAAGAATTGTGCTTGTACACAACCACAATGCACGAATGAGGGATACCGGCAATTTCTGAAGCCTCACAAGACCGTCTTGGAAAATGGCGGTTCCTTTGTTGGTAAGCTTCTTAGCTTCATGATGTTCCAATATGCATATATATGATATATATATGCTTTATTAATCAATCTTCATATGTATATAGATAGGCATGCATGCATAAACTAAATGCATGAAATACGATAATGTTGTAGTAGTTATTTTGTTAAGGACCCCATATGGAATCGTCAGGTACCTCATCCCAATCATTTGTATGATCGAAAAGGTACATCTGTGTATCCTGGTTGTTAAATTCCATCCATGTTTCGGTGGAATCAAGTGGTGCATCATTGATGGCTTGGATTTGGCTAGCCGAAAGCCCAATGTTGGTGGGCACGGTATGAGCTGATCCTGACCCTGAGCCCGAATCCATTTCAGATATGGAGGGCTTGACGAGTAATGTAGCCTCGTGAGCTGCCAAACGTATGTCTTCAGCACTAGAGCTAGCCGGGCGGGGTAGAGCATTTGCCAAATATGGAAAATTAAGACGGGAAGTGTCTCCACGAAAATAAAAAGACGTGGCATCATATGCAACTGCTGCCATTTCGGGTGTGTCAAAACTCCCAAGCCAAATGCGGGACTTGCCCATGGGTTCGCGTATTTCTGACACCCATTTTCCATATTTTCGCTTGCGGACTCCACGGTAAACCGAAGAAGTTCCGCCACTAGATGACCGAGTGTCACTCATTGTTAAGGAATTGAATCGAGGTTAATATGCAGTTCAACTGTCTATTTATACAAAATATCAAATATCAAATATAATATTAAAACTAATTTACTATTACAAGGGTCACAAATAGCTATTAGGCAATAATATAAGGATTATACAACAACTTAGTAGACTTTCCAAGTAGGTTCAAAGGATCTTTATCAATGCTTGCATAAGACAATAATCTTCTTTATGGGCTTGGTTCCACCAATAAGGATCTTGCACGTATGCATGATAAGAATGTATCATGTGTGGTATTTACAATTTTTCTAATGTTTATGTGCACTAACTGTTACATAGCACTTGGAATGTGGAAAACAGAAAGATCGGTTGTTGAAACTTGAAAGGCCATAACGCGGTTCCATATAGTACCAAATATCCACTTTCTTGTGTGTGTATGTATATGCGTATAGTAAAATATTTTTCGATGTGTATGTATAATTGTATATGTGTAAATAGGGTGAGTTATAGGACGTGTTTAGCCCTGTAACGCGGACCTATAACTTAACTTCACACCCTTTTTTGTTTTATTGGGTTATGTATGAATCAATAAGCGTCTTATAACTTGAGTGGTGAAGGGATGGTGTTTTTGTGAAGTTATAGGTTTTGAGTTATATGAGAAGAAGTTGAGGTGTCAGGAAAAAGTGCTATAACACGAGCTCTATGGCTCTGAAACACCTTGTGCTCATAAGGCAGATGGTATATATATTGACGTGAATACCCTAAAAGCGTCATCACTAAAGTGTTAAAACGAGTAAAGTGACTTTAAATCATTACTGAAGAGTATAGGTTCAAACTGCGATTTATAGAGAAGATAGTTGCGTCAGTCTAGCTTTATGGATACGAGATGGGTGGAGCAAGAAGGGACGCAAGTGAGAAGGATGATAGGTTCTAGTAGGTGGAAGGGAAAGATTGTGGAGGTGCATTGGAAGACATGGTGTATAACGGTGAGAAGGCAACAGTCGCGGTAAGATGGGAGGAACGCCAAAAAGTGAAAGTCGCCGAAAAGTGGCGGAATGCTCTCGAAACCAATTCACTTAAGTGAGATAGGGGAGAGTGAAATTTCGTGTGTAGGGGTGAAATCCGTAAATATACGAAGGAACGCCAAAAGTGAAGGCAACTCTCTGGGTCCCTACTGACGCTTATTAAACTCTTACATGTTAGGTCTACTGTTTAATTAAATAGTGTGTTGGTGATATACATTTTTACAACTATTAAAGCAACTGTAATGATAGCTTTTACAATGACTTTTCATTATTTTAAAAAGTTTTTGGAATGACATTTTGCATTGAAAAGAAAGACTATTTGTTATAAAAATCGAAAGACTTGACATTTATCAAGCTTTTGCTAAAATCTTTTACTCAATATGTTATCATTTTATACCTTATCTCTCTCTATGCAACTTTCGATCATTTATTTTACAAAAAGCTTTAGAAAAGCTTTTCACTATTTTAGTATAAAACATAAAAAGCTTTAAGATAATTTAAAACTATTAAAATGATGATGTGTCTAAAATAAAAAGTCATTGAATGACTTCTCCAATGCACTTAACATCCATGTTTTGATATGAAAGATGATTTGCTCACATTAACTTTTAATAATTAATGTACAATCGCTTAAGCATAATATATAAATAGTATAATTGTATTTTTGTTTTTTTAAGAACGGCAACTAACAATTTCACAGTATACAAACCACAAACTAAGTACAATTGTTTTTTCCTTTTTAAAACGGCAACTATCAATCTCACAATATACAAATCACAAACTATCTCACATGTCACAAGCAAGACTTGAACCCACACTTATTTTGGTTTGGGAGCTTCTCACACAAGGGTAACATTAAGACACCAGCCTTTTGGTAAACAGTACAATTGTTTAATGTATAGTTAGAGTCTTTGGATTATAGGTCGTTTTAGATATAATGCTCCTTCACTTTGACGCGCAACACATACATTTCTTTTTGAAAAATGTTACACTCACTCAAATTTTACAAAAACAAAATCTACACAATCATTGGCGGTTTCACTCTTATATTCTCTTTCTTCTTTTTAATAATCATTGAAGGTTTTACTCTTATATTCTTTCTCTTCTCTTAAATTAACCCAATCATATACATTCATGTCGAACTACTAGTCTAATTTGAGTGGGCGTAACATTCATCTTTCTATGTAGGTGTAATTTTCTTTGTTTTTTAGTCGAGCTACTAATCTAAGAAGGAAAACAACTGTCAAGCAAATGACTCCCAAATGGTCCAGGGTTTTGTTGAATAGGTCAACCTTAATAAGATATTAAGAACTCCACTTTGACATCCTTTTAAAAACAACCAGACAATAATACAATCCTAGAAAGTCATGCTAACCGACATTGGCATAGGCATGACCTGTGAAAAAAGACAAAAGACAATTATGCAATGTAAATTGTATATTGACCTAGATTTTGCAAATTCAAAAACTTATGACATAAACAAGTCACATTCACAGTCACAGCTCACAAGGTATCAAAATCTCACATTCAAAAAATATACAGCTTAAATCCAGGTCTAAACATAATTAAATTCACAACACAGCTTCTTCCTTCCAACCCAAAAAATAAACCTCGGTCCGTTCCGTTTCCAACCACCCGACTGCATGTGTTTCTGGCTGTAGGAGAGCTTATATTCGTTTGATCTAAATATAAGAATGTACAAGTCCACCATTGTCGTCTGTATTTATTATGCATGATACATATACAGGCTGTTTGATGCAGCACATGCGATTGAATTTTCATTTGGGTGCCATGCAAGGTGGAGCAACTTTGTTGTTAGATCAAAAGCGTTTCCATTAATGTCAGTTCTTGAGTTATCCGATCCTATGGAAACAGAAATATTGATCACACCTTAGCATAAAAAGTTTAAAAAACAGAATATTTCAATAGTTGCCTGTTGAAATGATGTGCATACCTGGATTGCTAACACCAGGGGAATTATTACCCGGGGATCTTAAGTATCTTGGAGGGGTCTGGATTTGTCTCCTGAGCAAGTTAATAAGAAACATTTATAAGTTTAGGAAATTACTATAGATAAATGCATCATTTACAATCATGACTTGGTACCTTGTAGGATTCTTTGTCGCCTCCAAGGTTGTAGCTTCTGAGCTGCCCTCAGAACAACCAAAAACACGAAACATATTGCTGTATTACAAATCATAGTTAGTAAATACAGTATAAAATGTGAAGTCCTGATCGAAAACTAAAAATAAATCCAAAATGTAAAGCTAAAAAGAGACCTGTATGAACCAGTTGCTACTCGCTGTCCATCTCCACTTAGACAACACTCAAACTTGTCGAATATCGCATCATTTTCATAAAGATCACACAGCTGATGGAAAAAAAAACAATAAGACCTTGATTAATAATTTCTAGTGCTATGCCGGTTTTATTGTTTCATTTGACAACATAAAGTCGTTGAAAGGTTTATTACCTTGGGTCTCAAATGTTCATGCACCTGGAATGTTGCAACTGGGCCAGAATCCATATTTATGTCCCACAGCTGAAAAATATGAATGAAAACCAACTATTAGAACCGAGACAATTACTTTATAAACAAGTTACAGTATGTAGCTCCAATAGTTGTGTATAGTGTACATACATAAAGAAAAATCTTCCTCAGGAAACCATTGTTATTCCCAAATATTTTGTGAAAGAAAATGAACAAAATTTTTTTTTGCCAGAACAACAAAAAGCGTCAAATTTGATTACTTGATTGTCCACAGTAAGGTTTTGTTATCGACATACAATGCACTACTCCCATAAAAAGTATTGTTTACAAGTAATTTATTAGTCCTATACTAATGGCAACCGTAATCTTTATGTAAAAAAGCACACCCCGTGGATAAATAGAAATGCATACCTTAAGGGTCATGTAATCGCGACTTAGTATGTATCTACCTCCCTTTGCAAATTTGATATCAGAAATTGAGGATATAATGTCTGTGAAAAAAGATTTTGAACCAGGAGCCTCTTGTACTTCAAATCTGTAGCAGTAAATGCGTGTTTTAGAAACCAAGTGCAGAAGAAGTATTTTCTTCTTGCCATAAAGAAAATAACTCTATAGGTAAAGATAGATTATGATCAGAATATATCGTATAGAAGAGCATCTAGTGCCTTACATTTTTTTTTTTTTGGGGACAAAACAAAACAAAACAAAAAAAAAAAAAAAAAAACTAACTAAATTCTTAAGGACCAGCTAGATGTACAGGAACAAAAAGAAACATCCAACCCCTGCAATCACCGAATATAACTTTATTTTTGGACTAACTAACTTTCTCGACCTACTTACTAGGGTCCTAATGCTGTTGCACAATTCTTGCACAAATGTAAAATGTGTCAATTTCTTTGCATTTGTGCATGAAAAATACATTTCTACACAAATTACGAAAGGTGCAAATGCCAAGAAATCATTATGTTTGCCACTTCTGTCCAAAATCGCTTATTTTCCAAGACACTGTTTTGCATTTTCACAAGCATGAAGTATTTTGGCAACAAAATTTTGAAGAGCTATATTTGTGTCTAAAGCCATATGCATTCCACGTATGTACAAGTGTGTATTCAAAATGACAGGCACTTACAATTTGCTATGAGTGTCACATAAAGCTGATTGACGCAAATCTAGAAGCCTTATTGAGCCTTTAGAGCTACTATATGCCAGCATATTACAGTGTGAAGGATGAAATTCTGCTGAAGTTATCACCTCTGCACCAACAAATTTAAAGCAGGTAAATGCTTAAATGAACAAATTTTCTTACAAGATCACTTTTTATAAGAAAAAAATGTGTGTTTATGCAGACTAGTTTTTAATATAGAGAAACAATTGTAGCTCGTATTTACCAGTTAAATCCTCCATGTTTGGAGGCTTCACATCAACAATATTAAAACTCTGACTGCTAATTTCCAAGTTCCAAAGGTTTATTCGCAGATCATCAGCAGATATAAATGTTTCACCATCACTGCAAAAGTTGAAGGAGGGCAAACCATCAGTAAATAATAACACTTGTGAAGCACATTTAGATTATTAATTTCCATGACCTAAACTCCTAATGATAAACTATAGAAGCACACCTGTTATTCGAGATGGAATTAATATGATAGTCATGGGCATGCGCGTATGTTCTTCGACATCTAGCTAAAAGGCTGGTTTCATAACTGGTTACCTGAACATGACATTTTGAAATTGAGATAAAAATAAAGTAACAATAAACTATTGCACTTATAAATAACCAACCAGCATAGGGAATAATAAACTACCATAGGTAAACGTAGAGATGTAATTCCACCAGGCAGGATCGGACCATTGTTGCTTTTACAACTCACGGGATTCGCACAACATGCTTTAGATGATGTGGGCACATTTGAACTACTGATAAAACCATTGCTTGTAAATTTTTGAGGATCTACATTAAAGTTGCATATCTTCTTGATCTTTTTTTCTTGGACCTGGTCAAAAGAGAAGGAAATTAGCATACCACAGAGAGATGGTAAGAATGTTCTGGTAAAATGTATCATCAAACTTTTTTAAATTTCTACCTTCCAGAACTTTACGGTTTTATCATTAGTGGATAGCAGAAACATGGCACCATTAGATGTGTGACACCACCTGATCTTGTTGATTTTCTCCTCGATTTCCAAACTCTTTAAATAGTCAAACTGAATTCACAAGCATGAATATAAATACACATGATCCATAGAAAAAATGAACAAAGATTCTAAAGTTTCTAGAAATATGGAGAAAATGAGAACCTCTGGCTCATGACTCTGGAATTCGGTTCTGTAGCGAAATTCAGCATGCCGGCTGCTGGAACAATCCATTCCCTCTGAAACTCTACGACGAGCACCATCCTACATTATACATGTTTATGTTATAAGATACTGTCAGCGAGGCGTTATATTACGTCAGAAAGAATAAATGACGAAGAAGACAGTCAAGCAGCATACATTTATTCTGTCAGTTCTTTCGAACAAAACCACACGACCCCCACGATCTCCAGTCGCAAGATGATCCCCAGTTTTATCAAATTCTATAGCTGAAATAATATCAACTGAAATGAAAGCATTTAAAGTGTAATTAGTAAACTACATTGTCAACTATTGAAGAAAGGACTTGAGATTTATGGTATAATGACTGCATAAAGACATAAAGGTATAGGTTGCAGAAGGTCTAGAAGTTTCTTGCTTTGTTTGCCTTAGCAAATCACAGATGATTAATACTAATGTGTCCTTCTATGATAGAACGTGATCAGTACTCTCTAATTGTTGTGATAATGAAATAATCAAAATACACCTGCTATTCACAACCCTGCCGTATGCAAGATAGACAGTCAAAATAAATGGTCATTCCCTGATTACTTCTATTCCCAGAATAAGAGAAGATATACACATATACAATTGGTCCTAAAGTGGCTGCCAAGTTTACAATAACATAATTTAGAATTATGGCTATATAACAAAGATACTAATGTGTAATTCTATAACTTAATCCGTGGGGTGTAAGAGCTAAAGTCCCATCCCCAAAAGAAGACCTATCAACCATTGGTATGCAATATATATCTCGAATTAAACACTAGGACAGACTTTGGATTGCAAGTTGAGCTCGATAGAGTGGTGTACCATGTACGTAACCTTATCTTCCAAAATTATCGGGGAACTGTGTTATAAAGATGTCTGCATACGCCTATTATTCCTTAAAAGATCCAAGATCATTATTCTTTAGCAAATTCTAAAACTTTCATACACAATCCAGATAGTGTCACTACAATCCTGTTACTAGCCATTGTCAACACACACATACAGCATTTTCTAAACTATGAACCCCATTATAGATTGGTGTATTGCTACTCAACAAGATTGTTTAAACTGCAAGTACATGTAACATCAGTAACATCAGTAACGATAAGTTTTCATGTCTTTTTTTTCCAATAGGTATGTGGTACTTTTTTTTTTTTTTTTGGTGCAAAAGGTGAATTATATTAAACTTCCAAACATTTACAACATAAGGATAACATAACAATGATTTGGACAAGTCCCAAATCAAATACAATCAGAAAAACAGACAACTGTAATCTGATAAAACTAGACAAAACCAACCAAACAAGTCTGATGATGATGATCTCTGTCAAGCTTCAAAAGATCAGATACTAGCTTTACCTTCAACTCAAATCCATATTCTATACATCAATTCACCTTAAAAGCACCTACCATCTAGCTACATTTCCATCACTCCATTCTACTAAAGCCACTCAACCTGCCACCACAGTAGCCAAAGTAGAAATAGAGGATGGCATCACTAGGTACCCATACTGCTTACACTCCCCTCCAAGATCATTTAAAGTATGGACCATGAAGTGTCATCTTTCACCACTCTCAGTTCCATACTGCTTACACTCCCCTCCAAGATCATTTACCCTTCACAAAGGAAGCCCTACTTTATGGTACATCCATACTGAGATAGACCTCCTACACAGCCAAACATAGCTTACTAGTTCCCTCCCAAGGCCAAACCAGAAAAGTATGTGGTACTTATTAGCCTTTAAAAAAAGTCTTAGCGGACTACCTAATTACAGAGTCAATAAAATCTACAACTGAAAAGTGAATCTAACATATAAGTTGTTGGCTTCAACCATCGATCACCAACTTTCTTTACTTATAACCTACATACACACTTAAAATGAGAGTGTAAGTTACAGTGAAAGTAAACTAACAACCAATGCTATATTTTTCGACATCACCTTTTCATTTGTAGTTCTACTGACTGTATAACTAATAGCACAGAAATGTTAGTAACAAGATTAAACTTATAGGCAACTAACAGCAGTTCTCGTCGATACTTGTTACTCGAGAGCTAAAAAGGTCAGTAATTTCAGTGTTTTACTGTCTGCATTCTGTAAATAATTACATAAATCTCGATAGCATCACACTATATTGTCATTATACTCTTGTTAGCAGCATTGTCAACAAACACACCCCAACAATTTCTAGGCCATGAACCCCATGATAGATCAGCGTATGCTACTCCATAAGAGTCTTCAAATTGTAGGTACAGTTAACCACCGATCAAGCAACTTTTCATTTCTTTTGACTTATTACATAACATAAAGACCTTTAAAGCAAAATAGGACCACCCTAGTTATAGGGTCAATAAAACTACATGTGGAAAGTGCAATCAACAAATAAAGCCTTAGACTTTAACCATTGATCACTAACATTCTTTGACTTACAACCTACATCTGACACAGAGTCTAGCTTGCTTATGCATCTACTTAACACGAGAGTGTAAGTTATAATTTTTTTGCTTGTTAAAATCACCTTTTCACTTCTAATTCTATTATCACTTTAAGTATGTGGTCCATCAAGACTAGTTAAAATACTAAACCTATACGCAAACAGCAAGATTGGTCAATACTGGTTACTCAATAACTCGAAAAAGTCAGTAAAAAAATGCAAAATCATTACTACATCACATTCGATGATACAAACATACAAGCAACCTATACGCAAATAACAACATTTCGTTTCGATACTTGTTACTCGAGAACTCAAATATATACATAAAATTAACTTTAAACTTAAAAAGCCCTAACCTTACATAATTATCAATCAAATTTGACTAAGAAAAAAATCAGAATCACTACTACAGCACATTTTAACATATATCATCAAATTATATAAAATCTAATAAATCATAAAAAAAATATATATATATTAAAAATTAAATAAAATAGTAGTACCTTCTTGAACCTCTTCACCATCAGCACGTTCACCAAAAACCTGAGAAAATTTCCAATCCAATCCCCCCTCCGTTTTCATTTCCACGTCACCCTCCATTTAACAAACGATCACTCTAAAATTAAATAAATAATCTCCAGATTAAATAGTGATAAGCATTTGATTTTGATTAATTTAATTTAATTAGTGGATCGAATATTGATGATGATGAATTTTGAGAATGAGTAGCTGTTTGTTTATGTGTGTGTGTGTGTGTAAAGGGAAAGAAAGAGTAAATAATAATAAGATAATTGTTAAATTGGAATTGATTCGATCAAGTAAATAATTAAAGGTATTTATTTATGTTATTTCAACCCTGAATTTATAATTTTTAAATTTTTGTTAAAATGGAATTGATTCGATTAAGTAAAAATTAAAGATGTTTATTACTATTTCACCCGTTAATTTTAGTATTTTGGTAGGCAAATGGAATATATGACTTTGTGATGAGTGTACACTTTCGGTCCGATCAAATCAATTCCCACTAATTAATTCTTATTAAGCACCTACGCCAGTTTTTGTTTACCTTACTTTAAACTTTTTATAATCATAATACAGAAATTCATTTATAAGAAATGATTTTTTTTCAAAAAAATAGTACTACATTAAAAAAATCAATAAGTATCTTGGGAATCCCGCAAACCCTTTGCCCATCCTCATCATCACCTCAACGCAGTCGTTATTCAAAGATATCATGAATATTTAACTACAATTTAAACTACTAAGTTTTCTTGGCTCTCTTACTTACTCCACACTAATATAACATAAAAATACACATATAAATTAGCGTTATAATACATCATCGCCGCTATAGTGTTAATCGTCTAGTTACTCTATAAGAGTGCGAGTTACTTTGACAATTGATATGCATCTTATCTTATAGTCGTCAAGAAAACCTTATAATATTTTAAGTTAATTTCATAAATTGTCTTTATGGTTTGTTGAGTTTAATGATTTAGTCGTTTTATTATTATTTTTTAACGGGTTTGGTCCCTTAATCATTTTTCGTTTGTTTGACCAGTCAATTCTGAAAACGATAATATCTCTTAAAATAAGGTCTACGTGGTTTGTGGGGTATAACAAATTTAGTCCTATTTTTCTATTACGTTTTAACCGTTTCGTCGGCTTCTTTACGTTTTGTCCGTTTTCTTACGTTTATCGTTTCATCCGTTTTGCACGTTTTATACATTTCGCATGTTTTCTCCATTTTATTTGTTTTATCGTTTCGCTGTTTTATATATTTCGTTCGTTTTCTTACGCTTTCGACCGTTTTCTTCCGTTTTCGTCACGTTTTTCACATGTGACGAAAAATAAATTCAAAAAAGAAATATTTCAAAAAAAAATTGAAATAAAAATTTCGAAAAAAAAATTGAAAAAGAATTTCGAAAGTAAAATTTGGAAAGAAAATTTTTTGAAAAACAATTTTTGAAAAAAAAATGGAATAAGAAATTAGGAATTTTTTTCCCGTATAAAAAGTAGGATTTTTTTTTTGAAAAAGATTTTTTGAAACAAAATTTGGAATAAAAAAAATTTTCCATTTTTTTCGAAAAATTATTTTTCAAATATTTCTTGTCCCAATTTTTTTTTCGAAATTTTTTTTCAAATTTTTTTTCGAATTTATGTCAAAAACTCTTTTTTTGAATTTTTTTCTGAAATATTTCTTTTAGAATTTTTTTTCTCGCCACATGTGAAAAAACATGACGAAAACGTGTGAACACGGACGAAAACAAATAAAAATGGGCGAAAACGTATAAAAACAAACGAAAACGTGTGAACACGGACGAAAATGTAAGAAAACGGACGAAAACATATAAAAACGGATGAAAACGTATAAAAACGGATGAAAACGTAAGAAAATGGAAAAAAAACGTAAAAGAACAGACGAAAACGGTTAAAAACGTATGAAAACGAACGAAACGTAATAAAAAAAAAAGAGGGAATAAATTTGTAATACCTCACAAACCACATGGACCTTATTTTTAAAGGTATTTATGTTATTTCTGTAAATTTGACGGTTAAACAAACGAAAAATTTGGTCAAGGGACCAAACCTGTTTCGGGTCGCAACCACAGAGACTAAACCTGTTAAAAAAAAGTAAATGGACTAAATTCGTTAAACCTAACAGACAACAAAGAACATTTATGAAATTAACTCTAATATTTTAACCAAAAAAAAAATACGTCTCGTCTTGTATGACTCTTATTATAAGTTCAATTTTTTCATTGAGAAAATTCTCTAAAGGGTAAAAAAAAAAAAGTGTGTGGTTCTGGTCATTATATGGTATAAAAAAATACCTCTTCCCTAAATGGTCATGTGTGAATGTGCGACTCTATTATTTTTGTTGACACGTGTCTAAATAAGAAGTACGCTTCCAATCATTTTAACTTTTTTGTATTCGATTATTGGCAAATGTATTAACTTGATAATTATGTTTGATAAATAAGGTAGGCAAAGAAATCTACAGGATGAGGCTCGCAAAACAAACAAGGACGATACAAAACCCACCCGGAAGCTCACAAAGATCGCATCCATCAAGATCGTGATCACAAAACCAAGGTTTTCAAGATCGGGATTTTATCCAGGATCGTTTTCGTCTTTGCAAGATCTTGATCGTAAGATCGGATCGAGATCTTAAGATTCTACTATAATGTTATTTTTTAATAGTTTTGTAATATCATACAAATCTACAAATTATTATACATTATAAACACAAAATAGTATGAATGTTTCATAAAAATATTTAAATTATGATTATGAAATGTTTAAAATGATTAACATGTTGTTTTTTAAATTCTACAAAAAAATAACTCATAAGTTTGTAGTTTTTTAGTTTGTAATCCGAAAAAAGTAAGATTGGATCGGATTAAGATTGTATGGTAAAGATGAGGATCATATAAGATCTTAAGCTTGCAAAGATTCTATGTAGGATCCGGATCATTTTTGCTTTGCAGTATCCTAAAATCGTAAAATCCTAAGGTCAAGATCGGAATCCTGACAACTATGTTCAAAACAACGAAGTTGGTGTCCAAACTTATCATGAGCAAATTTGAAAGAGAAAAAAATATCTCAGTGTCTCCAAAACAACAAAAATGATGTCCAAATTTACCATGAGCAAGGGTATCAGTTTTACAAGTAATGACAAATTATGCTTAACTCATGACTAAAACACACATTTGATCAACTCTCAAATGTAAGAGTTCTCAAATTTAGTTCTTGTTAGGTGCAAACAATTTTAAAGCAACAATCTTAACTTTTTAAAAAAGAAAAAACTTTATCCAATTTGCGAATTTGCATATGTATGACGGTAAATTATCTAAGCATGGTAGTTGTATTTTTGTTTCACCAAAAACTTATAGTCCTCAAATTGATGATCAATTTAAGTTACATTTCTTTCATGGATTTTTCTATGAAGTTGACTCAAACTAACTGAAGTTAATAAACCAAAGCGTTATCCTAAATTTAATCTTTTAGTAGTAAGCGTTGACCGTGACTTCTGTTGAAGTAAAAGTATGTAGTTACCCAAACAATCTAATCCTTCAGTCAAGCTCTTTGGATTAGGTCTCTTCGGATCTGTAATACAAAGATAACACGCGTTAGCCTCGCCTAGGGTTTTATCCCTAGACCAAGCTCCGGCGTGAGAATGAGTGTGGTTATATGTCAGAGTAAACTATAATGAAATGGGGTCAGAATTCGTTAACCTTGAATGCTGTAGCTTAACTCCTTTTATAGATGAGAAGCTTTTGTCCTCACCCGAAGGTTATGTAGGCGATAGTGACACTTTCGGGCGGGAGTTGACTTTACTCTATTTGGATTCCGTCTGGAAAGGGTCAGTAGTCCTGATCAAGATTCCTTTCCTTTTATATATGGTGATGTCAGGTGTCATTATGCCGGGGTTATGTCTAACCCTCGGTATACGTCGGTTTAGTCGCTTGGTCTAAATTGGCTTGTACGCTTTATCCGGAAGATTGCATATTGTCAAGGCGGTTTTGCTTTAAGTAGGAGAGTTAGGTTCTTGACGCTTTACTAATATGCTTGGGAGTTGTATGTCGGGACATACGCCAACATATCCCCCCAAAGATCATGTTAATGGATGTATTCATTATATGATATTAGGAGTATGTGATGATCTTGGTGAGTATTGTCCGGCCGTTCTTCTTTAATAACCTCTTCTCTCTTTTTTTTTCTTTTTTTTTTTTTTTTTTTTTTTCATGCGATTGTGACACGTCGGCAAGACGTGTGGCGGTGTGATGCATCGATGCTAGGGCACGTGGCAGTGGGCAAGTGTTGTGTGGTGAAGATGATGCCACGTCACCGTCTGACACGACGGGACGCTTCATCTACTCCCTTTTTTCGCCTATAAATACCGTTGTTATTCTCATTTTTACCACAGTAAAACTTTTTCACTCACCCACCTTCTCTGCGTTATTTGGCCGACGATTTTAATTGCTCTTCGCCTACTATCCGGTACTCTTCTAGTTTTCTTCTTTAGATTTTAAGGTGTAATCATTCCTTCCGGCTAAAATGTCGAACAAATCGGTTCTTTATCCGCTCGGTCCGGGCGGTTCAGGGTCCGTCACAACCAAAACCCAAATTTGACTTGGATAAATATACCTCGGTTATGACTGATAAATCATTACGATGGGCCGTGAAGAATTTGGGATACCTCCGATCTTCATCCGAGGCTCCACCGGTGATTTTACAATAGGGCGATTAGGAGATGATGCCATAGGATTGTACTTAGAATATTTCCTTGAAGGTGGAATTTCCGTCCCGTTTTCTAGTTTTCTTTTAGATGTTCTTCATTATTATAAAGTTCACATTTCTCAGTTAGTGCCGATAGGTTTGCATAGAGTTACACTTTTTGAAGTATATAGTCGTAGTCTTCATATTACTCCCACGACTTCTCTGTTCCGAGCCTTTTATAAGTTACATAAACAAGGGCACTGGTTCACCTTTGCTAAGCGAGATGGTAAGCAACGCAAGGTTTGCTTTCAAGAGATCTTGTCTTCGCTGAAGGGTTGGAAAAGGCAGTTCTTTTTTATTGATCACCGGTTTGTACCCTTTGCTATGCCGTGGAGGCATCCGGACTCAGATGTCTCTGATCCTTTTCCTACCGGGGAGTTTTCCATGCCTCATGCGGATTTATTGTTTGCTAATGTTATAGATTTGATAAAATTCACGGGTTTTTGTATGCCGTTGGGTTATCTCGCCAATGGAAGTATCACGGGTTCTTAAGGCACTACGAAGGATCTTAGGGAATGGTACTTGGCACATATTATCTAATTAGTTTAAGACTTTTGTGTTTTCTTGTGACTTGACATTTTCATGTATTTTGCAAATATAACCATGTCGACTATCTCATCAAGCCGAGCTATCGTAAAGGGGTTTCTATGACCGAGGAGATAAATATCGGGAGGCGGCTCATCGATGCATGTTACCCTTCCGAGTCCGGTGGCGCTCGAGTTCCCAAGATCGATGCCACGAAAAGGGTCGAGGTGGTGACCCAAAAGTCCCGGAGGCCAAGGAAAATAAGAAAAGGTCGCGGAGGCTAAGGCCGGGGTTATAAGCGCAAGCGCCAGTCGAGGAGGAGGTTACAGTCGACCAAAGCGGAGGAAGAAAAAGCCCTCGCGGTGGTTAACTTGGATTCCACCACAAATCCATCACCGTTGGATATCGTCCTCCGGAAGATCGGTGATGAATGACCTCCCATCATTGAGAAGGAGAACTTGGAGGGTCATTCTAGCAATAGGTTGGAGAACGCGTCTTTGGTGTCGATGTGAGCGGGGGGCGGATCCCAAGAGGAGATCCGAAGGATCATGGCGCCGAGATTTCTCGCATCGTTGAGCAACTGCTCCCTCGTGATGATGGTGAGTCGGTTTTTTTCTTCCTTATGTATTATTGTTATTATTTTATTATTTTATTATTTGTTTTTTTTGTTGTTTTGTTTTTATTTTCCTCTCTGTATTTATCCTTTACCTTGTATTTTCTGCTGCCTCGCCTTCTTTGCGCCATGAAGGTAAAGGTATCGATGGGAGGAGGAACTTCATCCAGCCGCATACGTGACGGGGTGGTCGATCGAGAAGATGAGAGGGTGAAGGGGTATGAAATACAGGATTTGATGGTTCACTTGCCTCCACTTTCTTGAAGAAGAGTACATGCGACTTTGACAGATCTGAGGCGGCCCAGAGGTCTGGGGTCTTCGGCCCGAGGCTCTCTTGCCTTTGTCGATTTGTCGGTCCGTTTTGAAAGTTTGGATCTTGAGCATAGGGAATTGGCTGAAGAGCACCGGGGGTGTGAGGCTGCTGCCAAGGATAATTTTGATTTTTTGGATAAGACCTTGGGGGAGTTGAAGGTGGCGAGGGATGGGCTTACTGAGACTTCTGCCCGGGAAGAAGGCTTGAAAAAACAGGTGCGTCCACCTTGGAGAAAGAGTTGATGGAGACTAAGGGGGCCTTGAAGAACGAGGAGGAGGAGAATGTTGCCCTTCTGAAGCAACGCCAAGAACTAGCCGTGGCCGCAGGGAATCTTGAGATTGATCGGTCAAATCTTGTCCGGGATTTCATTCGCACTTTTGTGGCTCGCATCCTTGGCAGCCACGAGTATAAGGCTTCTTTGGCTGCTCCCTTCAGTCTGAGTGGGATGGTTGGGTGGCTGGACGGTGTGTCAATTGGTCGTTCGGAAGAAGAGGTGCAGAGGATTTTGGCTGATACTGAGGATTTAGATATGGATGCTCCTAACAAGTATCTGGCTATGTATGATGAGCTTTTTGTTAAGAAGTATCCTTATGTTGCTAAGGTCAGGAATGCTTGTCATCGTCCGGTCGCGGATATCATGGCCTTGGTGCCAGACTCTGCTCCGGAGCGGGTTGTGGTGGAAGAAGATGTGGACAAGGGCGAAGACGGGGGGCCTAGTGTTCCTCCTAATTGAAGCTGAGTTAACTTTTTGTAATGGCAATGTCGCCGAACAAGTTTGTTTATTGAAGTTTGTAATGTTTATTTGAAGTTTGCAATGTTTAATGAAATTCTTTTTGGGCACTTTTCTTGGCTTAATGAAACTTTTAGTCATTTTTTTTTATATCTCTAAGTGCGTGTTTTGTTTGCTTGTCTCTGTCTTGGTGCTTGATGGATCGTTCGGTAGGTTTATAGCGATCCTTTTTGGATATGAACCATTTCTTTTGTCGCCTGGGCAACCTCTTTTTGGGTATAAACCGTTCGGCACTTTATGGCAATCCTTTTTGGATATGAACCGTTTCTTTTATTTCCTCGGCAACCCTTTTGGGTATAAACCGTTCGGTATTATGGCAATCCTTTTTTGGATATGAACCATTTTATATTTACCTCGGCAACCCTTTTTAGGTATGAACCGTTCGGTATTATGGCAATCCTTTTTGGATATGAACCATTTTATATTTACCTCGGCAACCCTTTTTAGGTATGAACCGTTCGGTATTATGGCAATCCTTTTTGGATATGAACCATTTTATTTTTGCCTCGGCAACCCTTTTTGGGTATGAACCGTTCGGTACTTTATGGCAATCCTTTTTGGATATGAACCATTTTATATTTGCCTCGGCAACCCTTTTTGGGTATGAACCGTTCGGCACTTTATGGCAATCCTTTTTGGATATGAACCATTTTATATTTGCCTCGGAAACCCTTTTTGGGTATGAACCGTTCGGTATTATGGCAATCCTTTTTGGATATGAACCATCTTTGAACACTGATCATTTTTCCCCGGAGGTCGCGAGCCTGTCGGGTGGATCACTCAATAATTATGTTCAGAAAACAATAGATATGTGGAAAATTGCCCCTCCGATATCCGGGGAGCTATGTTTTTCATTGATAATCTGTTTCAACAATCGCCTCGTGGGCTTACAGTTACAAAGTTTTATTTATCTTACAAGAAGCACTTCCTTAGGTTCACCACGCTCCAAGTACGGGGACCTCTTTTCTCTAGTTTGTAACTTGTATGAACCGTTCGTATGCTTTATGACTTGGTATGGGCCCTCCGCTTGGTCCCAACTTTCCTTGGTCTTCTTGCACGCTAGCTTCATTTTCGGTGAGACGAAATCTCCTACTCGAGTTTTTCACCTCTAACCCTCCGATTGTAATATTGCTCCACCTCTTTTGTACCGGCCTCAACTTGACCACCGAGTCCTTCTCTATTCCAAAGAAGTCCGTGTTTAAACGCATTTCCTCTTCGCTCTGTCATCATCATTGTTCGGAAGGTGGGCATGCCAATTTCTGCAGGTATCACTGCTTCGCTCCGTATGTCAAACTGAACGGTGTTTCGCCGTTGCTTGTCTTCAAGGATGTCCGATGAGCCCACAAAACGTTCAGCAACTCATCAACCCATTCGGACCTACTTTTGCCTAGTCTTGTTTTGAAACCATGCATCAAACTTTTGTTTGCTCGTTCTACCAGACCATTAGCTTGAGGGTGTGCCACAACAATATTTATCCGTTTGATGTTGAGTTTTCGCACCACCGTTTGAAGGATCATGGATGAAGTTCTTTGCCGTTGTCGATTATAATTATGTGTGGCAAACCAAAGCGACACCGATATTATCCCATACAAATTTTATGACTTCCTTTCCTGTGGTCTTTGCCAGGGGTTTGGCCTCCATCCATTTTGTAAAGTAGTCGATGGCCACGATGACATATTTTACTTTTCCGGACGCTTCAGGAAGGGGGCCCCAATACGTCCATTCCCCATTGGAAGAAAGGCCAAGGTGACATAATGGAAGTCATAAGAGTCTTGGGTAATTTGGGAACCGGGGAGTGTATTTGGCAAGATTCGCATTTTTGAATGACCTCTCTGGCGTCCTTGTGCATTGTCGGCCAGTAATATCCTTGCCTGATCAGTTTTGCCACCACGGATCTTGGACCATAGTGCATGCCGCATGCCCCCTCGTGCACTTCTCTTATCACATAATTGGCCTGTAGTGGGCCCACACACCTTAACATTGGACCCAAATATGACTTCTTGAACAACACCCCGTCCTCCATTGTATAATGAGGTATCTTCATCCGTAGGTGATAAGGTTTTAAAAGGTACCATTTTGAGGGGTCGTTTAAGTCCTTATTTGATCACTTTTGTATCCGTTATTGCTTAATATCGTTCCTTTTCACTTTTTAGGTCTCTTGAAGGCAAAATCTTGGAATGGCACTTATTTGGACGAAAAGGCGAATATATGAAGAAAATGGCCAAAGTCAAAATCAAGACACTCACGATTCTTTGAAATTAGAAGGCGGCGTGGTGCTAATGGCGACGCCGTCCCAAAATTATTGTGACGGTCCGGAACCCAAACTCGTATTTTCAGTGGCGACGCCTAGTTGTGAAAGAGTGAGCCGTCGCTACTCGGGGCCCCAGATGCAATCCGAACGACGCCGGTCAAGAGACGGCACACGGACATAAGGTGACGCCGTCGCAAGGTTAACGTGGCCAAGCGAAACCACAATGGCGGCGACACGACGTCCACAAAACATAAGGTGGCCGTCGCATATGTAATCTTATATATAGAATCCGAATTTTTCGGTCTTTTGTGGAGAGTCTTTGGGTAAAACCTAAAACCGAACCTAAGGTGTCTTGTACAAGATTTTAGGTTTTAAACCCTATCTTACATCAAGATAAGTCTTTACTTCATTAATTCAATTATGTCTTTGATTATTTGTGTGTATGCTTGCATGTTCTCCATGTCCGCTAATTTATTTGTGTGTTTGCTTAGGAAGTATGAAACTTAATTATTGAATATTGATTGGTTGTTTCTTATCTTAGTTGATTAATGATCTAGTAATGTGATAGGTCATTCGTTGTGTACTTAATGCTTGATTCATCTTTGTGAACCTTAGAATATAATTACGAGTAGTTGTAGGCTAAACCATCCAAAGAGCGCCTTAGGTAGGGTTTATCATCCTAGTGGGTTTGTAGACAAGACCTTTGGTAAGTTCAAAGAGTTAGGGAGAAACATACCCTACAACTTTAGACACACAACGCAACTAAGAATAAGGGCGTGACAATTCAACCACCAATAGGAGATAATTAAGGAGTAATACAAACTAAGTAAACACATCTTTAGACTATCATACGAGCACACATTAATTAGACATAGACTCCCACAACCTTAGTTTAGATAATTAGATAATAGTAGAGTAATCGGTGAAATACCAACCCCCAAATCCAATACCGAGATTCGTACCTTTCCATTTCATAAAACATAAAAAGATAAAAATAATCTTCCTCAACCTTAACCTTAGCGTAGTAACTCCTTACTAGCATTCCTATTCCCTACGAGCGATATCAATACCCGTGGCTTACCCTAATTACTACACTACAACGATTAGGTTCATCGCTGGGGTGTTATAAAACTTGCTCGAAGAAAAGGAAGTTTCCTTGACCCGAACGACGCGTGTAGCGTTATCAGTAGGGTTCTTGCTTCGTTTTCATCGTTCGGCCACTTTCCTTCGGTAATGCACCAGATGATTGGAGACATCCAGTTTTCCTCCTCTTCTTCCACTATTGCTCCAACGACATTTTCATCCGTTGATGGTGTTTCCAACACTTCTACAAGTATTTCATTGGTCAAATGGTCAAATGCAACAGATGCTAATTTGCTTAACACGTCAGCCTTCTGGTTCTGTGCTCTGGGGATGTTTTGTATTCTGAACTGCTTAAAACATCCAATATACTCTTTTGCCTTAGCCAAATATCTTGCCATGCTTTCCTTGTAGGTGGTAAACTCTCCGTTGATTTGGCTTGACACTAGGTTGGAGTCCACTTTAACACTTAGCACATGAATCTTCATGTCCTTGGCTATCCTTAATCCGGCCAGCAATGCCTCATATTCCGCCTCGTTATTTGTACTGGGGAAATTTAGCCGAAGAGCATAAGTGTATTTTGTTCGGTCTGGGCTTATCAACACCAAACCTGCTCCGGAGCCTTTCTTGTTAGACGCTCCGTCCGTGAACAATGTCCATTCCTCCTCTGTGGTTGAGATGTTGCACACTTCTTTGCTTTTTCCTTCTTCCCCTACTTTGCCGACCGGTATCTCATTTATGAAATCTGCCAAGACTTGTCCCTTGACGGCGTTTCTAGGGATGTAAGTAATTTTGTATGCTCCCAACTCTACCGCATACTTCATCAACTTCCCCGAAGATTCGGGCTTGTTCAAAATGTCACGGATGGGCTGGTCCGTGATCACCTTAATGTGGCGGGCTTCAAAATATCTTCGGAGTCTCCTGGAACAGTGCCGTAGAGCCAAAGCCAATTTTTCTAAAGGGGCATAGTTTCGCTCGGCATCGTGGAGTGTTCTGCTGACATAGTGCACCGGCATTTGTTTGCCCTTCCTTTCTACCATTAACACGGTAACTTATGGCCTCTTGGTGCCGCTAGGTACGAAAAGATCTTCCCACTCACAAATTTCATTAAATTAAGTAACTCTAGGATCACACTCTTCATCTTCTGGAATGCCTCCTCGCCCTGATCGCTCCATCTGTACTCCTTTTGGTTGTCTTTCATGACGTTCTTTAATGTGTTTAAAAAGGGCAAATCTTTTTCAGCTGAACGAGATAGGAATCTATTCATGGCTGCCAGTTTCCCGCTGAGGCTCTGCATCTCCTTGAGTGTTCGGGGCGATTGCATGTCGGCTATCGCTTTTGTTTTCTTCGGATTGGCCCTTATTCCTTCGGACGTTACCACGTATCCGAGGAACTTCCCTTCTTCGACTCCAAAGGAGCACTTTTTAGGGTTGAGCTTCATGTTGATTCTTCGGAGGTTGTCAAACGTTTCTGCCATGTCTGCCAATAATTCTACTTCACTTCTGCTCTTGATCACCATATCGTCAACGTACACCTCCAAGTTCCTGCCAATTTGCCCCTTGAAGCTTGAGTCTACCAGCCTTTGATAGGTTGCCCCGGCGTTTCTCAAGCCGAAGGGCATTTTGGTGTAGCAAAAAGTTCCATGTTCTGTATAGAAGGTTGTCTTTTCTTCGTCCTCCTTGGCCATCTGAACTTGGTGGTACCCCTTGTATGCATCAAGAAAGCACTTGTACTTGTATCCCATCACGGACTCTATTTTCCAGTCGATCTCCGGGAGTGGGTAGTAGTCTTTTGGGCATGAAGCGTTGATGCTTTTGAAGTCCATGCACATTCTCCATGTTCCGTCCGGCTTCTTTACTAGAACCGGGTTGGAAATCCATGTAGGGTATTTTACTGCCCGAACTATTCCCGCTTTCAGCCATTCTTCTACCTCGGTATTGATTGCCTGGTTCTTTTCAAATATAACGTTCTTTTTACGGGCTATAGGCCTGCTCATTCACATTGACGTTCGGTTTGTGTTCTATGATTCACGGGGACTCATGTCATGTCGGCCGGTTGCCATCTGAATACATCCTTGTTGTTTTTCGAGTTCTACCAACCGCTTTTGCATTCTTTGGAAAAATTTCCCCAATGGTAATCATTTGCTCGGAAATTGAGGGTTTATCATTACCTATTCTCGTCCTCCCACTAGACTCTTCTTCTTCCGAAGGTATTCTTTACTCCTTTTCCGACCCTTCCGCCATGAACTGCTTTTTCTAACCTTCTACATTCCGAGATGATAACCGATCCGTAACGGGGTTGCTACTCCTTGGTGTTGGGAACTTTATCATAGAGTGGATGGTTGAGGGGATCGCTCTTAATTCTCTAATGGCTGATCGTCCTAGGATAATGTTATACGGGGAGGGGGACCTTATCACTGCAAACGTCATTATTGATCGGCGGTATAAGCCATCGTTTCCGAAACAAACATTTAGGTCTATCTTCCAGAGGGGTCTTATTGTTTCGCCTGAGAATCCCACTAGTGGTGTGTTCGTTTCTCTTAGCTTCGCTTTGATTTCTGGGCATAGGTTTTGGAAACAGTGTTCGTACATTACTTCCACAACTGCTCCCGGGTCTACATAAACCCTCCTCACGGTGTATCCTTCCACATCTGCTTCGATTATCAACGGCTCTTCGGAAACGTCTCCGGGTAGAATGGGGCGGAAAGCTATAGGGACGTTCATCCAGTCTTCCTCTCGGCTGTTGGTCTTCCTTTTTCTATCCCTTCCTTCGCAGTATACCATATTTATCATCCTTCCTCTGCCGGGCTGATTATCTCTAGGGGGGTTTCTTCCCCTTTGCCTCATTTCCCTTAATAAGTGATCCAACTTGCTCGTCTCCATAGCTACTCTTAGTTGTTCCTTGAGTTGGTAGCAGTCATTGGTGAGATGGCCTTTCTCACCATGATAATCGCAGAACTTGTCTAAATTTTCTCTCCTTGGGCCCCTCAAAGGTGGGTCAGTGGCGACTTTAGTTGGAGCTCAGTTGCTAGAATTTCCTTGGTGCTTTTGAGAGAAGGTTCAAATCTATGGGGCGGGTATCGTTCCTGTAATGGTTTCTCCTGTAGTCGCTTCGGTGGTCGCCTCTGTAGTTATCAGTCCTTGTCGGGTAGTAGGGGTTGTACTGGCTACGGGATTTTTGTTTTGTTCTTCGGTCTCCTCTCCGTTTGTCGGGGAGATTCGCTATTCGGGAGGTTCGATCTGACTGACTGCCTGCGTATGACTTACGATTCCATTCCCCTTTAGGGAGCTCCGTGGTGTTGTAGGCTTCCTCCGAACGTACAAAATCGTCTACCCTCTTCATCATTTCCTTGACTGTCTTGGGAACTCTGTCTGAGAATCGCTTTACCAATTCCGGGCACTTGCTTCCGTTGGTGAATGAGGATATCTGCATTACTTCTGGCACACCGGGGATGTAGCTAGCCTCATCGGTCCATCTTTCCTTGAATTCTAGCAGGGTTTCATGAGCCTTCCGCACGATCTTTGTGAGTTCCATCGGATCTTTAAGACACTTCCTCCTGAGCGTGAACCTTTCTAGGAAGCTTTCTCTAAGCTCCTCCCAGCTGTCAATACTACCGTTGGGTAATCGCTCGAACCATCCGCTTGCCGGACCGTCCAAAGTTTGATAGAACATCCAGCACCATACCGGCATTGGCTAGCAGCCATGATTTGCTGCACCGGAGAAGCGAGTGACGTGATCATCGGGGTCCGAGGATCCGTTGTAAAGTTTTATGTTCTTAGGTAGCTCATGTCTTGGTCCGACGAACTCTACTATCCGTCGCATGAATGGGGATCTGGGGGCATCTTTGTATGGTTTGTGCAGGTCCTCCACGACCTGCTTTCCTTTCGGATCTTTTTCTTTTTCTACTCGGGTGGGTCCTTCGACTTCGTCTCCGAAATCGATCCGTATGGGTTGCAACGGGCTTTTTCCCTGGGTGTTATGTTGTTGTATCAAGGCTTTTAGCGACGATATGTGGTTTAGTATTTGTTCTTCTAAGTTAGGTGGGTTGTTTAGGGTGGTGTTTGAAAGGAGGGGCTGTTTGGTGGCGGGACCGACCATCTTCTAGCTTTGGTAGTTAGAATAGCGGTCCCGGATGGCCAATTTGTTGAAGTAAAAGTATGTAGTTACGAACAAGCTAATCCTTGATCGAGCTCTTGGATTAGGTCCTTCGGATCAGAATACAAAGATAACAGCGTTAGCCTCGCTTTGGGTTTTATCCACTGACCAAGCTCCGGCGTGAGAATGAGTGTGGTTATATATCGAGTAAAATATAATGAAATGGGGCGAATCGTTAACCTCAATGTCGTAGCTTGACTCTTTTATAGATGAGAAGCTTTTGTCCTCACCCGAAGGTCGCGTGGGCGATAGTGACACTTTCAGGCGGGAGTTGACTTTACTACTTTGGATTCCGTGCGGAAAGAATTGAGTAGTCTGATCAAGATTCCTTTCCTTTTATATATGGTGATGTCGGTGTCCGATTATGCCGGGGTTATGTCTAACCTCCGGTATACGTCGATCGGGTCTGCTTGGTCTAAATTGGCTTGCACGCTTTATCAGGAAGATTGCATATTGTCTTGGCGGTTTTGCTTTAGAGTAGGAGAGTTAGGTTCTTGCGCTTTACTAATATCTTAGGGAGTTGTATGTCGGGACATCGCCAACAACTTCAAGTCTGTTTGGGAGTCACCATGGTGAGTTGGTCACTCACTCCCCACTCACCATCGCTCCGTTTACTCTAATGTTGTTTGTGCATAACATAAACCGAACTTGATATTGAAGGGTTTTTGTTTTTTGTTTTTTTTTTTTTTTTTAAGATACTAAATGTTTATGCAAATGTACTTAATTATAACTATGGATGTGTTTGAAAATTTAGGGACATCTCTCGAAAATAGTAGCGAGAACATGTATACAAAACAATATCGGTTTTATTTCCAAATTTTTAAAGCATCGTCTTCTACAAACCCTAAAACATTCTGGATGTGTTTGGCGTAGAATTTGTGAATTGTAGTAGTGAGCGATGAGTGTGGTGTGTTGTAGTAGTGAGCGGTGGTTGTGGTGTGAGTAGTAGTTGTGCAAGTCATTGCCACATTCATGACTTCTAAAAAGATTGAAAATTGATCATTCAAAAAAAAAGAAAATTCACCGCTTTTCCAAACGACTAATAAAAATCAAAATCTTTCGATGATCGTATTTCGCCATCACTAAAAAGATTCACACCACTCCGTGTCAAAATGTCACTTTAAAAATCATAAATACTAGTAGTAGCATTTTCAAAAAAAGGAAAATTTGGTAAAAAAAATTCAAAATTCCAGCCGTTAGGGGGAAAAAAGAAATCAAAAACCCCCAATTCCTTCCTCTTCACACCTCCCCAAAATTAGGGTTTTAACAATCACCCCAATTTCACTATTTAACCCTCCAATCAACACAACATGAAGTTAGAAACCCTAGAACCAATGTTAAACGAATCAATTTACCATTTCTTAACCGAGTTCCAAAACGGTAGAACTGATTTTACTGAACTGAGCTCCATTTTCTTCAGGTTAATCCAAACCATGACTCACCCCCCTCTCGAATTCACCTGGTTTTACTCCGCTCTCGCTTTTCACTCCGCGAAACCCCAAACCAACTTTTTACTAACTCTAAAAGACTTATTTAACTCGTTACTTACGTTTCGGTCCGATAACGGGTATTTAAACCAAGTGGCGCTAGTTGCGCCTGTTTTGTATCAGTTAGGTAGTTTAAGTTTGAAAGACGAGGTGGGTAGGTTTAGGAGTGAGGTTGTTAGTTTAGTTGACGCGTTGGTTGGTTATATAGTTATGTGTTGTGAGAATGGGAGTGATGGGGTTGGGGAAGGGGATGGGTGTGGGTGGGTTAGTGTAGTGCCGATATGGATAGCGGATCGGGTTCGTGAGAGGTGTGGGCGGGTTGATGGTTTGGAGGTGTTTTTTCCGTTTACGAGTGGGGAAGTTAGGAAGGGGGTTGTTGATCGGGAATGTGGGATGGAGTGTCTGGCTGGTGTGGTTATGGTTGAGGCGTTTTTGTTTAGGTTGTGTTTGGTGTTTGGTGAGGGACGGGCGGAGGTGGAGGTGTGTAAGGATGTTAAGAGCTGTGCGGTTCAGATTATTCCAAAGTTTAAGAAGAATCCTGCGTTTTTAGGTTAGTGTTTACGAGTTCGTTTCTTTTAATTATTTTGTGTATCACGTGTTTTGTATTTTGTAGTTTTTTTTGTTAGGATTGTTTGCAGTAGATTAATAAGGATAGTTGCGACAATAGTCAAATAGGTTACATGAATGAGTCGGTGATGGCCATAAGTCGGTTAGCATTACTTAGTACTTTACATAATATATCTAAGCAAACCCCTTTAAGTGACGAGCTTAGGTATGGGTTCCTGAACTGCATTTAGACTTGTTTTTAATGCTACAGCATGAGTCGGTGATGGCCATAAGATGGGCGCTACTTCAGTCTACTTGTGGCTGTGGCACTTCTTAATTCTTTGTATTTGTGTGACGATGTCTAGTCATGTAAGTACATAAGTGGTGTAGCTCTACTACTTGAAACTTCGGAAATTGATGAATTAATAGGCAGTGAAAAGAACCATATTAGTTTTGAGCAATGGACATGTTTGATTGAAGGTTCCACGCCTGGCCTTTTATTATAACTTACCCGACACCTTTTACTCTTTAGAAGACCATTATTATAGCCCGACGTTATCTATGTTTATCCCAGGTGATTAAAAAGGCCAAGTACCTCAGTTAGAAACACATTGTACCTCACTCAAACTGGAATCATTATCTATATGCAAGTTCTTTAGTTTTTTGGAGGAGGGGTTAACACAGCTAGCTTATCATGGTGTTACATGTCTACGTACATGTTTTGTCGTTTAGCTTGCTACATTCTCTATGTTATTTCTGCAATGTGGTCTATGGAGAATAGGGTCTAAAAATGTTGATTTCACAGCTGGTAAAATTTCTGATCATTTCCTTTAACTCTCAGTTATGCTTTTCAAACTTCTGTTGGAACCAAGTTTGCCTGTCGCAGAGCTATTGGTCAGTTTTTCTATACCATCAACTTATTTAGTCATACTATACCGGGCGCCCGTATAAGTGATACACATCTACAGGCACAGACTACAATCCACATAGCAGGAATGGTAGGATATGGTTACTAATGTACTCCTTACATTCTCGTACAGACTACAACGGACGAACTCCTCCTCAGGCGATTGCTTTTCGATGTTGCATTGGATTTGGGCTTGTGTCTGAGTTTTGATACTTCCCCTCGGCTCTCTGATGTCAAGTACAAAGAAATTGTCCTTTTATGGCTGTTTGTCTCAAGCTCGGCATTGCAGTTTGCAAGGTATGTCATAATTAGGAGTCCCTCACACTCATAACATGTTTAGCAAATAGTTAGATGTATACATAATTGTTCTTATAGCATATGTTAAATGTTGTGGATAAAATTTTCACTAAGATGATGTTAAATACCATCTATGGAATTAGTTAATAGAGTATTCCTTAACAGCGGAGTCTTGTGGATCAATACAATATGGACTATGGTAATTTTGCATAATAGTATAATACACCCTTTTATCATCATATATTCATATGGTTTAATGTTAGGCTTAAGTACTACTATTATTTGAATAATTTCAAAACTGCCAAATGATTGAATATTGATGAATTATCTAATGTATGTTTCATTGATGACATACTAGTAGCACGTTGTGACACTGACAAAGTGATGTATCTTCTACATAACTTTGGGTTGTGTAGCTTGTAGCCTGACTTGTAATTTTTTTGGTTGCAGTGACAATAATGACCATGCTCGAGTCAATTATTATGTCAATGCCTTTTCCTCGTCTCAGCTCCCACGTGAGATAATTGCATGGGTCACTGGTGTGACAAGTATAACACCAACTGCTCCTGATATCTCCTCTCCGAAGGATATTATTGGTACATTGCTTCTATTATTAACTTGTGCAATTCACCCCATACCCAAGCTTCTTTAATATCTGCCTATTTGTATGATGTATGAATGATTATTAAATTCACTAGTGTTTGTGAGTCGGCCCAAATTTTAATCCCAAACCACTTTGACCCATTCTCTAACTTGCCTGCCCATCCGTTTTGCCATCAACCTAGGTAAAGTCAGTTATAGGACACTCACTTTCTTAACTAGCTGTCATGTAATTCATTTATGCAGGATGGCTGCTGGTCTTGGAAAAGCAAGGACTTAAATTATGTGATCACAGCATCTCAGAATTACATGAGAAGTTTTTCAAGTACAAGTCCATGGGCTTCGACAGCGGAGTCAAAGATGGCGAAGCTATGGTTGAGGATGCACCTGTGAGGATCAACAGGATAAGAAAACGTGAGAGTGCAGGGTTTGGAGAGGTAGAAAAGCAGATTAAGGCCATGAAATGCTGTCACGGGAATCTGGGTGATGATGGTTTTTATGGTAAAAATGAAGTTGCAAACTCAGTTCCTGATCAAGAGATGGTAGATATGGTCCGGTGAGGCACTGTTGTACAATGTGCTAATATTGTTAACTTGCTGCAAAGTTTTATCGTTTAAAGTAGGGGTGCAAGAGTCCACGCGCTGTAGAGGGATGATAGAATCCAGTTATGCCAATCAATTTGGTTTAGTTTGTAGTTTGACTTTCGAAGTGTCGAAACAAAGCACCCCATCTGAATCGGAATGTTGTTATTAGTAGTTTCTAACAAATGGTAAAACTGATTAATCACATAACCTAGACTGTGCGTAGTGGTTGTTTAACCACGGATTAACCATAAATTACATTATTACGACGTGTGAGCCACCATTATAGCCCTCTTCAACCACACGTCGAATCATCAATTTGGTGATGGTTTGGTGGTCGGCTTCACAGAACCAAATTTTGGTGATTTTGCGTGTGTATATTTGTGTGCTCGGTTAGGTGTTGGGTTGACATCTTATCGATTTACCGAGGTTGAGTGGTGAAAGTGAAATTTGATGTGCCAGTGATTTTGGTGATGGGTTGACATCTTCTTGAGTCAAGCTTGCATCAGTTTGTAGTTTCGGTTGTGTTGCTGGGCCCGGTATTTGTATGTATCAATTTCTATTTTAAGGCTATCTTTTGAGTGTCTATCAAAAAGTGTCATAGTAGTCAAGTATTTCACCATATCGCGAATTTTTAGGACAATGATTGAACTAGTTAGCTACACGCTACACAAGGATGGGAATTCTTGGGACAAGTTGAAGAGGATAGATTCGGTTAACTTTTATGACAACAATACAAAATTTTGCAACCTTTTTTTTTTTTTTTTTTTTTTTTTTTTTTATCTTGCGTGCTAATTGGGAAGCCCTTTTCTGTGAAACCCTTTTTCTCGACATAACTAAGACAACAAAAATATACATTCATAAATTATTTATATAAAATCTTTCACAAAATGACTTATCATCAATAAAAATATCTTAGGGCATATTTGGTATGTAATATTTGATAATGGAGAATGGAAATCATTCGATACATGATGTTTGTTTAAGATGAGATAGAACTATTATATAGAATTAATGATAGATATCTCCATACTCATATATCACAAAAGAGTAAGGTATGGATCTATTATAGGTGAGAAGTCCACTATTACTATCAAACTCATACCCATTGTGATTCATGACAGCATACCAAACACACCCTTAATCAATTCTCACTTTTTTTTTTTTTTTTTTAAATTCTCATCTTTCTATGAATGCATGTCACATCCTTTTGTAAAATTTTGTAGATGTATCCTTTAATAAAAGTTACTCGTACTCAAAGTAATTTAGTATAAAAATCATCGCTTTTACCTTTCACCCATGATAGAGTTAATCTGGTTGAACATTGCACGGTTTTAAGTAACAGTTGATTCTTAACAGGGTTAACGTGTATATATAGGGAGTGATTTTCACACTTATATCTTTGATTTGTACATGTTACTGTACAACGAGACAAAGCGACGTGGTACCAAAACTCAAAAACAAGAAATCGGCTGCATCAATAAAATTGTATTATGTGCAAATCAGTGACCATATATTTATCTCAACAGTACTTATAAGAATTATGTGTTTATTATAACTACACAATCATTTGCTTACAAATAGTAAGCTATCTTTTTTACGGAGTAACAAATACAATTTAAATAATTTACGGTTGGATAAAAATTACTAAAGCTTTATTGGTGTTAATAAAGAGTTGTTCGAGGGTATAACATGTGCATATCCTTGTTGATAACTTTGTAGTTTCGGATTCTTCTTTGTTTGTTTGTCCAATGCGGGTTTCACGTCAATTCGGTGTTGCAACTTGTGATCGAAGTTAATTAATGTACTAGGTTCCGTGTTCAACATCTTCAGGTTTGTCGCGGTTTTGTCCAACATTTACGATAAACATATACCTTAGCTCATCTCATTTCAATCAATTCCTATTTCCTTTATAGTTTATAATTGCTCATTTTCTAGTAATCTCAATCTAGATTTAGTCACTCGATCTAAAAAATACATATACATTATATAAAAGTCATAAATACATGAGGTCGCTATAAGAAATGCATGTGTCGGTATGTAACTATGGTTAAAAAGTAAGCATAGTATGTGGTTAGATATTAAATTCAGATGAAGTGAGAGCCATTGGGCCATACTTGAACTCGTGATCTGTACATAAATGCAAAACAGAATGAAAGAGCGTCGGTAACACTACACTTATATTTGTTTACATTTTCGACACCACTGTTTTAAGCTTTTCACTTTTTCTCAATATGGTTCTTAACTTTTTATTAGCTTTAAAAGTGACGATCATTACATAGTATATATTGAGTCTTGTAATAACCAATGTAATAATGAACTAAGGTGATCGATTTATGCAAAATAGAAAAGAGAACTCGGATTGAAAGTATTTGGGATGAATGTGGTGTTTGTGTGTTATTTTTTTTTTTGTTATCGACGAAAGGTTACTCGTGATATTGTTTTCTGAGTAGAAAACAAAACTTAATCATTTGAAAGCATGATGAATGAGACTTTCTTGTAGAGTTTTGTTGTTCATTTATTTCAAATTGGAACTTCACATTTTCCAACGTAAAACACAATCAAAATCCTGGAAGATGTTTTGTTACTATGTTTTCATGTGTGGACTCTTCGTACTCACTTAAGTAATTTTATGTAAATAAAATGGAATTCTAGTTATTTAAAGTTATTCTTCTTCATCTAAGTTTATATGATCAGGATACCATTTAATATTATTACTTTTTAGGTGAGCCATAAAAATCCAATATTTGGTACATATCCATGAACTTAAATTATCGTGTCGCCAATTAAAGAGCATATAAAGTGAGACCCATGAACCCTTAGCTTAGAAAAAAGAAACACCACCTTAATGTCTTAATCCTAGACCTCATTTCTCACTTATACAAAGTTACACTTAATTAGAATAGCCTACTTATAAAATTGATATTTAAGATTTCTATCTATAAAATACCACAAAGTTATGCTGTTATCCTAATTTCTTATTGAGCATTGATCTACATGCCTAACTTATGTGTAAGCATACCGTTGGTAATAACAGGTGGACTCACTTTTTCATCAACTAATAATTTAGAGTATTGATTGGCATGCCTAACTTGTGTGCTTAAATATATGTCTAATCTTATGTGGCATTACTTATTTTTATTGTCACATTTATTTAAGCACATAATTAGTAGTCATACTTTTAGGCCTCCCAATCATTTTTCTCCCTTATTTATCAACAAATTAACAATCATAATGAATAAGTGAATAACTTAAGATCATGCCAAATCTAATAAAGAACATCAAAAAGGACAAAATGTAAACTTACAAAACCAACAGGGGCCAAAACTAGCATTTAAAAATAGCTGGCACATATACTCACAGTCACACTCACACACACAGCTAGCTCCTATATATAGATACACTGATCAGATATAGAAAACTTAGATTCGTAAATATTAAAAAACTCCAAAAATGGCGGATGATTCAACCGATTCTTTCTCCATTGACATTCATACCACTTCTCCTCCTTCACCTTCAAAGGTATGTAATTATATACATGCAACTCCTATATTTGTATATAGGTTGATTACTTATCTTTACGTGTACATATTCAGCTGCGGAAATACTGCCAGATAGTATGGACGTCTAGGGGCGGACCTAGGGGTCCCAGTTCACGAGAACCCAATGGATGTTTATGTTTGACATCTAGCGTAAATTTTCGTTAAAATATCCTAATTTTCAAAAATTAACGTGGTCGCGAAATTTTTGTCACGCAAATACATGTCTTTTCACTTAAAGAAAATGAAATCGTAACTTTTAGTTCATTTTTCCCAGTATACTCGTTAAAAAAATTGTACACTTGCTAACTTAGAGTCCCGAGTCCATATGTGCACGTACATATTGTTTGAGCATTTCCAGTAGTGTAAAATAAATAAAACGAAATTTTTGGATCCGCAATGCGTGTAGTAATACGAAACAAAGCTTTAGTAGATTGATTATTAAGGTTCTTTTGTTTTTATCTAGTACTCCGTATATAGTTGAGTGATCTTTTATGTACTAGTGCATGTGATCTTCATTAATTGATTCAACATTGAAACGACATTTTCACTAAATCTCATGTTCAATCCGCATGATCCATCTCGATAAAAACGAGCTATATATAAGATCATATTGATGGCGGAACTGAACATTTATTTTTTTTGAGGGGCGAAATTATTTTGGAGGCCAAATCAAGATTTGTTTGTATTATCAACTAAATCACCCTTAAAACTTATAATATTTACATTAGTTCTGCATGAGTTTTGAGAGGCGGGGACCCTCCCCTGCCCCTAAAGAGTTCCGCCAATGATCATATTCATTGATCTATATTGCGAAATGCAAATAAGTGCATCTCCATTGAGCATATTGTACATGAAGCATGTGTGTAGTTCATGTACATAAACGTTCATCGGAGCACCAAGTTTATAAAGATGAAATATAAACGTTTATTTCACATCACACTTAGCTTGTGAGACGGGTTCAAGTCTTGTCAAGAACGTGTGTACGTCAGTATAATAATTACACTTAAATAAAATGACGTGCTTAGTAATTCTTATTATCTGTGATTTATTAATCACATCACACTTAGTTAGTGAGACGGGTTCAAGTCTTGTCAAAAACATGTGTACGTCAATATAATAATTACCTTTAAATAAATAACGTGCTTAGTAATTCTTATTATTTGTGACTTATGACATGGGGCACATATGTATACTACAATACTTGAAAACCAATTAAAACTTGGTAGATGGAAAAAAAATTCTTATAACTACACAAAGTACATAAAATAAATGAATTTAAGATTTTAAGGTAACTTTAATTTGTGTGTTAATGTTACCTAGTTAGTACAAACTTAATAATTAAGAATTTGGTGTCTTTGTCAATTTTTTTTTACTATAATGCTAGACTTTGTATTTTGTAACTAACGACCAACTGTACTAAAATATTGTTGTTTGTTCTTTGGTTGTCACTTGTCTGTGTGTGGTTAAAATCTACTGGAAAGTATAGTCAGCTTTGCAACTATAGAAGCTTTTATGTCACTTTAAAGTAAACACATGTGTTTTGTTGGTTAAAATATTTTGAAAAGGTCAGTAACATTTAAGTTTCAGGTAGGTGATGTCTATTCAAGCAATAACATAGTACTGCATCTTATTTTAACTGAAAATTTGTTGGTTAGTCATTTGCTTGAATTTCCTTTCTAATAAACTAAGGCTAACTTTTGAACTTGTTTAGACATTTAATCCATTTTTTCCATACACATAGTAACTCACACTAGAAAGTGTAATTTTAACTTTTAAAAAAGTGTAATGTTAACTTAAAAAAATAGTAAGAGCATCCGCAATGAGGCAGTGGAGGCTCGGCGTCGCAAGTGGTCACCACTGCACGTTTTGGTGAAGCCGAGAGTGGTGGTGGTGTTTGTTTTTTTTAAGAATACGCTGCACTTACAAAATTTTCAAAAACAAAAATAGGCATGTCATAAAATTACAGTACTTTATAATGTAAAATTTTCGATAATGTATATCTAACTTGTCAAATGAGTAAACTCTCTTATAGATAAGATGATGATAATCTTCATGTGAGATGTTATCTGTACATTATTACTCTTAAACATCACATTGCTGTATGAGAACATTAAATGAAAAAGTACTGCCGGTTAGTAACTAGAAAACTAGTACGACGAGATATGGTGGCTACTTACTATGCACCCTTTTTGACCAATACAGCAAATAAATATACATGCTGCATTCAAATTCTGTATGTTTTTGTCAATGAAAATAGCTGTATGATGTTGTCTTTATACAAATTAATGCCTTCAGCAATATATTCAGGAACACCTTATCAAAACTGCCAGTGGATTTATTTCTGTTGCTATCTTTGGGGACCCCGACAAGCCAGCTTTGATTACATATCCTGATATTGCTTTAAATTGTAAGTGAACTAGTTTCTCGTACTACTCCTCCGTCTCAAAAATAATTGTCCACAGACAACATTAAATTTACTTGCTTTTGGATCAGAAGTGTGTGAGGCGCTTAGGAAAATCATGAACAAACTAAATGTAAAATTAGATATGTCGTTGACGCATTTGCTTAATAATGGGTTGATTTAGGTGGCACATGTATATAACACATAGACAATAAAAGTGAAGCATTTAAACGGGTCAAATGAGTTGGATTGGTAGAGCCATTTGAAAGTCGCTTCATATTCTTTAAATATCTTAAATCAAATTTTTAAAAGTTTAAAAACTCTAATCATTTTGATAAATAATGTTTTTGTTATAATATGATCCATAGTATATAACACTAATGTAACCTTGCATTTGGGCTTAGATCGATTCCCTAAATCACCCGATCCGATGATTTACCGGTCTTGTACATTTATATGATAAATTTTAGGAAAACAATCTTGAGCTGCTTTGCTTTGAAATTGTTATTATTGAATTATCGTGTACATTGGCTTTGTAGAGACTTTGATAATGAAAAGCTTTACTATAACTAACGATAAATTTATGTGCCTGTTTGTGCAGATATGTCATGTTTTCAAGGGCTGTTCTTGTGCCCAGAAGCATTCTCTCTACTGCTTCATAATTTCTGCATATATCATATCTATCCTCCAGGCCATGAGGTCAGTAATTAGTAACTTGACCTTTTATTTTAAGACTAAACTACCCTGCATCCCTTCATTGAGCAACATGTCAATAAAGTTACAATTTAATGAAGTGACAATAGAAAATGGAACCACTGTCATGCCACAACATCATACCATCCATGTTTGATAATGTGTTAGATGAGTTACATATTGAGACACTTTCTATGCCATATGAGTCTTTTGCGTTTATTGTTTTGCATCCTTTCTTATGTGGTACCTCCTTCAAGAGTCTTTACAGTTTGGAGCTGCTCCATTATCATATGATGATCTGGAGTTATCTGCTGATGACTTAGCCGATCAGGTTGCTGATGTTCTCGACTATTTAGGTAATTTTAACATTATATTTGCTCTATCTCTTACGATTTCAGGCATTTCCAAAGCATTCAAGTAAAGCCTAATCTCCTCTTTGTAAACTCATTTAGTGTACCTGTGAATTGCTCTTTCAGGCTTGGTCCAGTAATGTGCCTAGGGGTAACAGCTGGTGCTTATGTACTTACCTTATTTGCTGTAAGCAGCTTCTTATGTACCTCACACAATATTCGTTGGCATAACATTAGCTTTAGATTATGAAGTTTTTATCATATCTTTTGTTGAACAGATAAAATATACACAACGAGTAATTGGTCTCATACTTGTTTCTCCACTATGCAAAACACCTTCTTGGTCAGAATGGTTGTCTAACAAAGTTAGTTTCTCGATACCCTTTTCATTTTAATACCACAAAGCCAATGAATCCGTATAGATCTTGCTAACTTGTAGCCTTTTTGTTTTCAGGTAATGTCAAACGTGTTATATTACTATGGAATGTGTGGTCTAGTAAAGGAGTTATTGTTGATACGGTATTTCAGCAAGGTACAAATCTTCTCATTGACGGTACTGAAAATTTGTTATCGACAACTGCATGGTTGAAGCTGAATTTATATGTTAAATGACAGGAAGTTCGTGGAGGTACTATAGTTCCAGACTCAGATATGGTTCAGTCATGTAGAAGAGTGAGTGCTCACTGTACTATTTATCTACTGCAATGGGAAATCATAGAGGTGGAAAAAGGGGCTGATCTAACAGGTTGGACTAGAAGTTAAAACGACGGGTTGGGCTAGGTTGAAACTGGTTTGCCAGAAACACTTTTGATAAACAAAATTATATGTTTATAAATAAATGGCGTGCTGAACATGATTATACAAACTACTCCGTTTGTTATAATTCATATTACTTGTTTGACCCGAGGTAGAAAAGTAATCAGTCTGTTAATTAGTAAAAATCCTCACTTCAGTCGGTTAGTATATACACATCCTGAACCAATTTTTCTGCAGTCGCTTGATGAGATGCAGAGTCTTAATGTGCTGCGATATCTTGAAGCTGTTAACGGGTAAACTTATTTTCCATATCAAAGGCATTATCTGTTTCAATACCCAGCCTGAAACAAAACTATAACATGAACTTGTATTGTTTGTTTAGACGACCAGATATCACGGATGGGCTGAAAAGACTGCAGTGTCGTACACTGATCTTCGTGGGCGAGAATTCCCCCTTCCATTCCGAGTCTCTTTACACGACTTCAAAACTCGATAGAAGATTCAGTGCATTGATAGAGGTATGCTTAAGGCTATCAAAACTCCACATTTAATCTTCTACAGTAATAGGATAGTTTAAGAGGTCAAACCTTTTATGATCCGAAAAGACTAATTATGAAAGGAATATTGATAGAAACACTTGATCTCTGATTATAATTTAAGTGAATAGAATGTAGGTGTTGGCCAAGTTTATCGCCGTTCAAAAAAAAAAAAAAATGTCACATTTATAAGTCAATGTATCTAATTTTAAAAGAGTTCAAAATCTGTTTATTTAGTTAAATCACTGTCTGAATGGTTAAGTTTTAGTTAAAAATATATAAGCACTTTTTATAGTTTTGTTCAGCTAGCTAGTGAAATTGAATACACGGAAAGCTTCTCTCATATAGTACATGCTAACTCACCATTACACTTCTTCGTATCTAGGTTGGAAGATGCGGGTCGATGGTAACAGAGGAGCAACCCGAAGCAATGTTAATGTCATTGGAATACTTCTTGATGGGATATGGAATTTACAGACCATGCGAGTTGAACATTAGTCCTAGAAGCCCGTTGAGCCCAACTGTGATCTCACCCGAGCTTTTTAAACCTGAAAGCATGGGTTTGAAGTTGAAGCCAATAAAAACTCGAGTTCATTTGTAATGAAGGGACCAAAAAAGTAAGTATTAGAAGTTACCACTCGCTAATGTTGGTGAACAAAATTAGTGGAGGTATGTAGATAGGAGGAAATCTGAATTCAAATTTTCGATTACATAAGTGAGAGCGTTCCTAGTCTGTTTGAAAAAATGCAAATGCCTCACCGAGTTGGTATGGCGCGCCTATTTATGAAGTATTGTGTAGATGTTGTGTTTGAGGATAAATCATATCGAAGATGTGTGTGTTTTTAGTTTTAATAATTGGAGATGGATCTTATGCTTTGATAGAGAATTTTTTGCAGTCTTTTGAATCAAGAAGGATGTATGTAAAACATAGAAACCAACTATTGATCGATAATGTTAGTAACCGATTTTGTTTAATGAAATTAAACTTAGCAACCTGCTCTTGGCAAAGCTCGTGATCAGTGAAAAACTTGTTTATGAAATACCGAAACCAAGTTTGCTTATATGCTAAACCTGCGCGTAAGGACACACTTGGAGAAATCGTCAAGATTCTAACTAGTGAGCATAGGAGTAAAAAAGTTTGGCTGATTTGGTTCCATTGGATTCAAAATTCAGTTTATGGCTTGTATTAAATTTTTGTAACTTCTGTTGCACTTTCTTCCTACTGCCTTCTTGCAAGTTAATGATATTGCCGTTAAATTTTCTTTTTTGAAAATGTTTGGAATATTGAAAATTACATGACTTAATAAACCTAGAGAGAAAATTTTAAAATACCATGAAACATTGCAACCTCATGACTTTAAACAGTGAATGAGGGATTTCAAGAGGAAGGCGGGATTTTTTTTTTTTTTTAAGTAAAGATACGTTGATCCAAGCATGTGATATGAACAAGCTAAAAGGCAAAAACTTAATTTTGTGCATTTTAATTTGCAAATAGCTTTGTTTCATGAAGTAAAATCATATATTTTCTTGGCCATGATTAACCTAAGGCCAACATAATGAACTAACCTCAACTATATTAGTAGCCACTCATACAACTCTCAAAATTAATAAATAATAATAAGACTATTTTAAATATTCTATTCTCACATTGATTTAACATCATCTAATTAAAAAATTTAAATAATAATAATAAGATTTTTAAATATTCTATTCTCACATTGGTTTAACATCATCCAGTTCAGAAACTTACAAATAAAATTCCTTTTCGGAAAAATAAAAGTCATCTTTGGTAGAAAGAAGAAGAAATATAGAAGCCATCACTCATCAGTAACATCTATCTATAAGGCTAAATTCACTTAAATTAATATCTAAAGTACCAATAACTTTATGTATTTATATAATGAGAAAGGATCCGTGAGAAGAAAATAAAATAAGAATGATGAGAAATATTTGTAGCACACATTTTATAGAAGGAGGAAAATCATGGAGGATCATCTTATATTGTAGGTGCGTCCGAAATGCCATGATTATAATTCTTACATTCTTCTTATTTCATTTTTATTTCGTTTCGATCCATCTTCTTTATATAATAAGTAAATAAAAGATAATAATAACATAATGAATTGACCAACAATCTTGAATAGCTAAAGATCCACACAAAGGTATTGAGAAAAATGAAACAGTTAAATATACAAAATTATAACACTTAGACTGGGTTCAAAGCGACAAACCACAAACTTCTTTTGATTTTTCAGCCGTCACTTACATTTCCTCCTTGTAAATCCATGATCTTTAAGGGTGGCAATTTATGATTTCTTATTCAAGATTAGCTATGGGCTAAGCTAGCTTAGGCATATTGGGCTGGTTGGGGGAGGCCCAGCACCCTCCTGCCACCCTATCCCCTCCGCCTTTGACTTTAAACTTGAAGTTCAAGATATTTAAACATACTTGAACTTAATGCGCTTGATAAAGATGAACGAAATAACAACCAATCTCGTCAGTACCCAAGATTGTGTAAGAATCAACTAAGCCTATTTAATACGTTAAGGGTAGTACTATTGATACCGAATGACCCTCAAATTATCACTTTATTAAATTTGGTCACGCGTGACGCAGAGACAACCCAGGTCATCTAGCGTCGCGTCTTTCTTCTCTCCAAATGACGCTTACAACCCGGATGCCCCGGTCGACGACTCAAGTTTTTTTTTTTTTTTTTTT
The DNA here is from genome assembly GCA_022545495.1 of Chrysanthemum lavandulifolium. Classification (NCBI taxonomy): domain Eukaryota; kingdom Viridiplantae; phylum Streptophyta; class Magnoliopsida; order Asterales; family Asteraceae; genus Chrysanthemum; species Chrysanthemum lavandulifolium. The sequence continues at coordinate 38,739,872 of CM040246.1, forward strand.
TTTTTTTTTTTTAGTTCAAACATTTTAACATTAAATTTAAATTTCATTCAAATTAAAAAAACATTACATTCTGAAATTAAAAAAAAAACATTACACTACAATTTAAAAAAAAAAAAAAAAACATTACAATACGAAATTCAAATAACGTTAAAACATTACAAAACTCTTTATCGTCTTCGCCATCGCCACTATCGACTGATTCACTTCTCGACGTGATGTCGATGATTTCTCAAATGTGTTCGACCAAATCGATTTTAAGTTTTGATGAGTTCTTTGAGTCCCTAGCTCACGAGTAACCACCAACGATTCTTCATGCGTTCTTAGGGATCGTGATTTTGGTGTCCTCATCTTCAAACCATGTAGGACATATCGCCCATTCTTTGTGTCGGATGATCATATTATGTAATATGATACATGTATACATAATATCTTGGATATCATTTCTAAAAACCCTCGGCGGGAACTTTAAGCATTTTCCACTTTTTCTTCAACACACCAAAAGCCTTTCACATCTTTCCTTGCTTGCCTTGTGCCTCTCTTGACAAACATCTTTACGATCACCCATGGGAGGATTTGAAATAGACTTCATAAGAATCGGACCATTGTGGATATATCCCATCGATAAGATAATATCCCTTTTATAAGCCACATCGTTAGCCTCAAATTCAAGGTCCGTGCTCTCCCGGTTTGATATCATTGAAAGCAATTGAACGGCGTAAAGCGTTTACGTCGTTATTCATTCCGGAGACACCAAAGAGCATGCCAAATCCATAAATCTTGGGAAGCGACCGCCCAACAAAATGAATGGATGTGGCCCGTGATCACCCTACAATGTTGAGCTCTCTCACTATTCGGCAATTCTCCCACTCCCAACTTGACAATCAATGCTTCCCATCATCCGGAAAGCCATGCTTATGCTCGTGATGAGCATATATTCTTTCAAGGTCGAATCGTGGGCCTTCGCAAATACTCACGACCATATAACTCCACGATAACCTCGCAAAACTTACGAAGACATTCACGGTGTGGATGCGCCAAGTGCCGACTCCGTCGAGAGAATCGAGAACAGTGCGATATCCCAATTGACGAATGGTAGCGGTACACTCGACCAATGGGCTAATAGTAGGTACGCCCTAGCATCGAGTTTGTCGAAAATAAGTAGAGTGATCGGTTATCTCTTGAACAATTTACGTGAATAGCTCTCGGCTCATACGGAACCGCCGGAGAATGTTCTTCGTCGACTGCGGGTTTTCGAGAAGTATGCCGCCACTAAACGATTATGAGCACCCTCATGATCCCTACGTATGTACCTTCGTCGGGTTTTGGGTGTGATGCTTTGTAAGCCTTCCAAGCAAAATCATGAAACTCACTAAAACTTCTTCCTCGTCGGAGGCGAAGAAGAACCGAATAAATCTTCGAATGACGACATATTATAAATTGTTGTTTCGTGGGCATTTCGTTAGAATGGTTGATTGAATATAGATGAGAAATGGTGAGTGGTGAATTGTGTTTGAGAAGAAGTTGGTATTTATAGATTGGTAAATTTGGTTTTAAAAAAGTTTTTTTTTTTTTTTTTTTTTTTTTTTTTTAAGTTGCAAGCGGTTATATTTTCAAATTAATAGTGAATTAAAGTGAGAAAATGTGGACTTTAAGATCGGTTGGTTTTGCACCGATGTTTGCCTTTTTGTTCCTCGATCGGTGGCAACCGATACGTAGCACGAGGCAACCGATCTCAACATCGGTCGTGCCTCCAAATTTTCGTTGCTTGAACCGATAAAAAGCAACGATTGCGTCCAAATTTTAACATGACAAAGATTATTTTTATGATTTTTGTTTCAGTATTATTTGTCTTTTACTATTTTTAACATTAAATTTTATATTTTATTTTTCAGTATTTTCAAGCGGTTTACCAACTTTATTAATACTGACAAAATAATTTATATTTTTATTTTGTAATTTTATTTGCAGATTTATAATAAAAAATAAAAAGTAAAAATAAAAAATAAAAGTTTTACAATAGGGTGGTGTCATTCATACCATGTACCTCACCATGCATAATAATATCATTCACTAATCTCATACCTCACCATACCTTTTTAGTGTCAACCATGGCGATTCATATTTCACTTAATTTTAATTTTATTTTCTAGTTGCTCCTCACCATGTCAATTCGGCATTGCATATCGAATGGCTTCAATACCACACCAAACCGCAACCCAAGAAATGGTATTACCGATCGGTTTGGGTTCATACCGTTTCATACCTCACCCCATTGCCACTACCCTTAAGAAATGGCACAAAGAACATTTAATAACATACTTGAATACTCTAAACCGGATCATAACCATGATAAATATTCACCCTAAACTGGAACCATAACCATGATAAAAAGTACTTTATTCTACAAAACATCCTCCTACTTAAGTACTTATCAGTGAGTGGCAAAGTGATTTTTTTTTAAATAGTCAATGCATAATTGACGCATAACATGTATGAAGATAAGTAGAAAGATGTTTAAAGACATAACGTTTCTCTATTAAAAAAAAAGTAAATCATGATTTGAGCCGATTTCATAGCCCTTTCAACTTTGATCACTATGTAGAACTTTGATGGCTATAAATATCTTGGCCTGAACTTTTGGAGGCGATGAGTGATCTGATGAAACTTTTGATTTTTATTATTCGTTTGTCGAAAAAGCGGTGAACTTTCTTTATTTTTCAAAACTTCGTTTTTCCATCTTTATTTAAAATTCATGTTATGTTAGTCTTCATTCATTGCTATTTTTAACAAACACACCAGTAACCCGTTAATTAATTATAATGACAGCACAAATTTTAACATTGTTACTAGTGCGGCAATATAAACGGGAATTGATTTACACATTCTAATTCATGCATGTTAGACTTGTATAATATTCTGCATTAATTATTTGTCTGATTAGTATGTAAATAAAAAATTAGAGAGTGTCAATCATCTCGCAATATAAACTGAGAAAACATGTTATTGACTCTGGTAGTGGGGCATTCGTTAACCAGAAATTCAAATTTACTAGAAAGAAAAAGGGATATTGAGTAATTATGAAACTAATTAACTAAACTAAAAAGGTCTAAAGAGCACTTAGAAAAAGTGGGACGGGGGACCTACTTGGTTGATGGTTGTTTGGGGAGCATTCAATATTTTAGCCTATAACTGGTACTTGGACTAGGAGAGTAGGAGGTACTTTTTATTTTATTTTCCACTCATATGAATTTTTCAATATAAAAATACTCCTATATTTTTTTTTTTGAAGGTGAATTCTACGAGTCTTCGTGTCATGGTTCGACAATGAGGTGCCTAGCTACGTTATCTAAACCGAGTCATGTAGAGGCTCGCCGAGCGGAAATCTTATTTGAATCTGGATGGAAAACCCCTACTAACCATGACTCATCTAAGTTTATCGACAACAAACTTGACGTTACGCATAACAAAAGTCATGACACCAAAATGCTAGAAACTGAACCTATGAAATTATTTAATTAGATTATTATTCATTATAAAGTTCTATGTTTCAATTGTTAGATAGGGTGTCAGTAAATCATGATGCTATTGCTATTGCTATTGCTATTTGCCTCGTGTGTGTAGTTAATGCATACAATCTAACCCTATATGTGCTTCTGTTATCAATTTATACTGTTTTCTTTCGAACACATGCAACATAAAGAAACATAGTTTTGTAACGCGAAATAAAAATCCAAACATGTAGACGGGCGAGATTTACAGTTAAGGGGTGCGATTTTTAGTAAAATAGTCACGATATTATATGCAAATAGAGATACTATGCCCGTGTCATGGCTGTGATTATGATTGTGGCGTTATAAATTATAAACAATATATTCTCTTTGTCTATAAAATCGATTAAATTTTTGTTGTTGTCCATGATTTAACTTAGAAGCTATATAAGAGTAAAACTCTTGTATAACTAATAAAATATAAATTTATCTAAGGGTTTTCAGTATATATCTTTCAGAAAATCAAAATCGCGTATATATCCAAAGTCGTAAAAACCATTGTAATATGTTCATAAAAACTTGTCAAAAGATATATATATCGATTATTCACTTTGGGAAAGATATATATATGCATTTTGCCATTTATCGTGTTAAAAGTTAAAATACCGAGGATTTTACAATTAATAAAAAATATTCAATGTTACTAATTACCGGTAAAAGTTTAAGCTAATTCTCGTTTAGAAATATTTTGTAAACTAGATTTGATACCATAAACTCCTAAATAAAATTACATGATATTGTACTAGACTACTAGTTTAATATTTAAAACATTAAAATTTGAAAACCACAATATCAACAAGAACATAGGGTTACTAAAGAATGAAAGCTTGACAAATTAATTACGGAGTATATACATTGAAGATAAAAAAAAGAGTAAATTACACCGTTCGTCCTTGTGGTTTGCGTTGACCGCAGGGTTTCGTCCTTTGACCAAAAAAGTTGCACCGTCCGTCCTTAAGTGTGAAACGTTATGCACCGTTCGTCCCTCTATCCAACTGGGCCCACCAATTCCCACTAACGTCAGTTAACTCACTTAACCATGAGGGTAAAATAGTAATTTAAGTCTTTTCTTTATTGGCATATAAAAGATTTTTAGGGTTTCCTCACAATATCACACACACTCACCGGTTTCTAATTTACGGCGCCGCACCGTTTCCGGCCAAAATTCCGGCGATGTAGTTTTGATATCGACGCGTAGATCAAGAGAACGAGTATTTACGAGTACTTGGACAAAAAGGAGCACATTGGGTCGTTTAGAGACATACCGCAAATCCCCACCACTCGTTTTTTAACCGATTGTATATACAAAGAAGTTTAACAAGGGTTTCGTGGTTTAAAAGATTTTGAAAACGTTTTTTATACAACTCGTGTGGATAGACCTTTGATTCGTTGGTTGTGTCAACTCACTGAGTCGACTCATTGAGTGGGTAAGTTATGTGGGTCGTTTCTGCTAGTTACCTTGTGGTTATGCTTTGTGGCGGAGAGTGTGGGACCGGGTGGGATGAGTTTGAAGTTTGTGTGTTCGGGTGATTGGGATAAGGTGTTGGAGATGGTTACGGAGAGTGTTACTGGTTTGGTTGAGGTGCATTTGGAGAGGTTGCAATTGAGTGATGTTGGGTTGGTGGCGGTTGCGAAATGTAGGAGTTTGGAGGTTTTGCATATTTTGAAAACGCCGGATTGTTCTAATTTGGGGTTTTGAGTGTGGTGGAGAATTGTAGGGGGTTAAGGAAGGTGCATATTGTTGGGTGCGAATGGGTGGGTTGATGATGATGAACTATGATGTGGGTTTTGTGATTTTTATTTCATAGCTAGTTTAGTGAGAATTTTTGTTTGTTTGTTAAATTATCAAGTTGGTGGTTGCGGTTTTGAGGACTCGATTTTTAATCAATCTCCAAATAAAATCGAGCTTTGGCTTGAGAAAAATATGAGGTGAGTGGTTTTCGGATTTGAATGCCTTTGAAGGGAAGTCTGCTTTTGTATTTTGTGCAAGTGATTTTGGAAGATATATCGTCAATCAACTGATAAGACTGCTAGTCTTTGTCATATTGATGATTGAACTACCCAAACATTTCGGTTTGGTTACCTCTAATGTCTAGTGCAAGATACAAGTTTTGCTTACATTGATTCTCTGGGTTAAAGATTAACATGTCATCATTTACTGATTCGTTTGTCAAAGTTTTGCTTACATTGATTCTCTGTTGGTTAAAGATTAACTTTGACTCTCTTCTTTTCCGGATGGAATTTAAAAGGATACATTGGTGTTTTATTGAGGTGGTCGAATTTCAATAATGTGGTAGGAAAAATTGATGGATGTAAATAATGGTGGTGGGATTTGGGTGTTTGTGGTTGAAGATGAATAAGGGAAGTGGTAAGATCTACATGAACCTCTTTAAAAGCGAAAAGATGTTAATGATTAAAAGAGTGGCTAAAATGACATTTTACCCTCATGTGCAAGTCACATGAGGGAGTTCTTGGTCAAACTTAACGTCGTTTGGTCAAAGGACGAACGACGATAACGTTCACACTTAAGGACCAGACGGTGCAACTTTTTGGTCGAAGGACGAAACCTGCGGTCAACGCAAAACCACAAGGACGAACGGTGTAATTTACTCTAAAAAACCTAGGAACAAAAGATGCACTCTACCATTTAAGCTTTAAAATAAATTTCTACTAACATAGCCAAGGAGCATCATGTCATTAGAGAAGTCATGTTTCAGTTTCATTGAGTATTTTTTTATATATGATCAAGTAAATAAGAAGTTGTAATACCCAATTTTTCAGGTAACGATTTACCACTATTTTATAAGCTTCCTAGTTTACTTACGTCATTCGTATACTCTTATTAGCCAAAAAGGACATTTCGTGTAGTAGTTTTACTATCAGGGACTAGTTTTGCCAAAAGGTAAAACTTAATATATAACTCGTACAACATTTATCCTAAGTCTTAACTTAGGAGAAAAACTCAGTGTCCAATGGCGGAGCTAGAAATTTTTTTGTGAGAGGGCCGAAACAAATTTTTTTCAAAAAATACATTAAATGGGAGGGCCAGAATAATTTTTTTCCCGAAAATACACATGAAATCGCGTAAAAGATATACTAACGGGCTTGGGCCTAGGGGTCGGGACCCTTCCCGATCCCTTAATAGCTCTGCCCTTGCCAGTGTCTTCCCTCCATTCTCCATTTTCACGACACACACACAAACCCATCAAGCCAGAGTTTGATTTCATCATTGAATTCATACAAGTTTAAGTTAGTATATAAGCTTACCAAGCCATAGAAGTGTAAAATCCACCATCTAATTTGATGAAACAATCATACCCATATTCTTAAATTCATGTTTCAAGGCTACCCAATGATAGCTTAAGCCTAAAGATAGTGTCTTGATGCCATATAAGAGGTTTTATAGAATTTTATTAGATTAAGTCAAGTTGTGATTTTCTTAAAAACACCGAGAACAATTATAATCATGTGTAAGTGTTTAGATAAGTGATGGGTACTTTGTTAACGTGCCATAACATCAATTTATAGTGTTAATTTTTCGAAAGTGTGTTTATGTACTTATATAAGACGCGAACCAAACACCCAGTTATGGCCTATCTTTTCTAATCTTGAGTTTATGACTAGTTGAGTTGTATTTCTAAGTGATATCTATGCCAATTTTATGTTCCTAGGTCGAATAGCATACCGTGGACATTTTAGGAGCTTAAGGACAATTATTAGCTAGCTAAGGTGAGTAACTTGTATAAGGATAGAAACGACTTATGAAACCCGTTAAAGGTACCATATGTATTATGGTGCTTATGTGTATGCTTCATTATGTGCATAAGTAGTATTCTCGTGTTATGAATTCACGTTTAGCATGTATATATGTTCCATTTGTAGTAATGAATCTCGTAATGCAAGTTATGTATAAAATCTATGAGCGGGTCAAAATAGCACATAGTGTTCGTATAGTATTATTCGCATGTTTTAGTAAAGGTTATGATTGGTTGTTTGTTTAACGTCCTAAGTGGACGACAGGATTAATATAGATATAGTTATCCTCCGAAAATGGAGTTAGACATCCTAAGTGGATGATTTTCATAATTGTGCAATTATGACCCGAAAAGAAAATTAGGCGTCCTAAGTGGACGATAAGTGTTATATTGTGATCAAAAGTTCCAAAGTATAACCTAGACATCCTTAGTGGATGAAATGAGCCCTTATCTGGCCTCGTTTCCAAGTTGGACTTTGGCGTCCTATGTGAATGACTAGCATACTTAAATGGCTTATTAGCCATTCAAAGTAAAGTATATACACCCTTAGTGGATAAATAGCACATCAAATTAAATATAAGTCCCTAAATTGGTATAAGATGTCCTATGTGGGCGACTAGAGTACATGTAGCTATATGGAACCAAATGTCGGTTCATGACGTCCAAAGTGGACGACTAGCAAGTACATGGCGAAGCATCATTATGAGATAAGATGATCAAGCCTTGACCCCTAGTATTGAAGAGATATAATAAAGGACTCATGTATGGAGTAGAAGTACTGACAAACATTGTGTTTGCTTAACGGGGAAATACTTATGAAGCAATGCCATAGTATCATTGCCATGTTATACTTATCAGTTTACATACATATGTGTTATCTCACTAAGCTTATGCTTACGCTGCTTCATTCATATTTTCTTATAAGTGAATTTAGTAATACCAAGCTTAAGGGAAAGAAGGTCGCAAGTTAGCTTTCGATGGAGCTCGAGGTAAGCGAGGTATTCCTAAACCCTCTCTAATACCAATAAGCATACTAGGAAATATTTGTATCTTTTGGTTTATAAAACTCGAATTGAAAGTTGCAAAGTTTAGTAAATTATATGTTTATCTTTGTTAAAGGAGTGTTTGGCACAATGCCAAATTTACCCATTTTGACCCATTTTACTCATGTACGAGTCCAGTCGAATGATACGTGTTATGTACAGTTTTTACAAGTTAATCTATGTGTTTTGTCTAGCTTAAATCAGATTTGACTTAAAAGGGAATCAAGTGCAGAAAATCATAAATGGACCCATTTTAGATACAAATGAGTCTATTTTAGACTAAAACCACTCTTAATAGTGGTATGCGTGGAAATGAGTCCATTTTAGTTACAAAAGAGTCTATTTTAGACTAAAACTACCCTTAATAGTGGTCTGCAGAAAATGAGTCAATTTTAGATACAAATGAGTGTATTTTAGACAAGTATCTACTTTAAAAGAGTTTGCAAGTAATGAGTATTTTTTAGGGTACAAAAATGATACAGTGTAAACTAATACCAACCTAATGCACAAAAAATAAAATAAAATTAGTATGGGCATTTTAGAAGCCTATTATATGAAATATAGGTTTTAGCTAGGGGTGGAAGCGAGCCGAGCCGCCGTGAAAAGCTCGGGATCGGATCGGTAAAAGCTCGAACGAGCCGAGCCTAAGCGAGCTCGAGCCCGAGCTCGAGCCTAAGTTGGGCTCATTTAATAATCGAGCTCGAGCCGAGCTCTATATAAAGGCTCGTTTAGGCTCATGAGCCTAAGCGAGCCATAGAAATATATACGTATATATTTTCTATCGTATAACCGTGTTAACGAGCTCGAGCCTTGTGTTAACGAGTCGAGCTTTGTGTTAACGAGCCGATGTCACACCCCAAATTACTGCTTTTGCGGAGGAATGGAATTCTCGGGATTGATGTCATAGCATCACAATCACAGTTATATTGAGCGACCTAAAGTGTCGTTTGAAAAGAACATCGTTTGATATATTAAAACATTCGAGTTACAAAGATAGGTCCCAAATGAAAGTTACTATGCGGAAAATAAGTTTGGTACAAGTCAAACGATGTTTTTAGAGTGTATAAATCCCATGTGAGGCGCGTCGTCACAGCGACTCTATGATATGTCCACATGCATGCCATGAAGTGAATGTCTTAGTAACACGAAAATACATTGCTAAAAGTGTCAACACAAAGGTTGAGTGAGTTCATAGAGTTCATGTAAAATGTTTAATCGACTACCACAAGTATAGGCCATGTATGACAATAATGTCACATAAAACAAATGTTACAATTGCTATAAGTCCATGACACGAAACTAGGCGATCATGATGTTCGCCCAACAGAGTGTTTGCCAAAACCTCAAATAATGTTATTAAATGAAATGCATCCGTTTAACCGTTGGAATCCACCAACCGGATGGAGGAGTCACCTCGATAGATCTATCCACTCACCCTCGCTTCTTTCCGAATTAACGGTTCATGTTATATAATGGGGACATTCAATTGGCATGAGGTAACTTAAGCAATGTAATGAATTTGATATACTTGGTATCGTAATAAAAATGATGTGCAATGTATTCTCCCGTAGGTTTGAAATAATGTATAAACTTGAATAAATCGGGCTATGAAAACTCACTTTGTTGCAATGATAATGATGATGTAAAGGCAATACTGAAATGAGGCGCAACCTCTGACCGTGACCTATTATGAATGATATGTTCTAATGTAAATCATGAAACCATGTCGTGCATGCAAACTCACATGTAATCTATACCACTTGTACGTTTTGAAAATAATGTTTATCGTCGAAATACATGTTTATGACATCTCGTCATGTTATAAAATACTTTACAAGTATTTACGTTGAAATGATATCCTACGATAATCATTTAGTGATTTATTATGAAATTATAACTTTTAAATGCAAAATAATGTCGTTGAAATTTTCATGAAAGTGACTAAATAGCCTTGAAAAGCTAGTCGTAAAATGGTGCACGTCGGCGTTAGGAAGCGAACTCAACGGTTTTGGGAAGCTCGTATCATAATCTCAAAGTTTTAGTGTTTAAGTTTCCATCCTAGAGGTCTCGATCACAAAGAAAAATATAGGTTAAGTATGGTACTTTAGTCCAAAGTATAGTTTAAGGTTGGTTTCGCCAAGTTTGAGTGATCGTATTTAATTCATTACAACTCCGCTAGACAAGCGGTGGACATTTTGAAAAATATGCTTGGCGAACTTACTTTTATTAGAAGACATCACTTTATAAAAGTTCTACATCAATGTTAAAAGCGACATTCAATATGGTCACTTGTTTTGCCGTAATACTTGTCTATTAGAAATAATATAGTTTTTCTTATATAATAAAGTTACTGCAACTTTGTGAAAACGTGTATAATTTAATCGTTACAAGTCCGTTTTCGTTTTATATGTCCTTAGCTTTGTATCAAAGTATACTAATATATTTTGATAAGTCGAAATAATTTATAACGCCTAAACATCATTTTGACTCGTACAAAATAGACATAACATCTTGAAATTTTCGAATTTATAGTTTTCGCCGCTTAACTTGAAAAATTCATAACTTCTTCGTTATAGCTCCGTTTTAATCCGTTCAAGCGCCACGGTTTCGTTTTAAAGTGTATTTTCTAAATATCTAGGCCAAAATGTTTTATCTCTTGTCGAAAATTCGGTTGAAAATAAGGACAGACCCTTTTTAAAACTTGTCGAAATGAGTTTTTCTCGCCAAACCTATTCTAACCCATTCAAAACAACTCCGAAGCTATTCTAATCCTACCATACACCTTCTTAGGGTGTCATGGGTTCCTAGACATCACCAAAAGTGATATGTTACAAGGATGATCATATTTCAATATAAGTAATAAAAACATTGAAAGTGGTATAAACTCATATGTAACATGCATGATTCTTGCAAGAATGATGAAATAACATAAAGATGAATATGAAAGAATTATGATGATCATGAAATGCTTACTTGAATGATGTTGAAGAGTTTTTGAGCAAAGTATGCTTATTAATCTAGAGGTTTTTATTTCAAAACCTTAACAAGATTACTTCTAAGACTTGATTAATACATGGATCATGAAAAGTTTATGGTTTCTTCTTGGATTTTGAGGATGGCGGCCACCATGAGAGGAAGAAGGAGAGAGCTTTTTTTTTTTTACTTCACCTTTTAGTGTGTGAAAACTATGTGGTTAGATAATATCTAGTATGTTTTGTAGCAACTAAAATATCTACCATAAAATGTGTGGTGTACACTAGTAAGTAGAAAAGATCAAATTGGTCACTTGTGACTTAGGTGGCAGTTATGGGATGGAGGGGGTTTGGTAGTTTTGATAATTAAATGTATTATTTGTTGTGTATAATGTGTGGTTTGTAGGTATAAATAGGTATTTAGTGTAACGTTAACTAAAAATAGATTTTAACGGGACAAAATAAAATGTATTGAAGTCATAAAATTATAAAAATACATTTCTTACAAGAATTGAGTGGAATAATAATTATCGAGTTGAATTCTGGCAACCGTCGTAAATATTTATACATAACAATTTATATACAAAATAAATTGAAAACATCGGGTAAGATAATAATATAATTTTATAGTCTTAAAATGAGTATAAAAATATATTAAGATTATTTTGGAAGTGTCGGATTAATTATTCAAAATAAAAGTTTACGCGATAGCGTTTATTTAATAGGAAATTATCGTTTAATGAAAAATGCAAACCCATGCATAAATTGATATGAAATGATGTTACTAATGATATGTAGACTAACTCTAGTCTATATGATATGTCCTGATGATATTCCATGAATCGCAGACAACCCTCCGAGTTCTGCGTGTTTGATACTCGTAAACCTAGTTTACGAAAATGATGATTAGTGACTCGTGAATAGTGATTTTCTCCGGGAATGAGCAGGTGTTTCGTGAATAGTAAATTTTGAAATCGTTCTCGAATATTACTTCGACTCGAAAACGGTGAATAGTAAAATTTTGAATAATGCTTAGGTGAATAGTAAATTCGAGATGAATAGTGAAATTTTCAATGTTTGTAAAATGACTTGAAATTACGAGTTGTCACATTCGCCCATCCAAAAAGGAATTCAGTCTCTGAATTCAGTCAATGTTAGGTTCTACAATGTTACTTGTGAAAAGGTGAGAATATTTGAGTCGCATTGGGTCGTCCAATGTTTTCTGAATTGTACCACGCCTTTCCAAGACGGGACTTTGAACATAATCTGTTGCCAACTTGAAATTCCAATGGTTTGCGACTTATGGAACATACTTCCAATATTTGGCGTCGTACATCGACGTAGCTTATCTAGCTATATGTTGTTATTTGTAACTGATTTTTGATTTGTACGATTTACGTGTTGTTTCATGAATGAGTCATGGACTAATGAGTTGGGCTTTCCTGATTTTGACCCGTGAATAAGTGATTGACACCTCGACCATAGAGTGCCTCAAATGGTGTAGTCAATATGTTCATGTAATAACTATTGTTGTAAAGCAACTTGTTCGATGGAGAATGATTTGCCTAATCATTTCTAGAAAATCACACATGCCTTGAGCATATCTTCTAATGTTGGATTGTTCTCTCGCTCTAACCATTGGTGAGGATAATAAGCGTAATCATGTCCTAGTGAATTCAAAGGAATCTTAAAATGATTGTCAAGTCTAAGGTGAATCGAATAGCTTGTAATAGGTACAACTGGAATTGATACCACGTGTCTCATGCCAAATTTCAAAATGTTAAGTCCATCGAAAAAAAATGACCTTATTGAAAAGAATAGATTATGGGTAACAATTGTGATTCCTCGCGTTTCTCGTCCTAGCGAATGTCATGACTTGAATCTTACTTGTCTAAGGTGCTTAGTCTCCATGACTAAAATGTTTATTGTTTGATTATCAAGTGTTTCCATGCTCTATGTTGTAAAATCACAAAACCTTAAATATTCAAGTGATGTGGTGTAGTGATTGATTTCCAAGATTTGTCCCGATATTGAGTGCTTCTAAAATATTTCATCACTTAGATTGTTATCATGCTATCCAGAAAATAGATATTAACTCATACCATGTCGAAGAATGTTTGTTCTAATTTTTCTTGTAGATGAAGAGTCATTGATTGTCCGATATGTTCAAACTGTTGCATCTCTTGATATAGAAGTGAGGTTACTTGGAATTTCTAGGGAACACAATGCCTTAGAGGAGTTTATATCGATAACCTTAATTTAACCACATTTTCCTTTAAGGAAACTCATTGTAGGAAGTTCACATATTGTTGAAGCCATGTTTAAAGGAATGTTCTGCGGTCTGGGTTAGAAGACTTGGTTGATCCCTATAGTGTTGCTTAGTGTGTATTAAGCCGTACTAAATCTTATAACTCGGTCTAGCTAGTAATTTTGAAATGATATAATTTGGCTTCTAGTCCGTAAATAGTGGTTCGAATGTCTCGTGATATCTTAAGATTTTTGGTTGAGTTTTGAATCATCCTACTACCTAGTTCTAGTCCTTGCGGGTAGTTCCAAAATCCTTTCATTGTTTTCTTGTATCGAGGAATCCTCCTCGTAAATGGTATAGAAAGTCCTTTCCCAAAAGGTCACTCGTCAAATTCTAACTTATCGGTTGAGTGAGAGATGAATGGCGTGAAACTTCATAGAATGTTAACAAAAAGAAATGTTTATGAACAATTTATCGATTGCAAAACTTTGCTTTTAAGTGAAGATTGTTTTAGGAAGTTTGAAAAGATGTTTGTTTCTTTCATGACATAATTCTTCCTAAATTATACATAGGTGATCGTGCTATGTATAATCGAGACAAATGATGTGATGCTTGGTTTTGTTGAAATGGTATTATGTTTCTCAAAGTTTTAGATGGTATTCAACGTTTTGTTTTGTAAGATGATGGCTCAATAATTTTTGAGTAACATGAAAATCGTTTAGCATGATGGTATTAAATAGTTGATAAAATGACCGAAAGCCAGTTGATAGGGTGGTAACGAAACAACTTGTTTTAAAACTTTATGAAACAATGTTTCTAAGATGGTGTAGAATAGCTTGAAATAAAATTAAGTGAAATAATGTTATGAAGTAGTAGCAAAGTAACTTGAAATATAATTTGTTGAATGATTTGTAGGATACATGGGAGAACCTCATAAAATGGTAATAGTCTCTAAATTGGTCAAGAATAAAGTTGGCCTCACCCCAATAAGATAGTGATGTATTGTCGCGAAATGATTGAAAATTGGGCAATTGGAATAGGGAATGAAATAAACAAAGGTTGTGATTATCGTGGAGTTAATAAGGGATAAAGATTACATAAGATTGAAAGGTACCTATTATCTGTTCCTGTTGATGGTCAAATCGTGTTTCAAGTGTAGGAGTAGTAGGCGGTCTAGCAGCAATAGCCCTAGAAATCTCACAGTCCTAAAACCTATGAGATGGTGTAGTGTCTATAGTCTTAGTGATAAATGATAATGGTGTGTCAAATCATGCACGCTTCCCAAGCTGCAAGTCAGGTGTATGAGTAGTGTCTATGAGATGTGATGGCACAGATGGTACTCTAGATGACAATGATGATAATGAAAATCCTTGTGGTGAGTTAAGAAAATAGGTTCATTAGGACTAAATCTATAAGTTCTACCAAATGGTATAATCTGTCCCAACAGAATGATAAAAATTGTCCTGATCCTACGGTGAATCAATGGTGATTGTGATGGTGTAGGTGCAACTTAAATCCTCTAAAGGGTTCGGTCTCATCATCGATGTTATCGGTGTTGAGTCAACGATGTTAAAATTGTGATAGGGAATGACAGGGCATTCTCCATGTCTAAGTATGATGTGAGTATGATGGGATGGGTATCTGAAGGCATTAATGTGACAATCGATTTGAAATGAAAGTAAATAACTCGCAAAATGTGCGTATGAAACCGCATGTATAGTAACTATGCACTTATGATGAAATGATGAGATGCTATGATGATGTAGTTATAGTCTAGGGTCGATGATGCAACCTAGTTCTCTATAACCAAAGCTCGATGCCAATCTATCACACCCCAAATTACTGTTTTGCGGTGAATGGAATTCACGAGGATTGATGTCATAGCATCACGATCATGGTTATATTGAGCGACCTAAAGTGTCGTTTGAAAAGAACATCGTTTGATATATTAAAACATTCGAGTTACAAAGATAGGTCCCAAATGAAAGTTACTATGTGCGGAAAATAAGTTTGGTACAAGTCAAACGATGTTTTTAGAGTGTATAAATCCCATGTGAGGCAGCGTCGTCACCGCGACTCTATGATATGTCCACATGCATGCCATGAAGTGAATGTCTTAGTAACACGAAAATACATTGCTAAAGTGTCAACACAAAGGTTGAGTGAGTTCATAGAGTTCATGTAAAATGTTTAATACGACTACCACAAGTATAGGCCATGTATGACAATAATGTCACATAAAAAAATGTTACAATTGCTATAAGTCCATGACACGAAACTAGGCGATCATGATGTTCGCCACAACAGAGTGTTTGCCAAACAACTCAAATAATGTTATTAAATGAAATGCATCCGTTTAACCGGTTGGAATCCACTGACCCGGATGGAGGAGTCACCCTCGATAGATCTATCCACTCACCCTCGCTTTTCGAATTAACGGTTCATGTTATATAATGGGGACATTCAATTGGCATGAGGTAACTTAAGCAATGTAATGAATTTGATATACTTGGTATCGTAATAAAAATGATGTGCAATGTATTCTCCCGTAGGTTTGAAATAATGTATAAACTTGAATAAATCGGGCTATGAAAACTCACTTTGTTGCAATGATAATGATGATGTAAAGGCAATCTTCGAAATGAGGCGCAACCTCGACCGTGACCTATTATGAATGATATGTTCTAATGTAAATCATGAAACCATATCGTGCATGCAAACTCACATGTAATCTATACCACTTATGCGTTTTGAAAATAATGTTTATCGTCGAAATACATGTTTATGACATCTCGTCATGTTATAAAATACTTTACAAGTATTTACGTTGAAATGATATCCTCGATAATCATTTAGTGATTTATTATGAAATTATAACTTTTAAATGCAAAATAATGTCGTTGAAATTTTCATGAAAGTGACTAAATAGCCTTGAAAAGCTAGTCGTAAAATGGTGCACGTCGGCGTTAGGAAACGAACTCAACGGTTTGGGAAGCTCGTATCATAATCTCAAAGTTTTAGTGTTTAAGTTTCCATCCTAGAGGTCTCGATCACAAAGAAAATATAGGTTAAGTATGGTACTTTAGTCAAAGTATAGTTTAAGGTTGGTTTTCGGCCAAGTTTGAGTGATCGTATTTAATTCATTACAACTCCGCTAGACAAACGGTCGGACATTTTGAAAAATATGCTTGGCGAACTTACTTTTATTAGAAGACATCACTTTATAAAAAGTTCTACATCAATGTTAAAAACGACATTCAATATGGTCACTTGTTTTGCCGTAATACTTGTCTATTAGAAATAATATAGTTTTTCTTATATAATAAAGTTCTGACAACTTTGTGAAAACGTGTATAATTTAATCGTTACAAGTCCGTTTTCTCGTTTTATATGTCCTTAGCTTTGTATCAAAGTATACTAATATATTTTTGATAAGTCGAAATAATTTATAACGCCTAAACATCATTTTTGACTCGTACAAAATAGACATAACATCTTTGAAATTTTCGAATTTATAGTTTTCGTAAACTAACTTGAAAAATTCATAACTTCTTCGTTATAGCTCCGTTTTAATCCGTTCAGCGGCCACGGTTTCGTTTTAAAGTGTATTTTCTAAATATCTAGGCCAAAATGTTTTATCTCTGTCGAAAATTCCAGTTTGAAAATAAGGACAGACCCTTTTAAAACTTGTCGAAATGAGTTTTCTCGCGCCAAACCTATTCTAACCCATTCAAAACAACTCGAAGCTATTCTAATCCTACCATACACCTTCTTAGGGTGTCATGGGTTCCTAGACATCACCAAAAGTGATATGTTACAAGGGATGATCATATTTCAATATAAGTAATAAAAACATTGAAAGTGGTATAAACTCATATGTAACATGCATGATTCTTGCAAGAATGATGAAATAACATAAAGATGAATATGAAAAATTATGATGATCATGAAATGCTTACTTGAATGATGTTGAAGAGTTTTTGAGCAAAGTATGCTTATTAATCTAGAGGTTTTATTTCAAAACCTTAACAAGATTACTTCTAAGACTTGATTAATACATGGATCATGAAAAGTTTATGGTTTCTTCTTGGATTTTGAGGATGGCGTACACCATGAGAGGAAGAAGGAGAGAGCTTTTTTTTTTTACTTCACCTTTTAGTGTGTGAAAACTATGTGGTTAGATAATATCTAGTATGTTTTGTAGCAACTAAAATATCTACCATAAAATGTGTAGTGTACACTAGTAAGTAGAAAAGATCAAATTGGTCACTTGTGACTTAGGTGGCCGGTTATGGGATGGAGGGGGTTGGTAGTTTTGATAATTAAATGTATTATTTGTTGTGTATAATGTGTAGTTTGTAGGTATAAATAGGTATTTAGTGTAACGTTAACTAAAAATAGATTTTAACGGACAAAATAAAGCGATGAATAGTAAAATTTTGAATAGTAACCGTGAATAGTAAATTCGATATGAATAGTGAAATTTTCAATGTTTGTAAAATGACTTGAAATTACGAGTTGTCACGGTAGAGCTCGAGCTTGTGAAAAATTTCACGAGCCGAGCTCGAGCTCAAAATGTGAGGCTCGAAACGAGCTCGAGTTTTTTATTTATAAACGAGCCGAGCTCGAGCCTAAACGAGCTCGAGCTCGGCTCGGCTCGTTTTCACCCCTAGTTTTAGCCCATATAAATATTGAAGTAGTTGGACAGGTTAGGAAAGCCCGACACCCACCCATCCTCCTACTCCCTCCGCCGCTGCAGGTAGAGGGTTAGGTTTTGAACCCGTGATATATCAAAAAAGCTCTTACTTTTACGGCCTCATAATGATGTTTACGTTCAAGAAATAGGCTACGAAGACTGCCACAAAGTTGACGTGCGTGGGATTCAAATTTTCATAGGCTTTGAAGGCGCCCCAAAGTTGGCGTGGGTGGGATTCAAATTTTCATAAACGAAGAATCTCAAACACCTTAAAATTACGTATTTAGAAAATTAGATGGCGCCATTGGGCCTGTGAAGATCACATATATAGCTTTTGAATTTGACATACTATAACATATTTAAACACAAAATACAAGCACACACACAAAAACCCTCACTAGGCCATCACCAATTTCCTTTTCTTTTCTCCTTCACGTGTGTCGGTGATTTTAGTGTCATTAATTATTTTTGGTAATTGTGATTTAATAGAGACCGGTGGAAAACATATTAAGCTCGGATCGAGTTACGGAGTGTGGAGTGCACACTCGTTGAGCTAATATATTTTCGCTCATACAAGGATGTGGGGTCGAGGCGCGCCGCTCTTGAATCCCGTTCCCGGTGAGCGTCACGGTCGTGGTCGTGTGGAGCCAACCTCATTGGGTTTGGGCGGCCCCAGCGTAAGCAGTTTTCATGAATCAGTATTAAGGGAATTAAATATTTTCCCACCAAAACCCAACCAACATGTCTGTTGGTGAAGAGTTGTGACTCTTGGGAGTTAAACGATTCTAACCGCCATAACTGTCAATTTGGTCAGTTATTTAATAGTCTCATCTGGTCTCTTCCTAACATACGAAATTCACACAATCCTCTCTGTCTAGCTTCGTTTTCTTGTGCATAGTAACGAAGTGTTCTTCCTGAATTATCCCGATAAGGATTTCGTGATACCCAGACACCAATAGGGTCGAAATAGTTTATACGGAAAGTGAACTTACACGATTCGTGAAGATATTCAAGATTATCATCACCCTAACTTCAATTTCTAAGAGCACGGGTAAAGTATGTCATGGCTTGAGCCATAGGCTTGACACCAACCTTTGGCATCACATACCATACCACAACTCGTGCTTAAAGCATCTCGGCTAGTATATTGACCCAAGTCAAAGTCATTTTTTTTTTTTTTTTTTTTACTATGGCACCACTTTACTATCTGGCGTCACTTTTTCTTTGGAAGAGCGGTTTTGGTGTCATGGCGAAAGTGATCTTGTGAGAAAAAAAGTCTTTGAAGTGATATCGTTTTTTCCGTAGTCTGGCGTAATCCAAACGATCCTATCACTCAAACAAAGTGTAGTCAGTGGACCTCCGTAGCAAGCAGCATGCGTGATCAAGCCCCCTATACGCGTGAAAAATTATTACACTCGGTCTTTAAGTTAGCCTCGTGAACAAAGATACCATGCATGGTCGAATATAATAATATTACACGTAGTGCAATTAAAACCCTTTAAAGAGACGCACTGACCAAACCATGTAAAAAAAAGAAAATATGATACTCTGGACAAGTAATAAAAAGTGTGTACGAGTAGTGAAACACAAACCGTACAGAGTGGTGTGCTAAAAAAGTAAAGCAAAAACAAAAGCATTTATAATGCATAGATCTTCCTGATCTTGTTAGATTTCATCTTCATACATATTAACAAACTCCATTTTAGCTTACATCATCATACCTCTTAACCAAAACCAATACTAGTACGACTGAGTAAGTACTAGAAAACAAACAAACCACACAAACCCTACTCACTGCAAACTAAACAGTAGCCATTGTAAAGGTATGGTCATCCATCTTTACTCTTCACACAACCAAAAGTTACATATTTTCTTACTTTATATATTCTCACATTCATTTTCATATTCACATTCTCAAAAAATAGTTAGAAAAGCAACACTCTTTTCTGTTTCTTGGTTTTGATCAAATGGGATCATACCCTTCATCATTATTCTACTAGTAATACTAATCCTATTTCATTTTCAAATGGGAATCAAGATTTCAAATGTGATGATTGCCAAGATTTTAGTATTTTAGAGAGAGAGAGATAAAGAGTAGGGGAAATGGGACCCTTTTATTTCAGGTTAAAGCCTGCCAAGAAAAATGAGTGGCACTGCACCATTTTAGGAAGACTCCTCCTCTCTCTCATTATTCTTATTTCTCTCATTTATTGCATCTTTTGTACCAAGTGATAAACATTTTACAAGAAGAGAAAAAGATTATAAACATTTACAAGAAAACATTATTAGACCGGATGTAATAGTCACCAATATTATCGTGTTGAATGATCAAACACCCGTAATAATGACTACCGAAACAACCTTTTAATTAATAATTGTGTTAGGTTTTGTGTCTCACAGTCGGTGGTCATGCCACCGATTTAACCTCAAACTCATCACCACACGTCGTGATGGTGGTGGTGTTTTAAATACGACGCGTGGTGGGAAATGGGAGAGGAGAGTATAGGTTGTCTTTTAGCATACGAGTTTGTTTTACAATTATAAATCATAACTTGATCATAAGTAAATAAAATAACCAAAACGTGTAAAACATAACATAAAATAAAGAGTAAATTACACGTTCGTCCTTGTGGTTTTGCGTTGTGCGCAGGGTTTCGTCCTTTAACAAAAAAAGTTGCAGTTAGTCGTCCTTAAGTGTGAAACGTTATCTTGGTCATTAGTCCTTGACCAAAACGTTAAGTTTGATTAAACTCCCCTCATGTGACTTGCATACGGAGGGTAAAATGTCATTTCATCTACACTTATATACCATCACACTCACATTTTACACCCTTTCACTCTCTCACTAACAAACACACCTTTCTCTCCATCTCCTCTAGACCTCCGGCGGCGGCTTATTTCGACCATGAAAGCCGTGGCGCGTCGTGGGAATTTACACCACCTACCCCATCGTAGATCGTGACCCGTGATTCTTTTGACGTGACATACTGGCCGTGGACCCCAACCACGCGCCCAAGATCTGAGTTTTCGAGTGGTTTTGTTTTATTTTGTAGGTAAATGATATATCTGTTCAAAGCAGTTTTGGGTTCCATTATTCGTCGTCATCGGTCCATCTCCGGTTGCATACTCGGGTTTGACTTACGGCTCAAATATGGGTCGATGAGCTTTTCCTCGATTTTAGGTAATCATAGTAATAATAACCATAATCGCATGACGACTTAGGGTTGGAACTTGGGTTGTCACATGATGGTCATATTGGTGTGTTGAACGACAAGCTTTGAATCGATTATCAAATGGGTCGATCTAGAATGCACCACCACCACCAACAACAACCGCATCTTCAAAAGATCATGAGTCTCGAGGTTCGGAGGTCGATAGAACTTTTAGATGAATTATTTTAAGTAATGTTTAAAAGAAAATGAAGCCCATGTCTTTTAGGAGTATGAGATTATGGGGTTTCTATGTTGTGTTGTATAATTTGCTTAAAAAGGAGGTTGTATATTGCTTTTGGGGTTTTCCATCTGTTAAAACAATCTTCTTTTTTTTGTTTTGTAAATCATATATGGATATATTTCGGGTCATCTTAATCAGTTTATGTAGAACATCTTCTTTAAGCTAACCCAAATTTGTCCCATTTTGGTGTTTGTTAGTGAGAGAGTGAAATGGTGGTGAGGATAGACAAGAAACCTTGAAATGATGGTGGTAATGGTTAAGAGAAGAAGATAGTGAGGTATTTTAGTATTTTTACCCGACTTTAACGATCAAACTTAACGTTTTTTGGTCGAGGATGAGCAGTAGCAACGTTCACACAAGGACGAACGGTGCAACTTTTTGGTCAAAGGACGAAACCTGCGGTCAACGCAAACCACAAGACGAGCGGTGTAATTTACTCTAAAATAAACTTGTAACTCCGACACAAGGTTTACAGAGCTCAGTAACGTGTCTGACTATTTTCGATAAATAAGCATGACCGGTTTTCTTTGTGGATGTAAAACGGTCACACGCTATTTATCAAAAAAATAGTGTATTATGTTACAAAAGCTCTTGTAAAACCTGTGTCAGAGTTACAAGTTTATTTTATGTTAAATAATGCAAAATCATCACGTGGTTTGTGTATTTTCGCGAGAATCGTCACTATCTCAAACCTTCATTAAACATCCCCAGTCCACGAACCTTTGCAATAATCATCCCCGAGCACTAACGTCGTTAGTTTTACCCGTTAAGTGTTAAATAATATTTTCCGTTAGTCCCTCCGTTAACATTTTTTCCACCGTTAGTCCTCGTTTCGTTTTCGTCACCTTTTACTTTTTGTCCGTTTTACTCGTTTTCGTCCGCTTTTTATCCGTTTTTGTCGCTTTTTATGCGTATTCGTCCGTTTATTTTACGTTTTAGTCCGTCATTTTAACGTTTTTACGTTTTCGTTCGTCATTTAACGTTTTATCCTTTTAAATCTGTTTTATATGTTTTCGTCCGTTTTTACGTTTTTGTCCGTTTTTTTTTCCGTTTTGCATGTTTTTAATCTTTTCGCCGGTTTTTACGTTTTTGTACTATTTCAACATATTGAAAATTTATTTCTAAAAGAAAAAAAATTGGAAAAAATATTTTCGAAAAAAAATTTGAAAAAAAAATTCAAAAATGTCCGTTTTGTCAATATTTTCGAATTTTTTTACATGTCCAAATTTCGAAATTTGAAAAAAAATTCAAAATTTTGAAATTTTTTTTGTCAATATTTTGAAAAAAATTCAAAATTTTGAAAATATTTTGAAATTTCAAATTTTTGTCAATATTTTGAAAAATAAATTCAAATTTTTTTTATAAGATTTTTTTTTTTTAAATATTTGAAAATATTTTTTAATTTTTATTCAAATTTTTATTTTTTTCCAACGAAAGCGAAAAAGGGACAAAACGTAAAAAAGCAGAAAAAAGCGTAAAAGCGGCGAAACGAATAAACAACGAGCGAAATGGATAAAAGCAGAACAAAAGCGTAAAAAGGCGGCGATAAAAACCGACAAAACGGATAAAAGCGGACAAAACGTAAAAAAAGCGAACGAGCGTAAAAACATAAAAATCCGGACGAATACATACAAAAAGCGGACAAAACGGATAAAGAGAGGACGAAACGGACGAAAACGTAAAAGCGACAAAGCGTAAAAAGTGGCGAAACGTAAAATGAGGACTAGCGGTGCAACAAATGTTAACGGAGGGACTAACGGAAAATATTATTTAACACTTAACGGGTAAAACTAACGACGTTAGCGCTCGGGATGATTATTGCTAAAGGTTTGTGGACTTAGGGATGTTTAATCTTGAAGGTTTGAGATAGGGATGATTCTTGCGAAAATCTGTAAACCATATGGATGATTTTGCAGTTTACTCTTTATGTTATGTTTCACACGTTTTGGCTCTTTTATTTACTTATGATCAATCTGAAATATTGAAATATTATATCTGCCAACTTATTATCTTAATGTCACATGTCAATTATCTACCAGGGAGTGAGAAGTAAGTATTTTTAATGTATTCATAGATAATTATTTAGGATACAGTAATAAGTAAGATGATATAACATTTCTTCAATATTATTTGTTCACTTAACATTCTTTAATTATCGTTTGTCTTGAGCTATATTGAATAGCCACCTTAAAACTGATTATTCAAAACGCAATAAGCACTTATAATATGGAAATTCCAAACACCTTAATATTTAAGTTCTTATTTTTTTTAAACTGTTCAAATATGTTATGTAGTGTGTGTTTTGAGACCATTTCTAGCATCCATTATTATTTCCATAATTTCATTTCATGAATTGAAGTAAAATTCTACCACTCTGTCCTCCCCCTATTCTTTTGGCTTTATGAAACAGAAAGCAGCCTTTCTTTGTTTATATGCTTTTTAATGGGTTACTCACTCATAACACAAACCCACAAGTGACCTTCATTTTCATGGCCATTTTGTCTTGTACACTTTAGAAAAACCTGTGGGCATTCCTGTGTTTGCGTGTGTGATTCAACATGGAATAGTATTGATGATCAATGATCATGATTCTTTACTCAACTTTCTGTTTCTTGGGTTCTGTTAAATCATTGAAATAAATATCTTTTTTTTTCTCTCCATGCAAACTTTGCTATACTGTATTATTCTTTATTATTTTTTTTACCTTTTTTCTTCTTGTTTTTTATTGGTTTAAAAGCTACTAATAATATCCTAAACTACAACTACCATAGGCCACATGTCTCTTTATATAACACTGTTTTCATAATAACTTCTCACATACTAGTACTACTTGTCTACTTCACTTCTTTTGTTTTTTAAAGGGAAATTTGATATGAGTTTTTCTTGTACACCAACTGCTTTGTTTGAGGGAAGCTAGCTAGTTGTAGTTAGTTGCTAGTTTGCACTTTGCAGGGGTCAAGTGTCAACACATCAAACATCATCAAGGGATATCCCATTCACATCCCATCTTTTCTTGACTTTCAATCTTTTATAAGAAAATCAATAAAAATATATATAGGGTAGGCTACTGTATCTTCTTCATCTTCAAATGTTTGCAAGGTTAGTTTACTTGCATTATGTTTCTATCTTCTTGATTTTAACTTTTAGTCTAACTTGCCATTGTCAAAATGCATAATTGATGTTTAGTTTTAATGCATTATATACCATATCATATATCCTCAAGCAAAACTCACTCTTGCTTTAGCTTTCTTTTTGTGTTGATAGTACATGACTGCATAAATATTTAGTGAATTCTTGCATTGCTAAGGTTTGATTGTTAGTATTCCATGATATTTAGATGTAGCTTTAGGAGATTTGTAACCAGCAGTTTTATTTTAGACCCACTAGTCCTTGCAAAAAGTTTATTCTAGCAATTCAAAACATAATCTGCATTGTAATTGGCCTATTTGTAGCACATCATCATCAAGATAGAAATGTGGGCAGATGTGGTTAATTGTGGGAGGATGTGGTTAAATTCACTGAAAGAAATCTTTGATATTAAAGATGAAAAAATTTGGCATTTATTATGGTAGTAAGTAGTAACTACTATTAATAAGATAGGTGAATATGTTAAATAGTATTTTGGAATTATTTCCACAGGGATTTGATAGTGAGGGTTGAGCTTTGAGAAGTCACTTCTTGCCAGTGAAAAAACTTACATTCCAACTAGGAAACTGGAACGTGTCATGTTGTTTATCTTTTTGGTGCACCATTTTTGTTTCTTCCTTTGTTTGCTACTGTTTTAATACAGTTAGTCTTCGGGGTTTAGCGACTTTTCGACATACATTATTGAGTTTAAATGGTTGGTTATAAATTGATCTTAAACTTGTGCATTTCTTTGATCATTTAGGTAAACACTTGTTGGAATTTGAATCGATTTCGTTCCAATCTGATCATGGAGAACAATGGATTCAATATACCAATGGGTATGGTTAATGAGAGTTACATTATGCAAGATGCAAACTTTCAGTCACCAGCCTTGGTTCCATATACTCAAAAAACATTTCTTGATCAAAACCACCATATGATGTCTGGATTTCCCATGACTTCGATATTCCCAAGTGAACCCACAAATGGCACAGAACATCTTGGAAGTAATTTCCCTTCAATTGGTCATATGGATGTTCCGATTTCAGCTTCTGCTCTAGCATCACTTTTTGCTTTAAGACACAGTCAACATGAAACCTTAAACTGCCCTCCTTTTAGTCAAAATCTTGAATTTCCAAAAACTTTAGTCCCAAACAATTATATCCCTGATGCAATACCATTACCGTTTAACGTCTCTGAGAATTACGGATATGATGGAACACTTAATGATATGAGTAGGAAATGGGAATTCAATAAGTTTTTTACGCCTACAACTGAACGAATGGCGCTTGATGCACTTCCAAATGGTTGTGCAAGTTCAGACGGTAATGAGTTATCTCTAAGTCTTGCTACTTGTTCTAACATGAGCACTCTTCCTTTGCATGGAAGACAATTAGGAAGTGTAGAACAAGCAAGTTCTTGCAATAGTAAAAGTGCCTCTTTAGGGTTTGATTCTAGCCCTAACAGGCCGGTTCAGGTTTTGCAATGTTCATCTGGATCAAATGGGTATCTTCGCATGATGCAAGAAATCCTTACGGAGATTGCAAGCTATTCGCTTGGAAATCTTGACCACGTTAGCTTTAAGCAGATTTGTTCAGATAATTTTTCGGATGGAAGTAGCAGTTTTGAAGATCGATTGAATCCGGCTCTAAAATCAACGAGTGTTGAAGCAAAGAAGAAGCATTTGCTGGCCTTGCTAGAAATGGTACGTGACCAAGAATTGACATTTTCCTACATTAGCCAACCATCAAATATTAGCTAAAATATCAACCTTCCATGACCAAGAATCAAAATTTTGCTACTAGTCTTTATCTAAAAGAGGAAAGTTGGAAAATTAAAATTTGACCAAAATCAACATTTTCTTGATTTTAGTCGGCTAAATTTTTTTTGCTTTGGTATGACCCAGGTGGATGAGCGCTATAACCAGTGCCTAGATGAGATTCATACAGTGATATCAGCTTTCCATGCTGTAACAGAATTGAACCCTCAAATTCATGCTTGTTTTGCTCTTCATACAATAACTTTCTTTTACAAGAATTTAAGGGAGAGAATAAGTAATCACATACTTTCATTGGGAGCGGATTATAACACAATGGATCCTGGGGAAGAAACGCTCTCGTCTTTTGTACCAAAACAATGGGCACTTCAGCAACTAAGAAGAAAAGAGCATCAGCATCAACTATGGAGGCCCCAAAGAGGGTTGCCTGAAAAATCTGTTTCTGTTTTACGTGCTTGGATGTTTCAGAACTTTCTTCACCCGTAAGGCATTTATTTCTATTTTTGTTTGAGATCAAGTATTATGATTTGGGAAGTGTTTTAATCTGAGTCTTGAATTTGCTTGCAGGTATCCGAAGGATGCAGAGAAACAATTGTTGGCAGTAAAAAGTGGATTGACAAGGAGCCAGGTAATGTAAATGTTTATTAGAGGTGTCAAAAGCCAAAAGCATTTTGACCCAAAAGCATCTTTTTTTCAGAAGATTTTTTTTAATCAAAAAATTACTGTGGGGAATATGATCACAAACTATATGGTCAAATATGAATATAACGTTGTGAATGAACAATTTAACAGGTTTTAGGCTTTATAAAATACACGTTCACCCTTGTTTTTCTTTTTAATTAGTTTTACATACCCTCTGGATATGAAACACACAGCCCAAATGATCTAGGGCAAGCCGAGTTGTGTTACGCTACTCGACTAAGTCCTGACCAATTAGTATTGCCACGGTGCTAAAATGGTCCAAATTACGGCTGCTGACTGGTAATATTTATGAACAGGTATCAAATTGGTTTATAAATGCACGAGTTCGGTTATGGAAGCCGATGATTGAGGAAATGTACTTAGAGATGAGCAGAAGGAGGACCCTAGATGAAGAAACAGCAATTAACCACAGAATCCAGCAATATCACAATTGAATATCATCATCGCTGCATTCGTCATTATTCTGTTTCTTCTTCATATGGCAAAACAAAGCCATTTCTGAACTTGAATCTAAGTGTATATTAATTATTACAGTAATAATGGTTTATATTGTATCTATTACAACTACAAGTATCAAATTTGTCTTAGTAAAACGCTCAGGTTGATCAACAAGTCAAATGGATTCTTGCTAAAACTGGGTCATATACTTTCCAACGTGTTACTCATTTTGTTAACTACTAATTTGAAAGCAATTTCATTAAAGTCGTAACCAATGTGCTGTATACAATGAAGAAAACCAAAATGATCCAATCCATTGACATATCAACCTCCAATACCATCCTAGCAAAAGTAAACAACCTAGCCAAAGTAACATGGTGCTGTTTTTGGTAGCGGGGCCTTGGGGCTATAAACAAGTACCATCATTTCAACGGATGTAGTGTTTATTCTTTTACTAGTTACTGAGTTAAATTGACACCGATACTTTAACTAGTATAATTGGTGCAAAACATCTAAAATGCTTTTACAAAGTTACACAAATGTTTGTTGGGATTTGACTCTCATTATGCATTTCCGGAGTTCATTAGCAAGTATCTTGTAATTTTTATTATTACTTTATCGTAACAAAAGTTATTTACAGGAATATATGTGGGCACCAGCATTCATCATGTCTCCAAAAGTCGCGGGTACTGTTGTACTAAATATTGACAAAAGTATGTACTGTTTGTTCTACATGATTAGAAGATTGGAACTGTGGTCTTATCATTTGACTTACAGCATAACTATCAAGATAGATGTGTCTATTCTACATGATTAGAAGATTGGGACCGAGTCTTATCATTTGACTTGTAGCATAACTATTCATATGGATGCGTCTATTCCATGTCACCGAGAACCACGTAATGAAGGATCACACTTCATATTTTCAGGAACCTGTCCAATGTATGATCACTATCTACATTTTCACTACCAGCCAGGCAGCCATTAACATCCAACTCTATATTACATCATTTACTATGTATCTACATAAACCTCTACATGGACATACAACTATGTTCATATTTATACAACTATGAGTACAAAGACTTGTAAAAAAAACATGCATATTTCCAAGTTTAGCTACAAAGGAACCTGCCGAGACACTTACTTGTAACTTTTTCAACCAAATGTTTCATATGGAGCCACCCATGGTAATTAAAGATTTGTTTGAAAGGTTTATAATCGAGTCGGCAATCACTCTGGCACTTGATTTCATATAACCACCTGAAAAAGCGACCAAGAAAGGTGTCTTTCACCACCTTTTCCAATTTCTAACAATGGAAAAGTACATTACATGAAGAGATATGAAGTTTTAATACCTGATGTCAGCATTACGAGTGGGATGTTCTTGTCGCGAGCAAACCTAAATACCTTCTCATCTCTAATGGCAACCCCATCAGGACTAATCTGTTAAAACAAGACGCGGACTTATTAGTGGATATCATTTGATTTTAGTGATATAGTTATTCTTCAATGGCCAAAAAACGTATTTTTCCACTTTACATAAAAAAATACAACAACAACATACCCAATCCCGCCAGGGCGGGGTATGGGGGAGGTAGAATGTAGACAGATCCTACCCCTAACCCAAAAAAGTCGCAAGAGTAAGGAGAGTAGGAGACTGCTTCGGGAAGACCTCCGGCAATGGTGCAGTGAGAGTGCCCAAAAGATAAGTGAGAAAGAGAGCAATAATAAGGGGGGAGCAGGCAAAAGACAAAAGGATAGAACAAGCAAACAAGCATACAACAAGCAAACAAAAAAATGCATATACAAAAATAAAACGATTTACAATTAGCCCAAATAAAACTTGAATTACCCTCAGTCTTCCTAACGGATCTCCATCTAAAATATCTGTTCCAGCATTGTAGATCACCATTTCAGGATCAAATGCCTTCTCTGCAACCAAACATTGGATTATGACGATTAATGACGATGATTGTTGCAAAAAAACATATTGCAGTCATGTTAGTCAATGCTTACAAAAATGATACCTGAAGTGCTTCGTCAGTTTAGCCAAGTACTCCTCTGTGGTGGTTCCACTCTGTTAACAGCATATAACCTTGTAAAGTTATGAACCACAAAATAGAAATATATTGAACATCTAATAAAGCAATGGGTGAAATTACTCACAGGAACTTCAACTCTCTGATCAATATATCTCCTGGCCTCAAAATCCTATATAAGATAAATACGGTCTGAGTAAATTCCTTAATAGACGGAAAGTATGTTATGGAAGTTATGTAGTATGACTCGGAAAAAGGAAGCTCACAAGTGGATATATATTAGGATTGTACATATCCAGAATATAGACTCTTCCTACACGTAACCAGATTCAGTTAGTTGACTGATTTAACCATGTAAGGAAGCATAAGGCAAGGAAGGATAGGAAGCACACTGTCATCTGAGAAATCTCTTTCATGGCCGTTTCCTTGATGAGCATCAAGATCAATTATCATCACTCTGCGTGTATTTTAAATTTGAGAACGAGTTAGCAACATATGTAGAACGTTTCATCAGCTAGTGCGACTCCAATGAGTCTGTAAATACCTTGATAAATTTAAACGGACAAAAGCATAGTGAATACACAGAGATATATCTGCATAAGCACAAAAACCTCCTCCCTGATCTGCACAACAATGGTGGAAGCCACCACCAACATTGATGGCACAACCTCGTTCCTTAGCAAGTTTAGCTGCTAGAATAGTTCCTCCTACCTAATCAAACTGTTATCAGTAATACGCCACATGTGAAAAAACTAAAACCGAATTTCTGAAATCCCATATTGTTACCTGTTTACGAAATGGGTAAAAAACTTTCTTCTGAACGAGGCAATTGGGAAATACTCCAACAGGAGGGACCTAATTCCATAGACATGAATACAAATAAAATTATTGTGAAAACACATGTAAAGATACAAATGAAAACATATATGATAAACGCATACACAACTAACACTGAGTTACCCACCTCTGTAATTTTGGCGACATTTAAACTGATTTTGAGGCTATTCAAGTATGATTCTGAATGAACCTGCCACACGCAACAATCACAAGAAGTTGTTAATGATACTACAGAAATATTGAAGAATGCATCTCATTTAAGTCACACTGATTGCACGAACTTCCAAATATCATGTATACGAAATGTGATTGTTTGTCACACGGGCTTAAACTTTTAAAATAAGCTTTGTTTGTCACACGGGGCTTATGGAGGCTTTTATAAGCCACAAGCCCAAGCCCACTGAAAGGGCTTATGAGGGCTTATAGCTAGTCAAATATATAATGGATTATCACACAAAAGCTGGAAATATATCTGAATTTAATTTGATGTATTTTTATGCGATTTTACATTAATAAGCTTCAGCTTCAACTATGTCGCCAAACAGCTTTATAAAAATATAAGCTCCGGCTTTCGGCTTATAAGCCCCAGCCCCAACCCGTTTCGTCAAACATACTTGGACTGAGAAACCGTGGTTACCTAAAATACATCCAATTCAGTTATTATTGTGTATGACAGATAAGATAAATAAAAAAGATAGCTCAAAATACCACTAGAAGATCATCCTTGGTTGCTTCTAGAGGCTCAACTATACGTTCTCTGTCCAAAACGCCATTTTCAACGAGAAACTGGCAGATACGGCCCCATTTAGAAGAATCAAACGGATGCCTGCACAATTCATCCAGCACAATCAGAAAACACAAATTTCCCTAAACAAAGCTAAAGAAACAGGCAAACGTATCCTATACAGAGGCGGAGAAAGGAGGAGGGCAGGGTGGGCACGTGGCCCATAGCGAAAAAATTGTAGCGTAAATTTTCTAAAGTATGTGGCTATTTTTGTAATTTTGCCCCCTTAACGAACCGATTTGTAGTATAGTTTCTAAAAAATTATCAAAGTTTGCCCCGTCGACAATAACTTTCTGGCTCCACCCTTTCGACGTGCTTATATAACTATCGACTTATTGCGATAGATATTATCTTCTTAACTCATGTATAGCTAGTATTATTTATAAGTGTGTTGATAAATACAGTAGTAGAGTAATAAATGAACTTACAGTTTTTCAATGCCTAGAAATGAAATGTCATAAGACGTCGAGTAGATAATCGGATCCTGATTATTAACACAAAATTTTATAAAAATAGTAAAATATTATTATATATGATATAACTATGAAATTAAGTGTAGATAAGGTACCTTAGTGATGGGCACATCAAAGTAAAGTTTGCTCGATAGAATACGGTTCCGGCGAACTTCATCGGCTGATGACGTGGACATGGTTGTTATGAGTTGGTTTGAAGATATGTCAACAGTACATACAGAACAAAAACGGCGGTTTAAATCTAGAATATCTTTCAAAGGTCGGTATCCATTTTTATTACTGTAGTATTTCGTAGAGGTTTTTCTCGAACATTAGATTAGATTGTTTTTAAAGAAAAACTTATATTAAAATTTTTAAATATAAATGACGTGTTAAGTTCGATGAATTTATTTCATTTTTTTTCTTTTAAAAGCGATTTATATAATATGGTAGTTTAGTAAAGGTGTCCAGTTTAGCTTTGCTCTTGAATTTAGCAATTCCGTTTGGTAGTTCTTGTCTTGCACTGGTTTTGCCACCTCTAGTATTTCGTATTGTCATATCAATACACAAATATTCTTTCCTTTTTGCCAACAATTTTTTACTTGCGACTCTTCTGCTATTTAAAAATCATTTAGGGTGTGTTTGGCAGTAGTGGTAAGTCGTAAAATAACTGAATTTTTTTTTATAAAAGCATTCGGTAACGTAGTTGTAATTGTTACGTATTATAATATGTAAAACAGCTTTTAAGTGCTACTTCAGTGAGCGTTTGAAAAGAGCATTCCGAAAAAAAATAGATAAAAAGCTATTTGTTGCTTACCAACCGAGCATTAAAAATCACAACGCTCATTGTTCACTGCTCCTAAACGCTCTGCGCCAAAGTATGGTCGAGGTAACGCTGCTAGGTGTAGTTTGTGTTGTGTTAAAGGTGCATCATTAACATGTCACATAAAAAAAAATTAATTAGAGTTCTACAACACACAACAATAACAAAAACACTCTCCTTAATACAAATCAAGTTATAGGCTTCTACAACTACTACAAGTTTTATCTATTTTACACTAACAGAAAAACCAATAACATCCATTAAGATGTTGGTGTTGCCGACCTTGATGCTATAACGCGGAGACCCGATGCAGTTACAACGCACATGATGCTGTAATTGGCACAAAAATGGGCCTAAAATGTGTTATCAGCCACTGCACCGTGGTCTATCATAACTAAGTTATAGCCCCATCACGTTAACTTTTATTCTATTACATTTTTTATAACACAATATGAGATGCACCATCATTCATAACACCCAAATTGTAGGATGTTGGTACCACCACAATTTTTAGTTAGTATTTGACATGCATAAAAAGTTAACTGATAACACACTGCCATTTGTGTAGCGAGAGGGCTGCAACACCTCTATGGTACAACCTCATGCACCTATAAATGTGTCAACACTTGGTAGTGAGCTCTTTTATATGTCATCAAGTGTAACCAACAAGAAACGTGCATTTGATTAATAGTTATGCATTTTCTATTTGCTTATTTTCACTTAGCTTCCACGTCTCGATCTTCTTGTTAGGCACGACCTTAAGCACAATTTTTAAACTCAAACTTTACACGAAATGTTCTGATATGAGTGCAATGTTTATGGTTGCTACCCAAATGTAAGTGCATCACATTATATTTAACCAATAAAATGAAAATACTGCAGACACAAGTTAATATGGTACTACCAAACCCAACAAAATTCGAACTCCTGGGAAGCAAGAAACTAGAACTACTTAAGAAAACACATTTTGGACAATCTCAAATGTATTATTAGCGTGTCAACACACAAACACGAAAAACAGCGACAAGCATTTTGGGAAAGTCAGACAGCGACAAACTTTTATTCTGTCAGGAAAAAAATGCAACTGATCAGGCTCCATACTTTGGCGCCTTCCAAAGCTTAAACGCAACTTCATGTAGAAATCTGTCTGCTGGTATTGTCAGGTTTCCACCATTCTGCATCAGCATATAAAAAATCAATGACAGCTTATTTTGCATAAGCATCACAAAAAGGGTAACTAGTTGAAAGTCGCCCAAAGTCTAACTTTTAAAACATACAATTACCTAAATTGTTTTATTTTGATGCTTCAGATTATTATGGTAATACTTTTTTTTGTAAGCATAACCAACGGATCATATTTACAAAATACTACTAATGGACAAGAGTGTTTGCTGGTTGCCCCAAATCGGCACAACCCGTTTCAACCCGGACCTGTTTTTACCCATTACCTGCCCTGCCCATGTTGCTACCTCTAGGAATTTGTAAATAACGTAGTATTTTATATAAGTTTTGTACCTCCATAAAGTCTTGAAAAGAGAATGTTTCCACCATATCTTTGCGCGTAACAGCATCTTGCCATTGAGTAAACAACATCGGGCAATAGTTTCTGTATTAAATTGAAAGTCAAGTTAGTACAATCATGAACCAAAAAAACTGAAAAGTACAATCAAAATTTTCTGTAACATATTGCTATTACCTTACGTTAGCCCTCGGATTGCTACCTTTCATTGTGTAACTTTGACGAGGATACAGTGAAGAAAAGCCCGACTGGATTACTCCATTTTTGTTTGAAATGCTAAATTTGGACTCATCATCTTTTGATGTATCCCCAAAGCTTAACACAACAGACAAATGAAGGCGAGAACCTATCTGGGATCGAGGTTTTGCTTTGGATATTATCTCACCAACCAGGGAGTTGATATAATCTGTGTATTTACTATTTGAATCTTCTTTATGAGATCCAACGTGTAAAAATACTAAATCAAACTGACTTGTATCTAAAACTTTATCTTCTTGGAATCCAAGCAGATTCAGCAACTTCGTGGCAACAAGATTCGCGGGTGTATCAACAAGTGAAGAACTGCTGTTATCCAACTCAATTGACTGCAACACGGAAAGGCCAAGTTTGCTTCCACATGCTTTCAAACTTGTGTTCTCGGTAACTAAAGCTGCTTTAACTCCCATAAACCTGAACTGATCAAAACCCGTGATTTACATTTGGTAAACAAAACAGTAAAAGTATGAAATCAATTACTCTGTATTCATTTTGTATATCTAAGTGCTATTCTAATATTACCTCTCTGATATAGATGGTGTTTTGCACTTGTCATGAGACTCTACAATCTGTAGAAGGTATAAAAACAACGATAGTCAAAACGAGTCTCCTATTACCTAATCAAACCACATTTCAGCTTTCGACAACAGAATTTCTAACCAGAGTGTTGTAATCTTCATATGCATCCACTAAATTCAGAAACTCTCCAACTGTTCGTCCATCTACATTTTCTGCTAAACAATATGCCATAGTAAATAGCCAAAAAAACATGCAACTTCCAACAGAAGCAAGCAAAACAGATAAACTCATGAACGAACTTGCATACAAAACTTATCATATAATAAGCACATTTGTAATATTTTTCAAATCAGCAAAGCATTTGTTACCTTTAATCTTATCTAGGTTGAATCCTTGGGTCAATTAAGTATTACAGTACTACTTTGTGTTAACCTGATGTTTAGACTAAAGTTGTATCCGTAATTTTCTATTAGAAGTTAGAACATAGTGTTATACATAATGATTCTCATTCAGTGGCAGAACCAGGAAAATAAGATGTGGGGGGCAAATTTTTTTCTTTTGACAATAGCAACAAAATGCGGAAGAAAAAAGTAGGATCGAAATGATAAATCGAGTATTGTTACTTGGAGAAGAATGATTTATAAGGTTTGAGAGTGTTGAATGTTGGATTTTAGTATGTAGATGGTTGGGGATGGGATTTGGGGAGGGACGGAGCCAGGGGGTGTCCCGTGGGTGCCCGGGACACCTATGGATTTTTTCGATTTAGTGTTAATTTTAAGAAAAAACATCGATTTTTCTCAAATGCATCTTAAATGACCCTGGTCCAGCGAAATGTGTTTTAGTTAGCATCTTAAACTCTATTATATTACGGTTAAAAAATTGTGCACCCGATCATAGCTATTCCTGGCTCCGCCCGGGGCAATTTGAATTTATGTTGGGGCACGTTCAAAAAAGGTCAAAATTAGAAGAAAAACAAATTACAGTAAAATCTTATCTTTTTCGGCTAGCCATGGGGGGAACCGCCACCTCAAACCCACTATATAGGTCCGCCCCGGTTCTCATTAAAAACAAGGCACACATAATGATTATGCTAAAGCCAATTGGACTTATTTGTAAACCCCTACATACAGGCGGAACCAGAGTTAGAAGTAACCAGGCGCACAACTTTTTTAGAACGGTAATATAAAGACTTTAATCAAAGTTTGAGGTTACTTTTCGCTTATTGGTAATATAAATTCTTTACGACCGGACCGGGTGCAATTGGGAAAAATCATGCTAAAATTAACACTACGAAGCAACATTTCATGGGTCCCGTGACACCCCCTAGTTCCGCCCCTGCAGTGGCTTCCTTTAACACCAAACAAATAACAAAATTTTAACCACATGCAGACATATATATTTCCTTAGATACCCTTTGATCTCAAGATTTCTTAAAATGTTTATAATTAACTTAATACTAATTTGGATCAAAGAATAGAGATATATATATATATGTACCTGTAGGAGGAGGATTAAAATGAGGGAGGGATAAGAAGCCACATAAAGATTGAGCAGCTAATGAATGGAGATTTGTATGACTAGATTGGTTTACAAATCGAGCTAATCCATCACCGTATAACACTAATCCTCTGCTGGGTTTATCTGCCATTGATTCTATTCAATTCACACCTTATTCTGAATGTGTGCTAACAGGGGTTGTTAATTAGTTTGTGTTGATTCGATGATGATGATGATGGGTTTTATTTAAAAAGCTGGGATTTTTTTCTTTTTTACAGTAGTTTTTAATTTTTTTTGCAGACAAGAAGACTCAATTGATTCTTCTTAATTTGCTCCTTTTAAAAATATCTTTTTTACTCTTTTCACCCAAAAGCTTTTTTAAGTTGTTATGTATTTTACTACTTTTTCGATGTCACTTCTTATTTAAATTAGTAAAAAAGAATAAAAATATAAAACGTTTATTGAGTGAAGAAGTGAGAATGATATTTGATTGGTTGAAAAATATATTGATATCATTTTTTTTAAACTGTGTTTTTTTGTTTAAAGACAATAATGTTAGAACGAAGCTAAAAATAGGAGACAGTTAAACAATAACTAGTTAGAACATTTGGAACAATATTTTGAAAACCAGGTTTTAAATTGATTCGATCGAATACTGTTTCTGGGTTCGACCACCGGCCAACTCGATTTTCTATAAAATAAAAAAATAAAATAAAACTTTTTTTTTAACAGTGGTAGTTTTGTTTTTTTTGTTTGCATTTCTGATTCAAGTAGCTAGACACAAGTATAAATACTTGGTAGTATACGTAGTAGTTTCCGTGCATGTACGATCCTTGCTTATGTTAATTTATGGCTATAACAAGCAAACATAATGACTGATGATATTAATTTGTTTGTTATTTGCACTCGTTTCACCTGATAAATCAGTCCGGCTAAAAATGTTATAGGAGAATAGGAGATTGCTTTATGAATAAACTTGGACATATATAATACTTTAGATAACTTATAGAAATTTAATGCATTAAAGGGTATAAATCATGACTAATTCATACATTGAGCCTAGAAAAACATTTAACAACAATAATAACGTTTAAAAATAAAATTACATCGCAAATATATATAATTAACTTGTTTTATTTTTAGAAAAAACATGAAAAAAAATCAACTTGGTCGGGTTTCGACAACCGGGTAGACATGGGCCACTTACAACCCTACGGGTCTAACCGGGTTTCGAGAATTAAAAACCTGGTTTCATATGACTCGTTTTCTTGGGCGGAACCGGTTCAACTGGTTGACCCGGCCGGGTCAAACTGGATTTCAAAGCATTGATTTCGAAACTAAAAATGGGAGACAATTAATTACGGAACAAACAATAATATTTTTGTATTTTTTAACTATGTGCATCAATTAAAAAAAATGGAGTCGTTATTTAGAAAGAAAAATGTTAACAAATAGCAATCTCAAAAATACTCTTTACATCTTACCTTGAGATTGATTGTGATTTTGATTATTTGAACTTAAGGCTGAGCACTGAAGGTTCAAAATCAAACTGGACTAACGAAATCGATTGAATCGACAAAAACTGAACCGGACCGACAGTCTGTCGGTTCGGTTTCGATTTCAGGTTTTACATGATTTCAGTTTCGGGTCTTGTCGGTTCGGTCCGGTTCAACCTAAAACTGACAAAAACATACCAAAATACACCTAGACCAACAAAACCAAATCGAACTGACAAAAAACCGAACCGAACCGACAACATTCGGTTCAGTTTCGGTTCGCGTTTTTCACGGTTTTCGGTCTTCGGTTTTCTCAAGTCGGGTCGGGTCGGGTCGGTTTATAACCGATGCTCAGCCCTATTTGAACTTGTATTTATTTTTCTCTTTTTATTCAGATATTTAAAGTTTAGTTAGATGTGAAAAATCATAATGAATTTTATTTTGATTTTGTTTAAAAAGGAAGGGGGTTTTCATTTATAAAAAAGTGTTAGAAAAAATACAAATAATCTGCAATAACTTCGGTTACAATTAACGGATAGCCAATATTGCTTTTCACGTTAACCACCTAACATTTCATCATACACTCAACTAATATGCAATACTTCGGTTACAATTACACGTGATTTTTAATTAATCATATGTGATTTTCAATATAATCACATGTGATTTTACCATCAAAACATAATCACAAGTGATTTTTTCTATAACAAAAGCTATATCTTCTTCAAAATCAAGATGTGTATCCGTTTCTGCAATAACCTGATTTTCTTCAACCATAACCTTATATTATTCATCCATAACCTTATTTTCGTCAACAAAAACATGATTTTCTTCATCAATAGCGTGATTTCATCCACCATAATGTGATTATCATCCATATCTAGCTAATTATTTGTTAACTGATAATTTTTTACCTAAATTCTAGGAAAAAAAACCAAAATTGATCTTTAGTTTTGAAAAGTTATGATCAATGGTGAAGATGAACAATAATCAAATGTTTTTGAAATCGATTTGATGATCATTTTTGATTGTGTGTTTGTGAAAGTCAATAACCTAATTTTTTTGTTATTTATTTATGAATTAATTTCATATATCATCTTACTTTCATAATTAATTGCATATATACCCAAAGTGTAAGTATTAAATGCATAATTTACAATGTTTTTAATGCATGTTTGAGTATATATGAAATTTCCAACTAAAAGGAGTGGAGATATGAAATTGCCCATTTATTTATTTATTTATTTTGCAGAGAATGGAATAGAGTGCGGAATTTTGGCTTTTATATGTAACAAATTGCCCCTCAAGTGTAAAAATCAAGGTTGTCAGTATTCCAATCTCGATCCTAGGATTCCTACGATCCCACATATAAAAAAACGAACAGAATTATAGTAGGATCTTAATTCGATCGGTCTAGGATCATAGGATTGCATGCATGATCATAGGCTCGTAACCGATTCGATCATATTACAGGTCCATGTTTCTTATCTCAACTCAAGTCGGTATAGGATCGTAGGATCGCACACGGGATCGTAAGATCGTAAACGATGTGATCCTACTAAAACCCCATGTTTCTTATTGTTTTTACGTGTTTGTCTATTTTAAGCATAGTCCATTTATCTAACGATTGAAACTTGAACTAAATAGATGTATTGCATTATTGCTATTAGCACGGTGTTTCGTGAAATTAAACAATTTATGAAAAAATAAAATAAATAAATAAAAAAAAAAAAAAAATCTCTCTTGTTCAAATGAACATGAAGGGTCATGTTATGCTTGATGTAATTGTACATTTAAGTTAGACTAAAATACACCGTTGGTCCCTAAACTTGGCATGGTGCATCGTTATGGGACAAAACCCGACCTTTTCATCGCCATAGGTCCAAAACATGGCCATTAAATGCCAGATTAGTCCTTTGACAAAGTCAAAGTCTGATTTTTGTTTTGTAGTCGAGGGTATTTTAGTCCATACACATTTATACTTTTATAACACATTTACATTTTACCCCTTCATCTTTCATCCTACTCATCATCTCCCCAAATCATTCATCTCCTCAAATCTCTGGATGCATTCATCATTCAATCTTTCATCTTAGTACAAGTCACCAACAACACAGCTATGATAGAAACAAGAAGACTTCATAACTAACTGTGTGTAATACAAGAGATATTACTAAACTCATTATCATCCGCCGGAGTACCAATCCCGGAAGTATATTCCGTCAACGATCTATCACCGAAACACTAGTATCAATCGGGCATTCTCTTCAGATAATAACCAAATCGGACTCATTTCCGTGACTTTGCCGGAATCTATGGTCGATCGTTTCAAAATGTGTACGGTTCTCTCATCGGCTTTTCGTAACCTAGGGTTTATCGGTGATGTTAGCTTTCATAAGGTACTATTATCATCTTCGTTACTTAATTATTTTTTAGTTAACTGTATAGTTTTATTGTTATTGTATAAATGCTGAGTGTCGAGTTCGAGTTAACCGCGAAAGTATCGATCTAGTTTGAGAGATAGAAAATGCTATGTCGAACCGAGCTTGAACTTGAAGGCTCCTTTTAAATTTGAGATTTTAAGTTTTGAGTTGAGCTCGAGGTGGAATTGTGTCGGCTTGAATTGGCTGGATCACGCCTCTAGTGTTGTGAAAGTATATGTGAATAAATGGAATTGTTTATAGTAGAGATCGGAATGACCTAATTTGATTTACATGTGTGGTAAATTGGTAATAATATACTCGTATCTAGGTTAGATATGAGGGTATAAAGTCGTGTTTATGTCTCAACCTACTTACTGAAAACTGATGATTTTACCACAGAATAAGCATTTAAGCACTAGCGAATTTGGATAATCAAACACAAGGTTGTAAAAATCGCTAGGCGCTCGTGAGGCGGCTGGGTAGGGCCTGGCGATTAATCGGTTAGGCGGGGATTAATCGGGGATTAATCGGAGTGCAATTTTTATAGTGAAATTTTTTCAAATATAAACATAGTTCTAAGTTTCTAACATAAAGTTACAAACATCGGATTATTGACCGATTAATCGGTCCGTTGACCGATTATTGATCCGATTTTGACCGATTAATCGGTCCGTTGACCGATTATTGACCGATTAATCGGTTCGTTGACCGATTATTGACCGATTTTTGACCAAAACGATTAAATAGGCCGATTATGGAAAATCGGGGCGGTTAATGGCCGATCGGCGATTATCGGCCGATTAATCGCCGCTGGACCGATTTTACAACACCGATCAAACACCTAACTGCTTGAAAATAAGCAAATGAATGTAAAACAAGAAGCAATTCCGACGTCCTCAAAATAGCTAATTTTTGGTGATTTTATTGATGAAATTGGCTTCATTTGTGATATAATCATCGTTGTCAAACAGAGAATATCTGTCGTTTAGAAATTCTAAACTATAGTTAATCTTACTTTCTCTGCTTAACGAAAATTATACTCATGGAAACGGTTCGCCTACTATGAAGACGAAATTGCTCGATTAAGTTGTAACGAAATGAAAAGTTCATATCGATTGCATTTTAGAAGTACTAGTAGTATCTCGTAATGTAGCATCAATTTGTATGATCGCCAATAAGTAATAGTTACTAACAAAGATAGAAATGTACTAATAGTAATTTTATTGATGATATTAGGTCTACCTATATAGTTATGGTTCAAATTGTTCTTATACGAATATATCTCTTGCTTACGGCGGTTCACGTATCCATCCGAAGAAGACATGTATGTCGATAAGATTCTTGGTTGGGAAGCTCTCGAGTCGCTCACAACCGCTGTATCACCGCACACAAAGTTCAATAATGCCAATGCAACGGTAAATATTGAGTGTTTGGAACAAACTTCTAGTGATCTTGACGCCGAGGAACGAATTTGCATACTAAAGTTGAAGATTTAAACCGAACCGATGAAGTCAGTATCAAGTTCTATCCAATGTAATCAAGATGTTGCACCGAAAGCGGAATTCAAAACTAATAAAGTTGGATTTAGTAATATGGAAAATGGCGGAGGTTCGGCAGAGGATACACAGTTGTCAAGGAAATCGATGGCGGTAGGGAGAGGTTCTAACTCGTGAAGACGTTGAATATAAACTTGAGCAGCACCCATTTCTCATCAAGACAAATCATCACAGCAAGTATACAATTGCGCTTTTCTTGTAAGTATTAATGGTTTAATGCAATGCGGTTGCCTGTTGAGAGAATAAGCACGTGACCACAATTTTTTTCTGTTTTCAACAAGTAGCACATGTTTGTTGTTTGATGAATGTCTACTAAGAAATATACCTAAATGGAAATGGGTCAAACAGGGAGAAAGATCTGAAGTGTATATTTACTGCATAAAAGTATAAAACAGTTAAACCTCCCAAGTCATGTCCGACACGCTAATCATTTATAGTAAAAAAGAAATTGAAAAATGGACAAAAAGTGTTTCATCAACTCGACAACCAGAGCTGCATCAAAATACCCATTTTGAACAGATTTTATTTTACCCATAAACCAATCTGCCCGTTTGGACCTTTAGCGGACCCCTTTTTTGGAATGGAAGTTTTCATACAATAATGTGATTATTTCTATAGTGAAGCAAAGAAAGACCAAGCAGTGGAGCATGCTCACAATTTGCTGACAACCATTCATGAGAATTTTGAAGAAATTACGAAAAAGATCCTGCGATCGACCGGCTCGTAGAAGCAACGGACCTTGAAACAAAGCTTTCAAGTGTCACCGCACGAAGTTTAAACATTGACAAACTACAAGCGGATCTCGATGCCATTAGGAAGGAAAACGAATACCTTCAACGTCGATTGAGTAATTCTTAAATCCTAAAACCTTTGATACTAAAACTTCACCTTATGCACTAGCAAATAATTTGTAACCTACAAATACACGAAGTTAGCGACCTTATGCACTAGCATTTTAAAGGTTAGTGTCGAGTTAGACTTTATATTCTAAAACTTTAAAAAGCGGCTCTAGTCATAAAAGGTGATTGTAATGTGTTATTGCCTATTATAGTTTTTCTTAATACGTTAAAAACATTTAGTTCACAACGTAAAGTGGGTGATCGTTTTAATAATTAAATCCTTTCGGTTGTGTATTTTCGCTTGATTTCAAACTTATATTTGATGTAAATACATTAATGTAAACTTTTTCATTTGAACTTAAATTTTTATTTACTTTCCATGACAGTACGGAGTAATCGGCTCACCATGTGATGTTACCGTATCCATGGTCAAGAAGCATTGAGCGCCTTCGACTGTGTAGCCACTCTCGCAAGTGGAATTACAAGATTTGCAATATAAGGTATATTCATTGTCTTTTGGTTTTAGGACCAATGATCATCTGCTCATCGGAAAACTAATGCATTTGATTAACTTAATGTAATAGGATCAAGAATGAACGAGTACGACTACTAGAAATGATGCCACGATGGTCGATGAAAGCCAACATACCGATGATAGAGTAACTCAAGTCCATTTCTTTCTACTTTAGATCGGTGAAAGCTCATTGACACTTGAGTTTGTTCTTTGCATTAAGTTATGATGTATAGTAAAAGGCGGCCGGAGCTTAACTTGACCGTATTTAGGTCGAAGTAAGAAGTTTTACATTTTGTAGAAGTGGTCGTTTCGTGACTCTAATTTCGTAACTTTATCGTATAGGCTCGTTGTTCACAAGAAATCTCAGATAGTTATAGAACAAAATTCTCATTCAAAATTTTGAGATTGTCTTGAACAAATGTTGTAAATTTTTCTCATTTACATATGGCATTTATATTATGTTATGCGGTTAAACAGTTCTAGCATATGGTTATTAGTAGTTCACAGTTATTGAACTTATTGTCATGGTTTCACTTGAAAGATACATATAACTTGATTTACTTGCAGAAGCCAACTTACATATTTCTTAAGTTGCAGCTAATGATTCACATGCCCTGTAATTGGATCATTCCCATTTTCAACCTCTTATTCCACAACTGGATTTTCATTTTTGAGAAAATTGAGCTTCTATATTATTTTTACAGATGACCAGGATGATGTTGGGGAGATGAATGATTTGGGGAGATGATGAGTAGGATGAAAGATGAAGGGGTAAAATGTAAATGTGTTATAAAAGTATAAATGTGTATGGACTAAAATACCCTCGACTACAAAACAAAAATCAGACTTTGACTTTGTCAAAAGACTAATCTGGCATTTAATGGCCATGTTTTGGACCTATGGCGATGAAAAGGCCGGGTTTTGTCCCATAACGATGCACCATGCCAAGTTTAGGGACCAACGGTGTATTTTAGTCTTTAAATTATATATAGTCTAGTAGCAAAACTAAGGGCCCGTTTGGTTTGTAGATGGGTTTAGATTAGGATTTGGATTTGAATTGTGTTAAAAATTGTTTGTTTTATATGTTAGGATATAAAATGAGGTTGAGATTTATATTTATTTTAATATTAAAATAATTAGTGGGCCATAACTAGTACAAATTTTCGTGGCTACAATCAAGTAAAAGAAAAACAAAATAGAGAGAGTGAGAGATGAACAGGAACATTGTCAGAAAACCAAGGTCACTCAACTGGATTTGAGTATCCCCTTAAATAAGGGGAGATGATTTGTACACTCTCAAAAGTGATTTGTACACTCAAATTAATTGTATTTGGACATTTACACCCTCATAATTACACTTACATTTTCATCCCTGTGAGGGTATAAATGTCAAAACTCAATTATTTTGAGTGTCTCAATCATTTTTGAGAGTGTACAAATCACCTCCCTTAAATAAGGGGTTAACTCCCATTTTCAAACCCTTTCTTCTTGAACCAAACAAAATATTTTACCACCAATCCTAAATCCAAATCTAAAACCCACCAACCAAACAGGCCCTAAAAAGTCAGTTTTCCAAAACT
Organism: Chrysanthemum lavandulifolium; assembly: GCA_022545495.1. NCBI lineage: Eukaryota > Viridiplantae > Streptophyta > Magnoliopsida > Asterales > Asteraceae > Chrysanthemum > Chrysanthemum lavandulifolium. Next base: position 38,784,766 of record CM040246.1, read on the forward strand.
TATCTAGAAGATATTTGACTCATCACTCAAACAAGTTATATCAGTCTTAAAAAAGTACTTCCAAAACTGCAACTCGCCGTAACACAACTCGTTAGTAGTTTTCTACTTTTGTTGAAGTTGCGGCATGTATTTGTTGAAATTTTAAGGTGAAACACATTTTGCAACTTCAATATCCCATGAATCTTGTGTTTTCTTTACTGTAGTTGTCTGCAACTATGATTAAAAAGTTCAATACTTGATAATTTTTACACACCCTCCTAGTCAACAAAAAAAAGAACTCATTTTTAGCAAACAGTAGAATTAATGGTGAATGTATGGTTTTCAAATCATTGGTATAAAAATGTGACAAAATGTACAAATTACAGGCTGTTTAGAGGCCAAAAGAATGAAAGAAAGATAGAACTTTTGCAGAGACCACCATGTTTATACAATTTTGGAAGCTGCAATTGCCCCCTTTATGACCTCTCCAACCAAAACCCATTCTTTTTTTTCTTTCCTTCTTTCTTTGTTAACAATTTTATAGACAATATTATTACATGAACTAACTTAGCAGTGAAATTAACCACTCAATCTGGCTTGGCTGTGCTCCGTCCCCCGTCTTTTGGAGTGAATCAACACTTCCCAACCCACCACTCTTTTTTTGCTTTTCTTTTTTCTTTTTTTTTTCTCTTTAATTCTGTGCTACAACAATCTCATGCTTCCTCCAGGAACGAGCTCTATCCCCTATAGATATAGATACATACAATGGTTTCCCAATGCTTTTCTATTATTGATTTATACGAGTTTCTACTCTTTCCGCTGAAAGGCGTCCAAGACTCTTTAGTCGGGCAATGATCTCTTTGAATGATGGCCTGGCCTGTGGATCTCTGCACAAAAACAATGTAAATAAAGTATAATGTCTGCATTTCATATACCTAAAAGTTGTTTTCGTTTAATTGATGTTGATACGAGTAATGGAAAGCTGTCTACTTAATTGCCTCAAGTGTCTTGCAGTTTCTTATCAATACTATTAGTTTGTGTTGATGAATATTTCCACCTATTGTCCAACTTTTGGTTCCTTAACATTACCAACTTCTAAGACACAACTCTGGTGAATTTGGTCATATTGATCACCAAGTATCTACTATGTTTCCCAATCAAGGAAAATCAAGATCAACAGAGTTCCAGTATAATTACTTGTATTAATTGGGGTACTAAGACCAACTATTCCTAATTTCCTACCTGGAGCTGTGGAAAATTATAGTCAACTATTCTGCATGATTTATTCGGTTAATATAACTAACTCAATAGAGGTCCAAATTGAACTTCATACTTCTAAAAGAAACGACCTAGCTTGATTTTTTATATGATACATCTATCTGTAGTCGTTTTTAGATTAAAGCAGTGACAAATAGTTAACGAAAAGACTGAGCATGAAAGGTTTATCATAAGAGCATTGACTTACGGGTGCCAACAGTCAGTGATGATTCTTGCAACAGCAGGATCAACAGTTTCTGGAATGTCAAGGTGTCTGTATTGAAAGCCAACAGCACCGACAACTTGCATTGAATTCATCTCTGTCCAAGGTACCCGCAAAGTTGCTAGTTCCCATAAAATTACACCAAAGCTAAATACATCACACCTGCAAAATCAACCCCGTCTGTTTCTTTAGCAAGATATTCAAAAGTGTATACATTTGAATATATAATAATTCAAATTCGAATATATGACCACTTACTTCTCATTGGAAGGTTCATTCCTCAATACCTCTGGTGCCATCCATTCAGGCTGCAATACAACAGGAACCATCAATACTTCATGTGATAAACCAACACACACACACACAAGTAAATAAAAGGACATCCATAGTAAAGAACATACAGTTCCAGCAGTAGATTTTGAAGACAGAAAAGTATGGTGTTTCATACGCGACATCCCAAAATCACACACCTGCATACATTAGCAATAGTAATTAGTCAATTGTCAAAGAACTGAGCTTTTCTCAGATCAAAAGGAAGCATACAAACCTTAACAACCCAATTTTTATCAACAAGAAGATTTGGAGTCTTCAAATCCCGATGTACAATAACTGGATTGCTAGTGTGCAGATAATTCATTCCTTTGGCCTGAATCATATCATATAGTTATATATGGTAAAAACACGAAATAAAACTGGAACTATTTGAGATTTTTACCACATCAAGGGCCATACGCATTCGCCTCTTTTCATCAAGTTGGACATTTGGACGATGAAGCAGCTTATATAAGCTACCCCTGGATAACATAAATAATAACAACAATATGAGAGCATCGCTTTTATAATCATAATTAACATTTTAATACGTTAACTATTCACATAAGACTAATTAATGGAAAAAATGTTTGCAAGTCAAACCAGCCTGGCTGTTGAGACAAGTACAATAAATAGACCTGCTTCAAGAAGAACCAGTTTTGACCCATTATCACACACAATGAATTGGTGTTTGAGAAGCTTAGAAAGAGCACAAAAGACCTGGTAGTCTAATTCCACCGACCTTATTTCTTCCAAATATTGCATGTTCTCCATTTGCTTCCACAATCACTATTCATTGTGTGTGATCACCCAGATCCCTTTTATCCTAGTCTCCTAGATATCAAATACGCCCAATTTTGCTCCACAAAAGAAAGATATTTAATTCATGTAAACATAGAAATCAGAAAACTCTACCTTGGTAGAAATTCCGTCAGTATGGAAAGGTTAGGCGGACGAGTAACTGCTCCCATGAAAAGAACAACATTCGGATGTCTCAACCTCAACATGATCTCAACCTACAAGACCAGAAAATTATTGTTTTAAAATGAAATATTAATGCCATTATAACTCCAATAAATGACACAAGCTAGAGATTCTAGCACTAACTTCGCTTTTAAACTGAGTTAGCGCATCGCCTGAGATATCCTGGTTCATAAACTTCTTCACAGCCACCTCCTGTCAGCATATATCATCATATCAAAAATCGGAAGTAACCAGCTAATTCCAGCAGTCATGTAAATCTTATACCATCTAAAATAGAAACCAAACGAAGACTATTCTTCAAGGCCGATGATGCAGATACTTGAAACAAAACATTCACGTTTTTATTTCAATAGCAAAGATGTACAGGATAGACTTACTTAAGTGGAGACTAATAGAGCAACGATGAATAATTTTAAAAATATCTTATAGTAAATAAAACACTGCTGTGGTTTAAACTCATAACAAAGCTTGCAAGAAATTTTAATGTAAATAAGATAGCAACTGATAGGAAAGCAACTTACGGTTCCGTTCCATTCTGAACGATAAACTTCGCCATAAGAACCTGAAAGAAAGAAACAATGTAAGATTGTTAAGTAAACTATGAATCCATTCACAGCATCACCCTATCAAGCTTTGGATCACAATACATACAATTGACAAGAACGAAAAAGAGCATGTGATTTTGTAATTGATGCATAATAAAACTGAAAAGAAGCTTTTTACCATTATTTAAGTAAAACAATGTTCAACTATCATCTTCTTGAAACACAGTAATGACAAAAATAACACAAAAATATATATAAATAAAACTTTGGCAATTATTTTCTAAGTTCTTGGTATATGGTTTAATTAGCAAATAGATAGAAACATTGGCATTGTACAAGAAACAACAAAATAAATTAAAAATCAACAGATCAACATTAAGCACCGATATAAAATACAAGTCTATCTTACTGTCTTACCTATACCAATGCGCTCCAATTTGAAGATCCTCCCAACGAATTTCCCACTCAACTGCAGTAAGGCTAATCCCCTTCTTGTGATTGGTATAAGATGTCGGGTGGTATGTAGATGATGTCTCCGTCACATTCATATTTAGCTTTTTAGATTTTTCATCATCTTTATGAACCCCTTCTCCCTCTTGTCTTGTAAATGGATTCACTGAAGAGAAACAAAAACTCGTGAGTATGCTTCACATCTGCAGTACATGGAACAATTATATAAGTGATCTGATAAAAAAACCTACCAACTGAGTTATCAGCCATGAAATCCTCATTATGGCTTTCACTTGTATATTCAGAAGGTAAACTGAATTTGATATTATTTGTTTCGGACATTATTTCTTGATGAACACCGCACTCCTCATTTTTAGGCATGATTAACATGTCGGCATCTAACAAATGAAGTGTTTCACGTGCTTGTGTTTCTCCCTCGCCCTGGTTATTTCCACTAAAAAGTGAATCAGAAGTTGTTCCACCACTAGTTAAAAGAACCGCATGAAGCTTTTGAGCAAATTCTGGGTTTTTTGCAGCATTTATGACACAATTAGATACATCTGTTATTTGTAATTGTTGCGCTGGGGATGTTTTTCCACCGACGCCTCTTCCACCGACACCTGATGGACCTTCGTTTGACCTGCTGAGAGACGGAAGAAGCTGGCCGAAATCATACTCAAACCTCTCAGTTTGATTCTTTTTTAAAACTTTTCCAGCCTGCACTTTTGATTTTGGACCCATAGATGCATCTACTTCAGAACCAGAAGTCCCAACAGCATTGTTAGGTTGAGGTGTAACTGACACCGAATCTGTCGCTACTTCAATTAATGAAGATGGATATCCAAAATTCCTCACATCTAAGCCAAAACTGGGAGATTAAAGCTTTGCACTTCTGAAGGGATCAAGGTGCCTGGGGCACCCATTAAATCAATAATGTATTCACTGCATCAATGAAACCAGATCCTATATTAATTGCATTTTCTAAACATATGGAACAATGGACGTATGTGCTATGACTTGTAATATATCAATACTGTGGTTCAACCTTAAACTTTGATTCAAGAAACGAGTGTTACTAGATGACATCCAGATTTAAGCTTTTGAAATCCACAAAGCAAATACAGGCACTAGAAGCTTAAAACTGCTATAAATTAGATTAGATTGTACAGTATAAAATATATCGTAGAGTTCTATACCTACCTAATAAAGTAAAAGGGAAAGACAACTCAAGGTGCCAAATCATCTCAATCCTAGCCCATATATTACTATTCCGCAGTGATAAATGTGATTATTAAACAGTAATCAATACACTGTATCAAAGAAAGTACTAAAGGGATAACAGCAACCAGATGTAACCCTTACACTAGTCACTATACTGCCATAACAGACTATCCATGCAATCCTTTGAGATCCCATGCTACATGTCTTTCTCACAAATGAACCTATGGCTCAATTTGATGATTGATTACAGGAGAGGCGGGCCAGTTTGATCATTACTTACAATTTATTGTTGGTGAATGCATGTTCATAATAATGCTAACCTCGGTGGTTAAGTAAAGATAAGGAAGTTAGAGATAAAGACATCAAACATGACAGAAATTTTGTGGGGTATAAGTGGTTCTACCCTGGTAAGCTTTTACAAATATGAGCAGTATTTACATGTTAATGTGGAGAGTCCACATTAAGATATTGAGACACTACTACAATCGTACCATAAGGATATGACATGCCATAATCCTCACTTCTAAATGTTCAAACAACAAACAAATATAAAACAGTCCAAAAATATTGAAAAACAAGACCACAAGACAGCCAGTGTGCCAAATATATGTGTCACATACATACATATTGAAGAAAAAAAAAAAAAAAAAAGGAGTAAAAAAAAGCATGTGCACATATATGGAAGTCATATACACCCATTTACATGCATAAGAGTTGGTGCAACAGAAAACATGATCAACTTACCTTCCATTATCAATCTTGATCAAGTTTACAGCTCCGTCATCAGTACCAGTATAGTAGCTCCCTTTGACCAGGCTACACGGAAGGTTGATCTTATCAGCGAGTACCTAGCAGCGAATGCATAATTGACAATGTGCTCAAAGAGAAAGATAAGTAAAGGCATTACAAATTTTTATGCTAAATTTACGCCCAGGCTTGAATTTTGAAGATCATATTAAAATTGTTTTACCATTTTATCAACAAATTGCTAAAAGAAGTGACCCGCTATAGTCCAAGTACATGAAATGAAGTCGTGTTGGTAATACAATGTTTGTAATGAAATATTGACTTTAAATAACAAAGTTGCTAACAGCAGCCCATGTACCAGTGAAACTAGACAGCCTAATCTCCTTAAATTAAAGCATGATGATAATACAAATGAGGAGCTCTGGAGTAACATAAAGCCATAACCAACTATTCTGCACTAAACAAGTATAAAGCCATTACCAACTATTCTGCACTAAACAAGTAACATAAAACATTAACACCATTGCCAACTATTCTGCACTAAACAAGCAACTAAGTAGGATTCATACGCATTGACATTTATATACAATCTGTAAAATCAGTCATCCTATAAGAGACCTAAAAAAATATGTAGCGACAACCATCAATTGCACGAGGATGCCACTAAACTCAGTTGCTAGTAGAGGTAAAGACTGGTAGTGAATTTTCCAAGAACAGACAGCTCATTCACTTTAATTATAAAACCAAATAAACACATGAGTAGACATTAAGGCAAAGAGGTGAATTCTAAAACAAAGAAAATAAGGTAGCAGAAGTTTAAGGAGGGTAAAATATTCAAGAAACATAAAATTTAATCGAAAGGAGGTAGAGAGTGTAAACCTTAAAGAGCAAGGCCCTGTGGCGGGAAAGTCCAACGTCAAGACAACCAAGAGGAAGAATGATAGTGTTCATTAAGTTGCGCAACTCAGAACTTCTGAGAGTCCACCGTCTTAACATTTCGTCTGCATCACTAACAGGACCACCCATTTGAGCGACTACAATTTTAGCAATCCTCTGGATTAATGTACTCATGAGCTCCCTCGTCCCAGCAGCCTGGCATTCCAATGATATAGTAGACACTCTTTCCTCAAGGTATCGCAAGTCCTTATCAGCCATTCGGTTGACTAAAATTACTTCATAGTCAACATTATCTGAAACATGTATAGCCTGAAGATCCGCTAACAACGGCATCTTCCCTTGTGTGACGGAATTTGAAGTGAGCCCATATACATCATAAAAACCATCCATCACTTTCTCATCATAATTTACAACATTATTGCTCTGCACATAGCAAACTCTCTAAATCAATTACAATCTACAAGCTAGTCTTTAAAAAGCATGTTGCCATCAGATGCATAAAGGTAACCGTACACGGGATGAAAAGCATTAAGAAATGATGAAATTGGCACGTATACACGAAGTCACATGCCAGTTTCTATTCTATGTACCCAAAGTATGTTATATATACTTAATCATGCATACTGTTTGGTTTTATCATAAAGAAACAGATGGATTAAGAAGTTCTATAAAGTCAGGCAGTTCACTAAATATATGTTGCTCAGTTCCTTTTGTTAAAGTTGTCATAAAGGCAGCTATGATGTAATAGTAATGTGTATGATGCTAATATATTCCTAATTTTGTTAGTTACCACATAAAGCTACTACAAATCCAACTGCCTGTAAACCAACAATGATGACTACCATACTTCCAACATCCCTTACACAAACAGCAACAATAGTTTACAGCTAGAGGGTGTTTAAATTGCTTATTTTTAAGCAGATAAGCAGTTAAGATAATCCAAAATGCTTCTGCTTATATTCGGTAAAATAAGCAATTTCCAATAAGCAACTTGGGACCCTGCTTATTTCAAAGTGCTTACTTGTGTTTAAACTAGAATTAACTTTATACCTACCCTAAAAACCCCTGAAACAGATTCGCATCCCACAAACATTATTCTCTCTAATCCTAAGAAAAATAACTAAAGACAGACGTGAAATAATCAAATCCAAACCTAAACTGTTTTTAGCTGCTCATGCTTATATAAGCATATGCTCTACAATAAGCAATCCCAAACACCCTCCTAAAAGACCCAACCATCATCCAGTGAAATGTGGGTGCGTCCATCAACTAAGAAGTTGTGGTTTGAAGCCTCATTGGAGACATTTGTGAGACAGTTTGAGATAAGTGGTAAAATTGTCGTTCTAAAAAGGCCCTCTTGGATGTTACTTATGTTACAATACCCTTGTTAGATCAAACCTTCTCCAAAAGGTTTAAATCGGCGGAAAAATCCAGACCCTGTGCACCCCTTCCCCAAGGACCTAGCCCCGCAATGTTCGAATGACCATTAGCCATGAGCTCGGATTGAATCCTAAGACCTATTTCTCCAAAATCCCTCATTGACCGGTCAATTGGACGTTCGCAGTCAGGGAGTGATACCATTAGCCATGAGCTCGGATTTAACCCTAAGACCTATCATTTAACTACAGATCAAATTTAGCGTTTGCATCTACAATTCTACACATAACAACGCGACTAACTAAATCAAAAACAAAACCCTAAACAAACAAACAAACAAGCATTACCCAATATCGCAACGACAAAAACTCAACAAACGACCCCTCGGAAGGCGAACACCCCAAGCTCCGTTGTTTCGCAGCCCGAATCTGCTCGGATTCAGCATCGGGTTGACCCGACCCGACCGATCCAGCAGCAGAAGAGACACTAATCGCCAACGCCAACTGCATCTGAAACTCCTCCTCGAAGAAGCTCGTGTCCTCAGCAGCGGTGGAATCAGCATCGGTGATGACGTCAGCAGGAGGTGGTGTGTGAAGGATCGGGGAGGAGGTGGTTGGGGTGTCGGTGGTGGTGGTGGTTAATCGTTGATCGTTGCTGCCGATGTGGAGCTTGCGTAATAAGTGTTTCATTTTCGTCATCTTTTGATTTGCATCAAACACACGCAGTTGAAGGTGTAATTTACACACAGTTGGTTTTTGTTTTGTTTTGTTTCTCTCTCTACCGGCAGGGAAATGGTTTTGGTTTTGGTAGTGGTGGTGCTTTTTTTTTTTTTTTTTTTTTTTTTTTTATTTTGGTTGTTTATTTACTTGGCTTGACCTATTGGGAAAAAGGATTAAGGATCTGTTTGGTTTGTTCTTTATGAATTACAATTGTATGAGTGTCAGATAGTGGAATTAGTAGTGGAAGATGATGAAACCACTCACACATATAAAATATGAAAAACCTTCACATTTTGGTATCCTTAATCCATTGTGGCGGGCTTCATAACCAACCAACACAACATTAATGACTTTCAAAGTTATAGATTCATATCCATACACCCAACCAAACGGGCCCTAAAGTTAGGTATTCTTTTTCAATGAATTCATTTTCTTTTCTTTTTTACATTGAATGTGTTTTTAGTTGATTGATTAATACAAAAGATATACAACTTGGTTAATCAGAATAGATAGTGTATCAATATTAAAGGTCCAAGCTCATTTAGTTATACATAAAAAATAAGCATGTTATCAATACTTAACAAGTCTCATTAACAACACTTGATAAGCCCGGTTACATTTCCAAGCTACACATAGCATGTAAAGCATCTTAAGCCGTGGAACAGATATGCATGTAGGGGTGTCATTCGGGCTGACCCGACCCGACCCGACCCGAGTCAATTCGGCCGGTCAATCGGTTCAAAATTATATTCGGTCAATCCGTCAACCCGAGTTCTAAACAAGGTCGGGTTCGTATATATTTTAGCCTCGACCGACCAACCCGACTAACCCGACTCAACAACACTTCTACAATGTAAAAACTCGGGTTGACCCCAAACCCGAATTGACCCGACCGAGTTGACCGAACTCGAATTGACCCGACCCGAAATGACCCGAAGTTCTAAACAAGGCGGGTTCGCATGTTTTTAAGGCTCGACCGACTGACCCGACCCGAGTTGACCCGAACCCGACCGGGTCAACCCGAATAACACCCCTATATGCATGAGACAACTGACATTAACGGTTAAGATGTAGTATCTAACATATGACAATGGGAGACACACGAGCAGGAATATTGAGGACGGGCACGACCTGGTACGAGCCAAGGAGAAGTTGTCACCTGTCATTCTTGTCTACTCGTTGGATGATCAACGCCTAGCCTGTTTACAGTTGTTGATCATCTACATGGGTTTATCCTTAAAACCTAAATGCCTCTCTATAAAAAGAAGGTATCATATACAAAATGAGGGATCATTCTCTCAACACTCTTACACTATTTCGCATAGTAAAACACACCCTTTACATGGTTTGTTTGAGTGTTACTCAAACTCTTGATTCTTAATCATAACTTTGGGTCATTACTGTTCAACATGGGAAATCGAACAACACAACCATCTCAACCCAATCGTGATAACATTTTACATATCATACGTAAACATGACACCATGCGTGGGGACATGATACAGAACATCAACAAACTTTAGCCTATTTTCATTCATTTTCTCACTTGAAAAAGCATAAAAAAAAAAAAAAAAAAAAAAAAATCCTTTTAACAAGTTTTTAGCCTACCATGTCTTGTGAACAAGCCCCACAACCCTTGGTTTCAGAAATGAACAACAATCACCTCGGATCAGTCTAGGTGGAAGATCTAACTCTCACTGAGGAGGGTCAACAAGTGCTGCAAAATGATCCTCATCAGTCAACTAGAAAATTTACAAGAGGACCATCACGAGAAGCGTATGCAACACACGACCATGTCGCCAGGAGACTCTTCACGAGCGGTGTTTTCATAAAAAGACTTGAAAATGTAAGTTCATACATATCTTCATTTGCAAATAAAGAAATGGGAGACATGAGTGATTGTGATGACGAACCACCCATATGGGTTTGTGAGGCGTAGTTAGGGTTATCGAATGGGAACGCGTTTAGTTGTGAGGAGAATTAGCTAAACGCGTTTGTTTGTAAGTATTGGGTAAAGTTTTGTTGTGGGAGTGGGTTTCCGTATGGTTGGTTTGGGTAAAGTTGGTTATAATAGTATGGTTGTGGTCGGAAGTTCATTTGTTGGTTCGATGGTGGAGTATTTCCGAGAATAAATGTTCCTTCCTGTTGAGGAGTGTTTTGGGTAGTTTTTCGTTGTTGATGGTTGGTGTTTCGGGGAGTGTTTTCTTGAGACATGTTTGTAGCTAAAATGAGAAGTAAAGTGTTGAGAGTATAAAAATATTGAAGTTGAGTTTAAAAATATAAGTTAGTGGGCATTTATAAGTAAAAAATTGGGTAGTGAGATATTATTATTATTTTTTTTTTAACATCACTTTATTAAAAATTCATAAGATTTACAACAAATTAGTGGAAGTTAGATATTATTATTATTATTATTATTATTATTATTATTATTATTATTATTATTATTATTATTATTATTATTATTATTATTATATATTTTTTACATTGCAAACGGCCGAATAATGTGAGTGGCCCCAAATTTCACGCAACTCGAGTGGTGACCGAGTCACCTTTGGCTACATTTTTTGCACACACTCGCGCGTGACCATGGTTGTCTATTTTGATGCTCGCGCGTGAGCATACCTCTCACTATGTGGTTCTTGTTGGATTGTGGGAGTTGATACGTACGAAAACGACTAGAAGTGGGTGAGCCTATGGGGGCACACACGTTAAACACGAGAGTACGTTATATACGTTTACTACTTGGACTTTATTTGACCCGTCTTTTGTTCTAATAACTTGACTTGATTACCCATTGGATCTAATATCATTGACCGGTCAATAGGGGTGTTTGGATCGTGCACAATAGGCTTATAAGAGTTGTGTTTGTATTAGGAAAGTAAGTAACTTGGAGCTCAAGTTTGAGCCCAGGTACACTAGGTTTTGGAGGGTATATATACCCCACAACCTAGCCATTCATTCATACAATTTCTATCCCTAAACTCTCATCAAAGTTCAATCGATCTATCATCCCCAAATCCCTAAGACCCGATCAAATTCCTTGAATATCCGATTAGGGTTTGTTTGGTTTATTGTAAAACCATAAACTTGCATTATCTTTGATCCAAGTTGGTTTAGGTTTTTGTTTGATAGTTTCTTGCATGTTTCCTGGTCGATTCTGATTGCAAGAACGAGGTTGTTTTCTGTTTGGTTGGTTCTCGGACAAGCATTGTCCGATATCGGGTAGAACACAAAGTGTTCTCGGGTTGTTGTTGTTGATCTCAGACAAGAAGGAAAAGGTTTTCTAGGGTTTCTTTGTTCGTGGTTTGTTCAAGTATTCAAGGGTTGATTGGGTAAACGTTCGCGACTAGCTTTATCGAACGTATTCGTGGTTAAGTATTTGTGTGTGGACTCGTAAAGGTATTCGCTTTGAATACTTGGTTTCTTGTTCGTTAATTACTTGCGGGTGACTACGAGGGTTAGTTTTATTGACCCCTTTTATTTATTATTGTTTATTAATTATGTGTTAACCTAATTACATAAACTAGATCTAAATTCCGTTGCGTACTCATAGTGTTACTTGGTTAACTAAATCTAAAATCCCAACAGTTCTAACCATCTACTCCGGATAGTCTAACTACTTTTAATGTGAATATCAAAATGTCAATTCGTTCAAAAAAATGTTAATTTTAATTTAATAAAATGATAAATTTTCCATTTGTTGGCTATAGTTTTCAACATTTGGATTAAATTTCTTTTGGCAAAAAAAGTCAATCTTTGTTAACAAGTACTTTAATAGGATAAGTTCTCAAAATATAGTAGATAAGCACAACACTATATAATTATAGCAATTTTAATGACCTATAAATGCATAAAAAGGTGGGTTATTTGACATACATGCTTTTTAGATTGACTTCCTAGTTTTTTGTTTTTTTTTAATTTTTTTATTATTTTTTATTTTTATAATTTTGTTTATATCAAAAATTATAAACCCGAAAACGCTAAATCAGAATATAAAGTTTAATAAAGCAAACGCTTAAAACCGCCGTAAATACTAATGTAAACCGACAAAAATCACACAGATCGAAAAAACGAAGCGACAAAAGAATATTTCCTATGGATATGACCCCACATGGAGGGTTTATATAGTACTAACCCATAAAAAAATATCACTCACATACTTTAACTTCCATAATAATAGTAGTAGTACAGTTAATTATACTAAAAAAGTAGCAATTGACTTTGACCCAATTGCTTATTTGTATCTATCTACTTTCCATGACTTTTAAGTAGAGCACTCATTTTTTCTTTGTGCTAGTTCTTTTGTCGTACATGTGTCTATGTTCTTTTGCTAATAATAAGTGAGGCGTGCTAATAATATATGGTATCATAAATGAATTCTGATGAAATGTCGGCAATGTTGGGCGTCAAATCAGGGAGGTTTTGTATTTTTATTTATTTTATTTTATTTTTTCAATACAACACAGTTTTTTGTTAGTTTTTTTTTTTTTCTGTATTTCTGACAATTTTAAGCGATTGACTTATTAAACTTTATATTTTATGTTCTATACTTTCACGTTTATAGTTTTTTGATATAAACAAAATTATAAAAATAAAGAAAATAATTAAAAAAAATAAAAAAGTCACAAAAAAAAAGAGGGTGCAGTTTGTAGAAAAGGGGGTCCACATGAAAATTCAAAGTTAGTGGTCCACATGTCTTGACTTTCTAAAGGTAATAAAGTAATAACATTAAGATGACTTGATACTTTTGACAATTACACTTCATCTATGTTGCGTCCAGTTTAGTAAATACGTCGACATGTATAGGATTTCTTGTTGCTTAGATTATCATATGTCATGAGTAGTGAGATTTGAACCATGGCATCAAATGAAGACGGCGCGTGACACATGGAAGTTTTGGCACAAATGACCAAATTCGATGGAGCAAATGCAGCTTGGTCATTTATATGCGCGGCCATGGAGACCAACTGACCAAGTAACAAGCGACATGTCAAACGTTGCAACAAGTGTATTTTTATTGCATATAAAACCAACTGAACCATTTTATTATTATCATCGAAATGTAGAAATATAGATATGTAGAAGGCATCAACAGATGTGTCACCCTGAGCCGTAAGTTGCCAAATCGCGCTTGATTTCTTGAAAGTTTACTATTGGCTGTGTGTTTGATAAAAACATGCTGCTGGTGTATACAGTGTCTTTCACGACAAGTGAAAGCTGTACAATAAAAAGGAATTGCTATAAGAGCATGAGCTGGTCATTATATGATTACGTACAGTAATATCATAGCAGCCATAAGGCGTTGGAACACGAAACATGTATATACAAGAACAGACTGAAGTATAAATCTGAAAAGAACCTTGAAGCACATGTTACAGTTCATAGCTTAATTAGGCAGTTGCTTCAGCTTTCTCTTCGTATTCTTGTGGTGGTTGAAGGGTGCAGATGAGGTTACGGTCACCATACACATTGTCTACACGACCTGTCACCAGAAGTCATCGATATGTAATTGTTATTTACATGAATACACTACAGAAAATCAAATTTCTTCAGAAAAAAACAACAAAATGTTGTCTCTTTTTTTGGGTCGGGGCGGGTTGGACGACCCACCAACAATTTTTTGAAATTAAAAAAACCATAAACTTGATATAATAAAATAACTTTATATATTACCTATTTGTCGGGTTTAACCTGTTTAACCCATTTGACTTATATCATTTTAGCTAACTATTATATAGAAACCATTAACCCATTACCAATAGAAGACAACCCGAATTGACCCGTTTCCATATAATTGTTAAATGGATTTAAATTGCCACATTTATCTAAAGGATTATCAATGGTTAGTATCCATGAGAGATAGAAAGAGGGGTACGAACATGTAGTTGGCCAGAACTTTGCTTGACGAAGCCAAGGAGCAGGGTAAGCTGCGTATTCTCGAGAGTATGGTTTTGTCCACTTATCGGCCATGAGTACTTGTGGTGGATGAGGTGCTCCCTACAGATGTAATTTCTCAAGAATCAGTAACAGAAATCATAAAGAAATGATTTAGAAACAGCCAAACCGATTTCTAATATACCTTAATGACATTGTTGTTGATATCCACATTTCCTTTCTCAATCTCTGCGATTTCTTGTCTAATGGAGATTAGAGCATCACAAAACCTGTCCATCTCCGCCTACAAATCAAAAGTTCCATCGTTAAGTAAAATGTAACATCATATAGTCATAATTTTAGTAAAAAGTTCTGTGAAGCATACCTTGCTTTCACTTTCAGTGGGTTCAATCATGAGTGTTCCAGGAACTGGCCAGGACATTGTTGGACCATGAAACCCGTAATCAATAAGACGTTTGGCAACATCTTCTGGTTCTATTCCAGCAGTAGTCTGAATGTGACTAAAGTTAGCCAAAGATCTTAAACTAACAAACAAGATTAAGCTAATTGCACATAACAATTACCTTCAAGGGTCTCAAATCAACAATGAATTCATGGGCAACGGTTCCATTCACACCACGGAAAAGAATGGGATAGTGACTCTGCAATGTAAACCCAAAGTCGAGCCATATTATAATTTACTAGCGACTATAAACTTTTCTCTAATGCAAGAAAATAATGGAAAATAATTGAGACCTCGAGACGTTTTGCCATATAGTTCGCATTCAGGATGGCTATCTTTGATGCATCTGTTATTCCTTGAGATCCCATCATGGCAATGTATGTGTATGATATAGGCAAGATAAGCGCTGAACCCCATGGGGCTGCAGAAATGGTACCAAGTGGCTTACTGTGTTCAGGGGCCGGTATGCCTCCTGTCGCCACCTTCAAATCAAAGTGCACAGTTAGATTAGAAAGTGGGCACATTACATTTAAACTAAAAAATTATTACAATGCCCATTCTTTGCAACATTTCAATTCTACTTGTATGAAATTTATTGAGTCAGATACTCGATATATATACATAGACTGGCAATAATTGAGAAAGTTGAGCTTCGGATTATGGTGCTTACCACAGGGTGTGAAGGCAAGTATGGTGCTAAGTGTTTCTTCACACCAATTGGACCCATTCCAGGACCACCTCCTCCGTGTGGAATGCAAAATGTCTTGTGCAAGTTGAGATGACAAACGTCAGCACCGATCCAGCCTGGGCTGGTCAAACCAACCTGTAAGAAGCAATGGACTTATTAACATCCAGAGCCATAATCAAGTTGTATGCTTGAAAATCAAGAATTATATGTTGCTCTTTTTATTTTCCTCGTATACTTTTAGACATATATGATCATAATAACAACAAAGCAACAAGCCTCAGATGTCTTCAACCAAGTATATACGCCAAATACGAAGAAAAGAGTCCAGTCGAAAATTTCAATATACCTGTGCATTCATGTTTGCTCCATCCATGTATACTTGACCACCATTGTCATGAATAATTTTGCAAATCTCATCAATACCCTCCTCATAAACTCCATGGGTTGAAGGATAGGTAACCTGAACAAAACAAGAGAATCCAATTAATTTCTTGTAAATTTCATCACACTAAGATAACCAGTTTTATATTTGCAACTACTTACCATAAGAGCAGATAGGTTCTCTTTGTTCGCCTCAGCAGCCTTTCGTACCTCTTCAATGTTAATGTTACCTTTGGAGTCAGTTCCCACAGTAATGATTTTCATTCCACACATAGCAGCACTAGCAGGATTTGTTCCATGTGCTGATACAGGGATGATGCATACATTCCTCTGATGATCTCCTCTTGCCTACAGTTGACCAAAGTTCACGACTCAATTATTTAACTTGGCAAGTGTACATAAGACAAACTGGTACTAACATAACTTAACCAAATTGAACTGAAACATGTGCAATCATGATTGACTATTTGACTACTATTTAACCATACCATGTGATAAGCTCGGATAACCATCAGCCCAGCGTATTCTCCAGCAGCACCAGCATTGGGTTGCAAAGAGAATGAATCAAATCCAGTAATGGTACACAGCAAGTCACCCAAATTTTCAAACATTTCCTGAAAATGACCGCCACGGATATGTTGCTTTTAAATATCTAAAAACATTAAAAATCCATATTTTAAAAATTTGAAGTGAAATAATCCATACTTGATAACCCTTTGCCTGTTCGGTAGGAGCAAAAGGATGCATATCAGCAAAGGCTGGCCATGTCACAGGCATCATTTCTGTAGTTGCGTTAAGCTTCATAGTACAAGACCCTAGGGGAATCATACTGTGGCATAGTGAAAGATCCCTCGATTGCAACTTGCTGATGTATCTCAGCAGCTCGTGCTCAGTGTGATATCTAACATCAAAAGACAATCAGCGTGATCCTTTTAATCTTTGAGATATGTGTTTATATATGAAAAGTTATTCTTTACTACACTTTAAATTTAAGTTGAAATCATGTAGAAGGCATATCTGGAGATAATAAGTACTCGGTTTTCTACATGTTAGACTACAAAGAAATAATTTTTAATATTCAGAATTCAAGTTTTAAAGAAAATAATACAATTGGAATTGGGTTCAATAGAAAAGAATCATACGAGTTGAAAACTGGATGAGTCAAATACGGAGTCTCCCTCACAAGACTGGAAGGAATAACATCCTGAACCTCTGGTGCGATAGATGCAGCAGTGAATGGCACCTACAATCAAGAATAAGCTTTAACTTTCTGTCGATAAAAGATGTATACAAGTATTTGTGATAGCATTAAAAGGGGCACACTCACAGGTTTTCCCAATGCAAAAACTTTGAACAAAGTATCAACATCTTCAATTGTTGTTGTCTCATCAAAAGCAACGGTGATCTGAGATAGATGTATTTGATGATAAGATTAAGGGCAGAGATACACTTTGTGTACATATAATGTACATAAAAACTTGGAAAAGTACTTACAGTGTTTTTGTCCACAATTCGAAGATTGATCTGATGCTTGTTAGCTTCTTCAGCTATCACACTCGAATCAGCACATGTTATCTTCACAGTGTCAAAAAAGGGAAGATCCTGGACTTGTACAGTTCCAAGCTTCTTCAACCCAGCAGCAAATGTGCCAGCAAGACCATGGACTCTGTGGGCTATCGTCTTAAGCCCTTCTGGTCCATGGTAAACACCAAACATAGCAGCCATGTTTGCAAGCAAAGCCTAAACGATTAAACAAAACAGATACCTTAGAATATGATTTATAAATCCTGCATACAGCTATAAGCCTTACATGTACTTAAAAGTACTCAAGATACCTGAGCTGTGCAGATGTTACTGGTTGCTTTGTCCCTTCTGATGTGTTGCTCTCTTGTCTGCATAGCCATACGTAAAGCAGGCTTGCCAGAAGAATCGACACTAACACCAATGATTCTTCCGGGCATCATTCTTTTGTACTCTTGCGACGTTGCAAGAAAAGCTGCATGAGGACCTCCATACCCCATTGGAACACCAAACCTTTGCGCTGAACCCACCACAATATCAGCCCCAAGTTCACCAGGCGTCTTCAAGACAGTCAAAGCCAACAAATCACTAGCCATGACTACTTTCACCCCATTTGCATGAGCATTCTTAATAAACTCACCGTAGTCCAACACCTCTCCCTCAGTACCAGGATACTGAACCAAAACCCCACACACATCACCAGACGAGTAATCAAAATCCTTAAGATCAGCAGTCACCACTTTCAAATCAAACCCGTCAGCTCTAGTCTTACAGATATCAATAGTTTGTGGGTGACAGTTACTTGCAATAATAAAGGTTTTCTTCTTACCCTTTAGAATATTATTACACATAGCCATAGCTTCAGCAGCCGCAGTTCCTTCATCAAGCAACGAAGCATTCGACATAGGTAAACCAGTAAGATCCGTAACCATAGTCTGGAAATTGAGCAGAGACTCAAGACGTCCCTGCGCAATCTCAGCCTGGTACGGAGTATACTGAGTATACCACCCGGGTTTTCCATAATGTTCCTCAATATAACAGGAGGAACAGAAGTATTATAATACCCCATACCAATAAACGACTTATATAACTTATTCTTAGAAGCTAAATCTTGCATATGTGCAATCATTTGAGACTCGGTTAAACCTTCATCAAACTTAGAATACTTCATTGATTCAAGACGGATAGACTTAGGTACAGTAGCATCTATAAGTGAATCAAGACTATTAAAACCAACAAATTCAGCCATTTTGGATTGTTCTTCAGGGGTGGCAGAGTTATGTCTACGTGGGAAAGTGTCACTTGGTTTTAATGCATCAACTGAGATAGATCGAACATGTGAACCAAACCCACTAATGTTTCTTTCTGGTCTTACGTTCCTACCACTGCATACATAAGGAGACAATGAAGAAACATACCTTGAAGGAGAATAAAGTGCAGGTGATGATGGGTTCTGCTTAGTTTGCGAAACTAAGCGTCCAATGATGGCTTTGTTAGCTAGTCTTCTTGCACGTTCCATTTTGTGTGATGAACTTGAACAACCAAGCTCAGGTGAAGGATAAGTGAAAGAAGGTTATATTTTTTTGATGGTGGGGGAGTTGATAAAGGGGTTACTGGGAAGACAGTGGCCTCATATGCTCACCTAGTCACATGTCATCAACAAACAAACGATAAATATTTATGCTTTTGGTCCTATACTATATATTCACTTTCATAACTGATTCCAAAGTTTTCTAATCATTTTCGGCTTATTCTTATTCTTGTAAAGTTTTCACCTTTTGGTTTCCCAAATTCCATTTAAGGAAAGACTAGTATGAAACCATCTGAATTATATTTGATGACGACAATGGTAAGATTCTCTAAAGCATTTTAGATGCAGTATTATACTAAAAATGTGAATAGAACATATGCTTTTTAAACTTTAACTTTAATTTCGAAAGGCAATTACGTTTTGCTACTTTATATGTCTCATTCTATATAAATATGTGAATACAACTGCATTTACCAAACATACCCAATATAGAAAGACTTTGTTTTAGACTAAAGCTACATGGCAAACATTAAAACAACTACATCTGCTAAACATGTCCAATACAGAAAGATCCAATAAACCATCATAATTTATGCAAGGTATTATTATTAGAAAACATATGATTCTGTCCATAATTAGTGTTTGTTACAGTATAAATTGCTAACTTATTCTATTCATTTAGGCAACCATATCAGCTATAGTTATTTGGGCTGCAGAGCTTTTTGAAGGATTATGAGTGTTTATCTTTTAGGATTAAGAATATAATGCTTGTTTGGCAATGAGCACTTAGCGTTTAGTACTCTAGTATTACAAGCTCGTTCAGCAGGAGCGTTTAGCATTTTTTTCTGTTCTTAAAAACACTACTAATCAAATGTTTAGCATTTAACTTTAACATCATTTTACACTTTATAATCACAGCTACATAGCCAAACACTTTTATTAAACAAACAGCTACCGCTACCATTGCTCACAACTAACTATTGCCGCTACCGCTAACTACTAGTTTTGCCAAACATACACGTCATCAAACGCTTTCATAAAACAAATAAGTACTGCTAATATTTTCGGGTACAAGTACTAAAAATAGAGAACCTAATAAAAAGGACCAAATATGAGAGTATATGATAGTTAAAACCCCAAAAAGAAAAGAAAAAAAAGATTCCAGATCTAGGGGTGCGTGACAGGCTACTCACCAACAATTTGATAGAAAAAGACATGCAATTGGAACACGTGGCAATATGTGTACTTTTATCTAGGATCATTCAAGGCCAATGGTTCGTTATCTCACCAACTCTAAAGCATAGGCTCACTTAGGCAAATGGTCGAACTTGTGGCAAGCATTGGATAGATTGAGGATTGGGTTTAAGTGGATGTGAAAATATTTGTGTAAATTTATAGATTGTTAATGGGTTGGCACATTTTGTTTCACATTCACCTTATCCCACTTTCGACCTTACAACTAAACAAGTGTCAATGATAGATACAAATTATCTTCCTAATTTCTTGGGAAGATATTAATGAGAATTTGTGAGGATAAACGTGGCTCATTATGTATAACACGTTCATAAATACTTATAGTCAGTGGAATTAGTAGGTGTTTGTTTTGGCTTATAAAATTGGCTTATAGCTTATTTGGTTTTGAACTTATGTTTTATGTTTTATTTTTGG
Organism: Chrysanthemum lavandulifolium; assembly: GCA_022545495.1. Taxonomy (NCBI): domain Eukaryota; kingdom Viridiplantae; phylum Streptophyta; class Magnoliopsida; order Asterales; family Asteraceae; genus Chrysanthemum; species Chrysanthemum lavandulifolium. The sequence continues at coordinate 38,805,606 of CM040246.1, forward strand.
CATTGTTTTCAAACTTTCTATTATATAAGTTTTTACGTTATAATAAACTCATCCAAAATAATTAAAAAATGAAATTTTAAATATAAGTTCAAAACTAAGTAAATTATAAAGTGCTTTATAAGTAAAACAAATACCGCTTGGATAATTTCTCTAACGCCAAGTTCTTCATTTTTTAAATTTTTTAGGGGCAATTATATCTATATCCTTACTAAAGTTCAATATTACATCAATGTCTTTCTCACTTTTGTAATTACGTCAATACCCTTCTCAAATTCTTGTAATTACATCAATATCCTTCTCAAACTTTTAAATTCTCGTATATATCCAAAATCAAAATGTTCTTTCATTACTCGAGACTAAAAAATATACATGAACAAAAGAATAAAGGGACAATTACATACATCCCCACTTAAACATAACTAATTACATATTTCCCCAACCAAACTTTTAAATAACAAATATACCCAATTTTGTCTACTTAATTATCATATTTACCCATTTTTTATATTTTACAATAAACAATTAAAGGTAAGACAATTATACCCTTTTCCTATCCATTTTCAATTAAACTTTAATAAGATTAAATAAAGACTAAAATACACCGCTTGGTCCCTAAACTTTACTTGGACGGATCGCGACGACGAACCTCGCTCTTTATCGCTACAGGTCCAAACCTTGCCATTAAACGCCAGATTCGTCCTCGACCAATAACGGCGTTGTCAACGTTCGCTATACGCAAAAAACCCGTAATCAAGTTATCGTGGAGGTACAATAGTCATTTTGTTTTATATATCCGTAGCACCTGCCTTGTCCAATTTCCGCCATTTTGTACAATATAACAAAACTGTACTCATTGCTCATCCCCAAACTTGTTTTGGAAGCCTACTGATGAGTATTTAGACACTCATCAGTTATCTCACACAAACTAGCCACTTGTGAATGGCTAACCGTAAGCAACTTAAAACAGTTCAAACACTAATGCAATTAAGATCAGAGGAATATAGTGGATTCCTAGGTCGTTAAGTCCCACGGAGACTCAATGGTGTTTAACACTTTCAGATGTCGAATAATCACTAAGGATAGTGATCAGTAAGGATTTTGATGAATAATTATACCTAAAGAAAAGATTTGTAAATTACAGGGGCTTAAATGCAAATTAAAGAAAATTAAAAAGTTAAAATATATTAAATAAATGCTATCACTATTTTTACAATGATGTTTTTGTGATTTTATAAAACAAAATAACTTAAATAAACTATTTTAACTAAAACATAAACTTAAATTATCTAAAAACGTAACTTAAAATGAAAACGCACGTTATTTATAAAAATTACGAAATACAAGCAAAAACGTAAAATTTATGAAATAAAAGTCCTACAAGTGTAAAACAATTTTCTTAACGTAGTATATGACAAAAGAAAATTTTAGAAAAAAGATTTATATTTTTAGACTTTTATATTTTTATTATGAATTAAATAAGATTTTACACTAATTAAATGTTTAAAAATACTAAAACTATTGAGAAAAATCAAACTTTTTATAAAATACTTTATACTAATACAAGTCTAAGAAAATACAAAAGTTGCAAAAGCTAGTTTGAATAAGCTAGAATTAAGCTAAAATAAACGATAAGCTTAAATGCCAAAGATGGGTTAAGTATTAGATTGTGCATAAAATGAACGAGACAAGTCCCAAGGCAACCGGTATCCGTGTACACTTAACACTCAAAGGCGGGAGGTCTCGTGTTCGAGCCTCTCCCCACCTTTTTGCTAAACATTTTTTTTTTTCGATTGTCTTCACAAACTTATTAAGCTAATGATTTTAAGCAACTTTTACAACTACAACTTTTTATGAAAATGACTAATAAGCTCAGATTTGAGCTTATTATTCCAACAGTGGAGCTTGTGAGCTTAACTTGATTTTTAAGTTTAACTAAGTTGCCAAATAAGCTAGTAAGCTAGAAACAAAAGTAATTTAAGATGCAAATAAGCTAAAGGTATTTAAGTAAAGCTAGAAAACACAAATAAACAACCCGATAAGCTAAAATAAGTCGATAAGCACTTGTGCTAAACCGAGTAGCAAACAGTCCGACTAGCCAACTTCCGTGCCTTGTGGGCCCACAGGATAGATTGAAGTCCAAACAAAGTGAATCCAATAAGTGAGCTTATTGGCTTTTCAAAAACCAAAGTACTTATCGCTTTGTTCATCGATGAGCTTATAAGGAGCTTATGAATAAGCTTGAAAACACCGAATGCTCGGTTCACTGATGAAATGGACAAATCTAAAAGCTATTGCAGCTTATCAAATAAGCTACAAATGGGAAAATAAAACTTGGAGCCTTGAGTCACTAGATTAGCTTCTCAAAAGCTAGGGTACATAAGCTAGAGGCCATTAATAAGCTCTCTAAAAGCTTTTGAAATTGACTAGCAAATCGTGCATTGTGGCACTCTTTTGACAAGGGGTTCAAAACAAGTCAAAATTAAGCACTTTATAAGCTAAGTAGGTATAAGCTAGTATTTTTCTAATTTAGATAAGCAACAAAATATTAATATCCCAAAAGGATTTAAGCTAAATCTTAATATTAAATCCTATATAAAAATATTCATTTTATTCAAAATCGACCAAATTGAAATTTTGACTTTTTGATTAACACTAAAAGTTGACTAAACTAAACTTTAAATCAATACTAAGGACTGATTATGATATATTAAGGTGTAATAATGTTAGATTAAGCTATGCTAACAACTTTTAAGATCCTAATTCCTAACAGTTAACTAGGTAAGTGATGTTAAAAGGTATTTTGACTTTTTAATGATCAAGCACTGGTTTTTCTTGTTTAGATGAACTAATTAGACCAAGTGAGATATGCACCAAACAAAAACAAAGGCTAGAACAACCTTTATCACAGTTAAACAAAGTAAACCAAACAGTCCTTTACTAGACTGTTTTTAAACTTTTCAAAGCAAATCACTGATCTAGACCATACTATCTATTGAAATACTTATACTAACTATATTGAGACATATTCAAACTGAAATTAACATCATTTAAATACTTAAACTAAAAATTGCAAATTATGAGAAAGTAGCTTACAATTTGAATCCAAGTACAAAACAGAGAACCATAAGCCAAATTACCTTCCTATAGCTTCCCAAGCTCTATACCAAGGCCATCCAATATAAACCCCGCTCCAAATTTCTTGTATCTTTCACCATGGATTTTTAATTTTTAAACTATTTATTTGTATTTTTGGTGATTTTTACTTTTTGCTTCTAAACTGACTTTTAATGTTTCTAAAAGCTTGAATAAGCTTTATAGAGCTTACATGTGCTTATTCATCCTTGAAAACATCTAAAACAACATTGGAACATACATGAGATTTTGAATTAGGAAAAGTTGCATAAACTGAAAATTTGACTTAAAGCTGAAATTGATGGTTACAAAAGTTTTATTGTACAAGGAAAACTTGAAATACAAAGTTTTAGAGATAAAACATACACTGAAAATCAAAATTAAACTAAAACGACATTAGAAATTAAAAGTACTCTAGATAAGTCTTCACATTGCTTCCCACTTGTTTATATTGAGCTTTTCAAATCCCTTGTCGACCTCTGAACTAATCCCACCAATTTCCAGCCATTGATTTAATCCAGATCATCAAAATTGCCAAATGTCAGTTTTGGCGCCAAATTGTCTTTGAGCAGGTTTTTCCAATTAATGGGTCTTGGATGGATGTGGAGGTGTTAAGGGGTTGGTATACAATTGGAAGACAGTGGAGTGTTGAAAAGAGGCAAACCAGCTGGTTTTGGGATTACACAAACTAGTGAGGACGATGAACACTGGGGTAGTGGTTTGCGCCATTGACCGGTTTTGACTTTTAATATTAAAAGGGGGTCCAAATGGGGGTCAAGGTGTATTAGCGTGGTTCTTTTGGTTATGGCGGGTTCTAAATACAAAAGGGTCCTAATGGTTTTAATATTACAAGGACTAATTTTGTAATTCTGCCAATCTTGAGGGACCAAACCTGCAATTCTCCAAAAGTTATTACAAGGACCAAAACTGCCAATCTTGAATAGTACAAGGACCAATGATGATTATTTTCCATTTTTAAATGTCCAAGGACCATTTTTGTCATTTTCAAAACTTGAGGGACTAAAGTTGTAATTTTGAAATTTTTGATTTCAAGGGCTTGATATGACAACTTATGAATCCCATGGACCTTAAATGACATTTTTCTTTATTTTGCTTTACCAGGGACTGTTTTTGACAATTTTTGAAACTTGGGGGACTAAAACTGCCAATTATGCAAACTTGATACGTTTTTCACCAGATTTTGATATTTTTGCATTTAAAACACATAAAACACTTGTTTGAGATATTTTCATCATTTTGATGCATTTCGAGTGTTTTCGGATGTTTTGGCATTCTAAACAAGATAAAATGATGAGTATTTAGACACTCATCACCTACCTAAAAACCCTAATGCAATGTCTATCATCAAATCAAATAACTGTAAGAAAAAATAACAAACAACCACCTTGGATTTACTCGTGGCAGTAAGGGAATATCCTTTATATGATGATCGTGAAACGGAGGAAAGAGTCATACTATGAGATATTGTAAGTCTTTTTTCTTGTAGAGCCTATTACAATCATATGTTAGTACGATCGATTAAGTTATTCCCTTTAGGTAACTTTAGCTTAACAATGTTTTTGTACATTTTTTATACAGCGGGTGAACTCGATCGTTTAGCATGATGTTCCATTATGAAGGTACATTCAAATACTTTCCGTAGGATATATCAAGGAGGCAAGAAATGCCTTGTTGATCTTGTGGAAATAAAAGAGGTATATGTTGATGAAATGGATGCTCTCATGACCCAAATCGGTTATGAGTCCGACAAACCAATTATTTCTACTTTCTTAAGCCTGGTTGTACATTAGACGACGCTTGTTTTCTTTTGCGTGAACCCGCTAATCTAGACTTGTTGAAAGATGTTGTCATACAACATGTCGATAGACGCAGTATGTTGAAATAGGAAGACTAGATTAGAACTTTCAAATGTCCCCACAATCAATTAAGACTGTTTTGGGAGATGGATGAAGATAGGAGAAAAGTTGTTATTGCGGCTATTCAATCTGTTGTAGACGGTTGGTGTTAGATGATATAGATAATGAATCTTCCCTAGATCCGCTTATCCAACTTACACAATTGCCGTCCGGACGCCAATGATATTGGTGAATCTAGCAATTTGCCAAACATTGAGCCACTCTTTTCCACCTTAGATCGATCATTTGCTAGCCAACCCGTTGAAAACAAAGGAGCTTGCTTTAGTAGTTATTGATGAAGAGAATGCTATAAAGGAGCCCGATAATGTTGAGGTTAACTGCTTAGAGTGATTCTGTGGAAGGACTTTGACAAAGGTGGAATGTTCTAGTTGATGTCAATAACACCTTTGAGGAGCCCGAAAATTTTGAGGTTAACTGCTTCAATTGACACGGAGAAGCATTTACACAAAGCAGTGCAGCCTCAAGGTAGCGTAAGATAAAGAAGCTAAAGGTACAGTGTTGTTGTTGAAAGCCAAGTTAGTGCGTGTCAAGGAAGTGGTGTTCAATCTAAAAATCAAGAGCCAAGAATCAAGATCCCATCATACGTGATGCATCCCCACAATCCCAAAGAACATCAAGTCAAGCAATTGCCGATCCCATCATGCATGAGCAAGCCCAAGGTCAATCCCAAGAACATGATCAATCCCACCGATTCTCGATGCAACAATCGATGCTCAAGCACTTTCGCTCAACCCCGCTGTTACACGAAGAATGACTAGCAAGCAGGCTGCACCGGAAAGAATGATGGCCTCTCCATAGGTCAAATTTGTTATGCTAATTATCTAGACGATGTTTCATCTATGTTATTTCCGATGGACAAGTTATGTACTCTAAAAACATATGTGTATGCAAAAGGTTCAATCAGAGCTCTCATGCTTTGAAAAGTATGCAATTTTATGCGCTTGGAATTATATCCATTTGCATTAACTATGGAACCATGTCATTATTGTGTATTTTTTAGATTGACTAAGCTTGATGTGTGAATAATTTGCATCAAAAGTAACCAAAGCTAAATAGAACCTCATAAGAATGTTGACATTTAAAAGTCAACCCTAAACAAATTGCTAACCATCCGCATACCCATAAGGCATACAAAATCGAAACAAACAAAATCAATACTTATAACAAGGTTACTACAATTCAAGATACGTAACATTAACCAAGTAGCCTCATTACATAAAAGGTTAAAAAGTTATCCCAATGCATAAACAATTAAGAACAACATCCAACTTAGCACTGTGTAAATCTTCCACTTTCACACATCACCTTGAAGCACTACTAATCTTGCCTCAAGCTCATTTCTCCTCAAAAGTCCTCGGTATGATCATTCTTGAACGAGCACAGATTTCGTGATCATACCATCTTATCCACCGACAAGAAGACCCTATTGATGATTATGACAAGTCATTAAACAACCACCATTGTTACAAACTTACACAAGAAATATTAAGACGCACTTACTTGAACAGACAACCAAAGAATCGACGCCTGGTTGGCAGAGGTCCACGGCGCGAATAATAGCTTGCTTACCACACCAAGAATATACCATCTTCAAACAATTATCGCTTTGAAGACGGGTTTTGAAGGATAGTTTAGGGATGGGTGATAAATGTAGACCAAACCTTGTTACATACATATACTAGCTACATACATTGTACAATGGTTTTATTTAGTAAGCTACAGTGAAAGACGGTTTTGCCCTCACCAACATAACGTTGACAACGACATTATTGGTCAAGGGACGAATCTGGAATTTAATGGCCAAGGTTTGGACCTGTGGCGATGAAAAGGGCGAAGTTCGTCCCATCGCGATCCGTCCAACCAAGTTTAAGGACCAACGGTGTATTTTAGTCTTAAATAAACATACCCAATATTTTATCCAGGCCAACAAAAAGGTTTTAATCCAAAAAACTAAAACCAACGAATGAAGTAAAACATATAGTAAACATAAATCAATTTATTCCCGCTAGTGCTTATATCTATAAGTTTCAAAGTGTTATGCGTAGCCATTTTTTACAATGATGTTGTATTCATTTCCATAGATTAGAAGGGTACCAAGAATGCGCAAGCGGTACCGATGACTATTTTGTAGCGAACAAATGTTTTTCATTTTACGCCTAATTCAAATAAGTTTTCTCTTTTCAACTCGCTTCTTCCCGACTATTAAAGAAAACTCATAAAATATATCAAAATGGATGTTGAATTAAAGAGCACAAAATTTTAAAAATATGGTGAAATTAGATCATAAAAATTAAACGGATTAAAAGATATTTAAATTTAAAATAAAGGTGATTAATTAGTTAGGAAGTGACATGTGTCACCCCATTATTGGAGCTATTTATTTTATTGTTAGAGCTCATCCTTTTTGTTATTTTTTAGTTAGAGAAGTGACACATGTCACTTAAACGATTGAGCTCCTTATCTTATTTTTTTTATTCTTTCCATAATAAGCAAAAAAGTCTGAATTTTAAGCCTTCTAATTTTAGAAGGCCTAAATGCATTATAAAGTAGTATAGATAATAACCAAATGATTATTTATTTCAAAAGTCATTAATATACATTTAGCAAGAAGAATGCGATAAGATTAAGAGGAAAGTGACTCCATATTACTATTCTATTGCCGACGGTGCACTTATGCACAAATTTATTATGTTCGTTGGATCAAAGAACTTTTAATCTTGACCACCGTATTTCATCAATTATCTTTATTAACTAACTAGAGTGAAAAGTGGACTAAAAATACATATTCAAATAACGTATAATAAGATAACCTTAAATACTATTTAGATCTTATCGATGACTGAAATGTAGGCCGCAACAACGTACCAATGTTATCTTAACAGTTTTGCAAATTGAATTTTCAAATAAAATGAATTTGGGCGGGCATGTCAACCATGCACACGTTTATATACAAAACCATTTTCAATTCATAACTAAAATACAGTAAACACATTTAAGCAACCAAAATGGAGGTATAAATCATATACAGTACTTTCTATTTTGAAATTTTAAACTTAACTTTTGGCTCTTCCATTTACACATATGAACAAGTCAAGGCAATAAAAAACGTGTTAACCATCATCGCCAAAATGACTGTCGATGAAAAAATCAAGGTAAAGTTCATGTCAATACTTTTCGGATACACTTCAACAATTTATGTAAATTTTTATACTTTTTCTTAAGATTTGATATTTTTTTCCTCTTTGAATAGCAAATTGGGAACAATGTCAATGTCGAAACTCATGAGGTAACATTCAGTTTTACATTTAGTTCGGTTTCAATTTTTAACAAAAGGACCTCATATACGTATATTTGTATGAAGGCCTAATATTGTTTCCCTTCTTTAAACATGATCATGCTGCAACGATACCCATTCGTTGCTTGAAGAGGTGAATCACGCATTCGAAGAAAGGTTAAAATTAAAAAAAAAAAAAAAAATCTCAATTTTTCGACAAGCCATGGGGGCATCGGCCCCCATAGTTATACCATGGATCCATCCCTGATGATGGTACTCTTAATGATGCTATGGATGGAGATACACAATTGACAAATAATGTACGTGTTATTACTCCGAAATCGAATAGAACTTAATATGTATCTGATTTAAAATTTCTTATTTATATGTAGGAAACGGAGATGGATGTTGTTTTGTCAATGACTTATATCAAGATGAAAAACAGAAACCAAGTTTAATATCTACTGTGTTGATATATGTTTTTTTTTTTTAAATTTTTGTTTATACAACAAGTTTCTCAATACTCTTTGTAAATTATTTGATCGTTAGACCCGGGCAACGCACGGGTATTGCACTAGTTAATGTTGTTTGGCACCCAGATGAAGGAGACTTGAATGATCATATATGTCTTTCAATAAAGTTATATAAGAATGGGTATATTTGTTATTTTCATATTTGGTTGGGGAAATATGTAATTAGTTGAGTTTAAATGGGGATGTATGTAATTCTCCCAAGAATAAATATGAATAATATGTTCTCTCTTGTATATATCCAAACTTTGTAACTACGTCATCATGTTCTTTCATCAATCGAGGCCAAAAAATATATATATAAAATATAATTATGATGAGTATCAGAGATAAATAATAGCTTTTGAATTTAAAATCAATATAATTATAATTTAATTGATTTTTGGATATATATGAGAATTTAAAAGTTTGAAAAAATATTGATGTAATTATAAAAGTTTGAAAAGGACATTGATGTAGTTATAAAAGTGAGAAAAATATCTATGTAAATGAGTCGGATATTTACGTAGGGTATGTTTGGCACGAAGCGGTGTGAAGCTTTTTGGAGCGATGAGCGGTGAACAATGAGCGTTTTGATTTTTAGTAGTCGTTTGGCAAAGGAGTGGTGGGCTTTCCTCTTTTTTTAGGAATGCTCAATTTTCCAATGCTTCTTTAAGAAGCTGTGAGCTTAGAGCGGTGAGATGCACAACTACTTTTGCCAAACACACCCGTAATATTGCATTTTTAAAAGGATATACATGTAATTCTCTTTCTTTTAAGAATAGAAATGATAGGTAAAGAAAAGGAAAGGAAAGGAAATTGCTTTTTTTTTACTTCATATTCTCGAGTTGAAAACAAATGAAATGAAATGAAATGAAAAGAATAATGTTTTTTTCTCATGTTGCGAAGAAAAGAAAAGAAAATAGACATAATTATATTTATGCCCTTTTAAACATGTTCATTTGTCACAAGAGTCGAATATTATTAAATACTAATAATTATATTGGTCATTATATACTCGATATATTGAGTGTAGTTTTGTTTCCGACCATATTTAAGTGGGAGATTTCTTAAGAAAAATGTTAAAATTTTATTTGTCATTTATCTCTTTTTCTCCTTTCCTTTTAAAAAAATAATAATAATAAAATACACTGATGAGCTGTAAATTTGTATACTTTTTAAGAGTCATTTTGCCTCTAAATTAATACACTTTGAATTGTTTTTCCCAAAATGTTTTTTTTTTTTTTTTTTTTTTTTTTGAGTTTATGTATTTTAGAATGCAAATGATGGATGTGTGCACGTTTTGAGCTTGATTGGATGAATAACATAAGAAAAAGACATAATTCAGACTCGTAACCGACATCTGTGATGTGGTCACCAGAAATGCCCATTAAGTGCAAAATAAATGTGCACTGTCCGGCTCAGTGTGTGGAGATGACATGAATGACGGCGTCACACGACCGAAGGGACGACATCACATGCTCCCGATGGCGTCACAACTAAATCGGTGGAAGAAAACCCTAGATCGATGGCGAGGAGACGGCGTCACAACCCCTTAGTGACGCCGTCACACACCGATATCTATATGTATTTTCGCATTATTTTCATTAATTCGTGTGAAGCTTTTCGGATGCAAACCCTAGTCGACTTTTAACAGAATTTGAGCCTTTTTTGCTTGCAGAAACCCTGTATTAAGAAGATAAGCATTTTAATTAATCATTCAATGATGTTTGCCCTTTATTGTTTGATTTATTCTTGTGTTTTCTTCTCTATTGCTATGTCGACTAAGCTTAATAGTATCTTTCTAGGATTGCATGAAACCTAGTGGTGTAATGCTTAATCTATTGTCTCGTGTTAATAAATGTGCGCGTTAGGAGTTAAAAACTGGTTAGGGAATCGGTCCTAGCTTAAACGTTAAATAGAAACGGCTAATTTGGTACTTATGTCTTAGGTATTTGACTAGTACGGATATTTATTGCGTGCATTAGTTATTGGGTATTTTGGGCGTTCTTAGGTGCCACTCACTTAGGCTATTGCATAGGCGTTTGAGTGACAAACCCACAATAGATAATTATGAATATCCCATGTTATACTAACAAGGACGTGTCAATTCAATATGTTAAGTAGTTCATTACTAGAGAGTAATGCACCCTAGGTAAATACATCTTTCCCGCATAAGAGTTTCCATCAATTTACTTTTTCTTGTCATTTAGTTTTATGCATTTCGGGTTAGTATTAATTTAAAAACAAAACTCCCTCAAACCCCGATTGTTTACTTGCTTTCTAATAAAAATAAAATACCAAAAAGAATCGTCCGTCAACCCTTAGATCAATTCGACATAAACTTCGAGCCTACCTCACTATTCCCCTAGAGAACCATCACCCTCTTGTCTTGCCTATACTATACTACAATAGCTAGATACATTGCCTATGAGATAGTAAAACTTAGATGTGGCAGTTGCCACATCAAGAACACAAAATTTTCAGTTTCCTATCATTTTCTTTCATTACTTTAAAAAAAAAAAAAACCCGAGAATAAAGCATAAGTAAATAAGTAATTTTATGTACTTTAAAATTACATGGGATTAAACTTACCAGAATGGAAAAAAATATAAATTAACGAAAATAGACCGATCGGCATACAATTGGAGAATGTACGTCGTGTGCTGATGACGTGTTGCCAATACAAACTGGCCTATAAATAAATAAATGGTGCACGGTTTGGCGTGTCGGTGCGCCTTTTTGTTTTATTTCTTCAAAATCAAAGTTGTTGATCTCTTTCTCCCGGTTTCATAGTCGTTTGAATCATTAAAATCGGAGTTCATATGAAGGACTTATGACAAAAAAAATACTATGTTCACCATAAGTTTTTTCTGAACGGCGGATATTGTTGAAGAAAACTAGATAAGAGCTACAAATTACAAAGTTACAAGATGAGGGTTTTTAAGCCAATCTACCCAACTAAAAGAAACCTTACATCTATGCTTAAACCAAAGAAAAGAACGATCCACCACCTCATCGAAAATAATCGCCTTTGAGGGACGAACAAAACCAAAGATTCTCTTGTTACGAAAGTTCCAAATGTACCACCACATGACATAACAAACTCCTTCAAGCAGATTTTTGTGTTTAAAATGAAGACCGATATTCAAGAGCCACTCTAGCCATTCCTCATTAGAAGAAACCTCCGTAACGTTTATATCTCACCAAAACAAAATCTTACGGAAAATCTCTCTAGCCATATGACAGGTAAAAAAATATGGCTAGTCGATTCCGCTTCCTTATCACATATAGGACATAAGATCGACTCGATATTCATACCTCTTTTAGAAACGTTCACCATATGTTGACTAAGTTATATTGTTATGGTCATAACTTATTCATACGAACTCGGATTTTGACGATTTGAGATGTCACGAGACTAGGACAAAGAGATATCTACAACTTCGATTTTGGAGAAATAGGACAAAACGGCGCAATCGTAATCCATTGAATCTTTGTTCATTTTCGCAAGTTCAATGTCTACAAGTCCGCATTCATAATTTTCTCTTTTGCAAATCAATATAATGTTTGTTTTGCCAAGAAAAAGTGAAAGAAAAACAGAATATTGGAACTGGTTTTGCGATTTTTATAGTGATACATGACTAGTCCATCAACCTACCACAAGTTATGAGTTTAAGTTTAAGGGTGTCTTTGGTAAAATTAGTAGTTCATGAAGAGAAATGGCAAATTACAAATTTTCTTAAATAAGAAAGCTCACCGCTTTTTTGTCAAATGAACAATCAAAATTAAAAAGCTCATCGCTCATCGCCCCAAAAAACTTCAAAAAGCTCCGCGCTAAACATAGCCTAAGGCTCAAACGTTTAAGATGCAAACGCGTGAGGTATTGTGTAAGTACCTATCTGATTGAACAAATGACCATATATAATTTAGACTATATGGTTTTATTTATGTTAATCGTATTAGAGAAAACAAGAGCCATCAATATCTTCATAGTTTCAGTTTCGTTAAATTTGTAAATGCGACACATGCCTAAAACCTATCTATTAAGAAGAAGGAAATATCCTCATATCCTTACAAAAGCAAAAAATACATTAGTATTCTTACAAAATTTGAAATTACGTCAATAACATTCAAAACTGATTTAGCTATGTGTAAAGGGTGTTTAATAAATAAAAAATTCTTACATTTTTTATTTTATTTTAAGATTAGGGCTTAGACGCTCTATATGTGTATAGATATTTCTAATTAATTATTTTATGTGGATCGAATAACAAGTTTCTAGTTTTTCCTTTTACATTATTGACAGTAAATAGAATTTTTTTCTTAACTTTAGCAGAAAACCGCAACCATTACGATAATGATTATGTTATTGGTCTTGCTGTTGTGTTTTTTTCTTTTTAGATAACCATGGTTTTTAACTTTTTGGTTGACTAATCCACGTGATTTGAGACACCACCACACAAATTTAAACCATATTAATCTTTCCTATTTTTTGGAAGGTTGGCGTGACATTGTTATTGTCTTCATATCAGAAGATTGTTGAATGCATTCCATGATTCTAATATTTTTTATGCACTTGACATCTTCCGTTCCACATATATCAATGTATCATCGGCAAATTGTAAGTGTGAGATTGACTCGTTTTATTTAATCTACATAAAATCCTGAAAGCCGTGTTTCGTTAACTATTCATTTGACCAAATTTCGAAAAATGGTTTGGATAACTATATAAACAAGGATTTATTGCTTTCGTTTTGCGGCGGGAGTAAATCAATATCATGAGGAAAATTTTGATATATTGGCTTATTTGTTTGTAAATTTGTATTAAGAAGATGGAGCATTGTAACAAGCTTATTTTCTTCTTTTATTCGAGTAGGAGCATCTTCTTATATTCTTTTGATTTTGCAAATGAATTTGCTTTTATTTTCTCTTGTTTTGCCTTTCTACTTATTTCTTTCTAGTTTATTAACCAACTAATATATATTTATATAAATTACATTTGCATATACATATACCTCATTCTAGCTTTTGAAAAGAGAAGTTAGAAATGAACAATAATCACAAAGTTAAGTTGATTACCAACTATACACCTATATTTGCCGACAATTTCACTTATTTTTTCAAACAATTATTTTCATCTTTGTCTTTTTGTCATTGGTTACCTATTCTTATCTTAACTTATGTTATGAGATTAACTTTATGTTGATCATATTTTTACTTCTATTTGTGTTCTTACTAATTTTGTTGTAGAGATTTGATATATGAGCCGAAATAATTGGACCTAAAAAAAGACCGAACAATATTGTGAAGACACCTGGCATGTGGCTCATATATTCATAATCAATATTATGTTATTCCTATTATGCCCTTTATACCTAATTAAATATCTGAATAATTATTTTTTCTCTCAGTAACTTCTCCCGCTATCACTTTCATCTTGGCGCCATACATCCCAACCCTACATCTGATCGGTGATCCCACATGTGTTGCCATTTTTTTTGCCCTCGTTGTTGAGCTCGAGTATAGTAAGACTCTAAACTAAAAAGCTTATACCCTGTTTTGAAACAATCGTGTTATTATTTATATGATTTGTGGTATTATTTAGATGATGAACACAATGTATTTGGGATTTATTTTGTTAGGCAAATTGGTGGTATTAATAGTTTAACAATACTTCCCTGCTACTAGTTTATTTTTGATATTTTCCTCTTCCGTTGATATATTGATACGACCCATTAGAGATGAACACAATTGAAATTGACCCATTTCTTGTGGCTATACGAAACACAACATGTTAGTGTTATTATTCCTTTTTCTCTTACTTAAAATTTGAGGAGGTGTATGTTGTAGCAACAAGAAAAAATAATATTTAGATTTGGCACAATTGTTTGGATATTTAATGAGGCTATTTGCCTTATACGGTCGGGTTGAATCGGGTCTAAATTAGCTTATCGGTTGACTCGATAAACCCGATAAATTAATAGGGTCGGGTTAGGGTTTTATTTAGTTTGTTATCGTGTTATCGGGTTGACCCGATAAACCCGATAAGATATAATGATCCATTAACAAATTTTATTGTATAAGCTTACTGCACTTTTCTTGCATCAGCTTACTCCTTGAAATGGATTGTATTGTTTTTGTATTAAAATGTTTATTGTTTCTTTAAGCTTGCTATCATATTAGCATATTGTCTTTTAAAGCTTACTGTCATGTAATATGACATGTTTTTATTTATCTTAGGCTAGGATACACGGAAACGCCGCCGAATGTCAGATCACGACCAAACGTTCGAAACGGAAACGCCGGAACGCCAGTGAAACGCCCCGAAAAATTGGAAACGTTTCTCTATTGGGGTACGCGATCCTTAACTAGGAAACGCTTGGGGAAACGCTTCGCCCAAAATTCACGCTTTAGGGGCGGATGCAAGTACAAGATTGTGGTCGGAAAGGTCGGTCGGAAAATGCTGTGAAGGTATTTTAGTTTTGGTAAAGTTTAAGAAGAAGATGAAGGAGATGAGAGATAACAAGTGGGTTTTACTTTTGAGTGATGTGTAGATATGCAGTGGCATGTCTTGAAATATGTAAAACAATAAATTCATTTTCTTTCTTTCTAAAGTTTTCAATTCTTTGATTTTAGTATATCCAGTTTTAAATATGTCTTTTAAAAAAAGTTATGGATCCAAGCGTTTTTATTTATGCTTTTTTTTACTTATAAATAATTTTATTTTCATGTTTTATTACTTTGATCAACTATAATCAGTTGAAGTTGTCCAAGATTCCAAGCGATTTTATTTATACTTTTTTTTTTCTTTTTTCTTAACTAAAACTCTTTTGAATTTTTGTTTGCTAGCTTGTAAGGCAGTCAATAAAACTTTAGAAAATGAGACTTGAAAAGAACAATTGTGTATACATTTGATGTTTTTTTCCAGAGTATAATTAATTGATTTTTTTATTTAAATATTTTTGGGAAGACAATTTGATGGTTAAAAGTTTTAATTATTGATTATAAGTAATATTTGTTTGATTTTTGAATTATGTGTAATATTTTTTGGAAAACAATTTGCAATATACTAAAATATTATTAAACACATAGACGCTTCTCGCCGCATCTGCTTTCTTGAATTTTAGGATGTTGCCGCTTTCCCCACCGCACTGCTGCCCCCGTCCCGCTTCCGTCCCCTGCAACTTAGATCTTAGGATTGAATTTGGCTACTGCCATAAGTAATTTTAAATTTTCTAATGTAGTAACAAGCATGAGGCATGTTGCGAATTCGATTTTGTGTATAATGCTTATTGATTTTAATTACTTTGCATGATGTTGCAGCTAGTATTTGAAGATATTACTTTGTTACCACCGCATAATGGAAGTTAATGTAATCGATCTTGATCCTCAACAAGTTGAACCTTCTAATGCTCAATCTTCTATGGAAGTTAATGTAATCGATCTTGATCCTCAACAAGTTGAACCTTCTAATGCTCAATCTTCTCAGCTCCCTCTTAGTATCCCATCTTCTCCTGATACAACCCAACAAGTTTTTACTACTAAAATTCCTAAAAATTTGATTCTGAAGAGGACTTCAGCTTTATTTTCAAGAATATGCATACAAAGTTGGATTCGGAGTCTCAAAAACAAGTGTATCAAAAAAAGGTAACAAAAGGTACTACGCCCTTGCATGTTCTAAACGAGGTGTCAATAAGTCTAAAAGTGAATCTAGCAGAACACGATTATCCATCAAAACTGGTTGTATGGCAAAAGTTAATGTGATTGTTAATCTTAATGGAAAATGCACTATCTCAAGTGTTTCTTTGGAGCATAATCATATGTTAAGTCCAAAAAAATCTCGATTTCACCGATCTCATAGAAAATTGGATTCATACTCCAAAAGAAGACTTGAGCTAAATGATCATGCCGGGATTTCATTAAACAAAATTTTCATTCGTTAGTAGTTGAAGCTAATGGGTATGAAAATTTGCCATTTGGTGAGAGAGACTGTAGAAACTACATTGCAAAAGTAAGACGGCTAAGACTGAGTCTGGGATGCGTAATACTTCGTGATTATTTTGTTAAAATGCAAAGACTAAGTCCAAACTTTTCTACGATATTAAAATCGATGATGATGGTCGTTTGCAACATGTATTTTGGGCGATGCAAGATCTAGAGCGACTTTACGAGTCATTTGGTGATGTTGTTACATTTGATGTTACATATTTAACTAACAAATATAGTATGCCTTTTGCTCCTTTTGTTGGAGTGAATCACCATGGAAAATCTATATTATTCGGATGTGGATTAATATCGTGAGAGGATGCGAAACATATGTCCGGTTATTCAAGTCTTGGTTAGCATGCATGGATGGACGCCCACCTAAATCAATAATAATGCATCAATGTCGATCAATGCAAGCAATGCGGCACAAGTATTCCTCGAATCTTATCACCGCCTTTGTCTTTGGCATATAATGAAAAGATCCCGAAAATTAGAGCCTTTTAGCAATATAAATCCATAAAGAAGACTTTAAAACCCTTGTCTATGAGTCTCGATCCTCAAGAGTTTGAAGACGGGTGGACTAAAACGATTAAAGATTATAGCCTTGAAAAAAATGAGTGGTTATTCTCCTTGTTCACGATCAAGGCGCTGGGTGCCAATATATGTAAAAGTATTTTTGGGCGTGAATGTCTACAACTCAAAGGAGTGAAAGCATGAATGCTTTCTTTAATGGGTATGTTAATTCAAAACCTCGTTATGACAATTTGTTGAACAATATGACAATGCATTAAAAACAAGATCGAGAAAGAAAACAAGGCCGATTTTGATTCGCTCAATTCTTCATATAAGTTAATAATCGGATTTTATTTTGAAAGACAGTTTCATGAATGCTACACAAATGCCATGTTTAAGTTGTTTCAAGACGAGTTGAGAGGTATGTTGTTTTGCAATTCTTCTTTGTTCACAATATGTATATATCATGTCACAGATATCGTGGAAGGGAAACATGGGTTCAAAAAGAGAGTCGTGTATAATGTGAGTTATAATGTTGTCGAATGTGACCTCAAATGCTCTTGTCATTTGTTTGAATTTAGAGGGATTGTTTGTAGGCATATGGTAAAAATTTTGATTGAGAAAGATGTTAAAGAGCTTCCTTCACGTTATATTTTGTCTCGATGGAGGAAAGATGCAAGCATAGATACAACTTTGTAACAAATTGCTATGACGATTTGAAGAGTGGAGAACAAGTAAAACAATTTGATCACTTGTGTACCAACTTTTATGAAGTTGCAAATATTGTTGATTCTACGAAAAAGTGCGAATATTTGATGAAATGCTTAAATGAGGCAAAAGAAAAGTTAATTGATGCTTCTAGTTAGGGTGCTAATCATGATCCGGATTCAACTGAAGAGTTGTTACCAGACTTACCACCATGGCAAGTACGTGGTAAAGGGCGTCCATCGAAGAGAAAGAAATCGATAGTAGAAAAAGTAACAGAGAAACTGAAAAAGAAGAATAAGAAGAATGTTTGTTACATTATCTTTATCTATGTTATTTTTAATCTATAGTTGTTTCTTGTTGTTTGTGATTAATTGACTAACATATTGTAGGCATCTCAAGGAAAGAAAGACAAACTACCCGCTAAAAGAGGATCTATGTCAAATATGGCTTATAAGGTAATTAACTTAACTAATATTATAAGAAAATTATATGTCGTATAATCTTATACGTTGTATAATGCATTAATGTTAATTCGTTGACATGGTAAACAACACAAGTGATAAACATCGAGCCATATCTCATAATGAAAATAGCCAGAATGAAGGCTTTGATCTTAATCTAAGCGCAAGTGAGGCGAAGGCATCAAATACTAACATTTTTTCTCCTTTCCTTTGGAACATACTTTTGTTGTTAACTATATTGTGTTTAATAAAATTTCGATCATGAAGAGAATATATATATTTTGGGCAAAATTGGTTTCGTGTCCACGAGTTATGTTGTTGTTTTTGGCTTGTCGCCGCTTTTATGTCATTGTGATTTATGCCGATTTTTCAAGTGGTTTTGTGTTGGTCTTGGATGGCTCGTGGCCCAAAGATTGGCTTGATTTCGCTCTTCATCTGCTTCATTTTCGTGGGATTCATGTGCTCATTTTTGTTCTTAATTTATCATACTAGTTTTAGCATTAGTTTAGTTGGTATGTTTGTCATCAATGTTGTTTATTACAGTATATATTTCTTGGGTCCACTTATAAATCAAATTTACTGATTTAATAATAGAAGTTGGGTCCTGGAAAGTAGTTATGAGGATATATCAGGAATTATATTATAAGTGTACTGAAATGTTAAACGAACGACAAGTTGTTCCAATAAAAAGTTAGGCCTCTTTTGCGCTCAATTAGCAGCCTATATATCACATCTCTTTGTTGTAGTATTGAAAATTAAGATTATTGATTTTAAAAAGTTATGAAAGTGAAATGTTCTTCTAAATAGTAAACCATTTACTCCAACAAAAGTATAATGGTGTCTCGAATTTTATTAGGGGTATGGTTAGCAAAAATTGTTGCCGCTGTTGCTAAAAAGGTTAAAATTGTAGAAGGCTTTTATTTTTTATTTTTTAGTGAACTAGCTATATTTTTAGATTAAAAGTGTTAAATGACATAATTTGTGAAAAATAATCTACAAAATCTTTTAAAACTAGTTTTGGTAACTTATTTTTGGGAACTTATTTCTCTAAAACCATCCACAATTTTTGTCACCAAGAAAAAGATTATTTTTTTACCAAACTTTATTTTTCAATAAAATAATCTTAAGCATTCATAATCTTCAACAATCCCTAGCGCCAAACATGTCCTAAAGAGCGCTTGGTTTGAGGGTTTGGGTATGTAGGAATCACTTTCATTACCCTTGTAGTTGTTTGGTTTGGTATTCAAAATTAGGAATCAAACTCTCAAAACTAGATATTATCAAAACCCACCAAGACTAGTGGGTTTCCAAACCCATTCCCATACCAATACCGATAGTCACTCCCTAAAGAAACCAAACACTCCCCTAGATCTTTCAAGTTTTAGGACTGACTTAGAGACACACACAGACACACTATACACATGAACAATATGGGCAACTAATGACTTTCCCGATAACAAGTTAAAATATCAAATCATATCTAAATAAAAACGTCATCCCGGATTCCCGGCTCAAATCTGGAATACGCTATGGTTTTGAATTTTGATGGTACAAGCACCATATTGGGCCTAGCCCAGTTTACAATGTTCATATTACCTATCGCCTTGAAACCATAATCCCTTCGACATTCCAAGGTCTCGTCCAGAACACAATTGTAAGTATTCTAATGAAAGTCTTATTCTATTTGAGTGTTCTCTAATAATGTTTGTTCGTGATGTATTTGCTGATATATATTTGTTATAATACAAGCCTTAATCCAATCAATGTGTTTGAAACTAATACAACATGTTCATACTGTTTTCAAATAAATTAAACATAAACTTTTGCTATAATATTACAATATAATATAACCTGATGATGTGTTTAGAATAAACTTTGGATCAGAACTCACCAATGCAACTAACAAAAAGATCACACAATAGTTTCATAGAGGTGCACCCGGTAAGTCGATTAGGATTATTTTTGTTATAGAACATGTAAGCTTTAGCATAAATTAACGAGGGTCGATAAAGTGTGAGGATAATGTAATAGTTTTTTTATGATAGGAAACTAAAACTCAGCAATTCAGCATGATCTTAATAAATGGTTTCATTGGATTAGTTAAGATCCCGCCTTCTGTAAGAATAGCTGTGGTGCCATTTATGTATTCCAATAGAAAGAAAAAGTAATAGAGATCCAACGTCTTATTTTTGTCTTTTTTAGTATCTCTTGATTCTTGCATTATATAAATTGCAGCTTTTTGGAGCCAACAAAAATAAGGCAACAGAATGGATGACTCTGGACGTTATAAAGTACTGAGAAATGTAGAAGACGATAGACTAAGCAACTTGCCAGATGATCTAATCCACAAAATACTCTATGATGCTAGCATTAAACATGTTATGGCAACTAGTGTTTTGTCAACTAGGTGGAGGTTTTTATGGGCGTCGACGCCATATCTCAATTTCTCAACTGAGGAGTTCCCTAATTTGCCTGAATTTTCCAAATTTGTAAATCATGTTTTGTCTCAGCGTAATAATCAGTTGCCAGTGTTCTCAGTCAAACTCGCATATAGTGAAATGGTTAGTGAGGAGCTTGTCAAAAGCATTATGGATTATGGATTCTCCCACAATGTCCAACAATTGGCTGTTAATATTATTACAGATTTACGCTTTCTCTATTTAATTCCAAGTCTCTCAAACATCTCACCTTATATGGACGTAATTATTTCCATACTCATGATAGACTCACATTAATGTGGAGCTCCCAGCTTTAACAACATTGCATCTTAGTAATGTCGAATTTTGTGGTAACGAGACCGACATGAAACTTCTTTTCTCTAAGTGTGAACTTGAAGAATCTCACCTTACGTGACTGCTATGTGTGGGGACGGGTTAAGAATTTGTCATTCTCAACTCTCTGATCTTACACTTGTAAATCTCGAATGTAAATGGAATAATTGTTATACTGTGGTTGCACCTCAACTTAAGAATCTCACTCTCAAAAACTACAGTGTGATGAATCCTCAGATCTCTGCTCCTGGCCTTGCTTCATTGATCATACAACAATATGGTCATAGTTGTGAGTTAATGTCTAATGATGGTTTCCCTGCTTTAGATAAGGCGGATATGGACATGTTTTATCCATGTAAATCAAATGCTTCAAAAATTCTTGTTCAAATTCAACTGCTCCACAATGTCAAATTCCTTACACTTAACTTGGAAATCATTCAGGTATCAGTCATTGGTTTTAGTCTTTAATATTTATAAAATGCATTCACAAATTTTTCTAGCCAAGTAGCACCCCACAAAGATACGTTGCATACATATTTGACGTCATGATAATTTCCTTTTGTAATATTTGCTGTAGTGTCTTTCTTCTTGCGTGGAATTGATCTCACATCAATCTTGTCCTTTTGCTAACTTAAAGAGCTTAAAGATTTACCCGCGAGATGCATATTGGTTCCACGGCCTAAAGAATAAAGTAACTATGTCTACTCAAGTCATTAACTATTTTCTTGATAGTTCTCCAAGTACCACCTTTACTGTTATCTCCAACAAGGTATTTATTAGCATTATAAATTTTTACGTTAAGGTTAATCTTTACAGTGATATCTCCTCCTAACAATAAGATTTTGCAGTTTTAAGTCCACTAGTTTTTTCTATCTCATTTAAACTCTTGTTTTTTCCATGTGCTTGTCATGATCTAGCTTGGAATATATATATATCATTATATTGAAAAACATTATATACTGTTTTGATGATATATGGCAGGATATTAGAAGAGAGATGTATTACAAATCATCACATAACCTTATGTGTGAATTGCTTGAGTTTCTAGAGCAGAAGAATACTAATATCAGAACGAACAAGGCTCACGTCAAACACACAACAAACTATTTGCAAGATAATTCTTCAAGTGCTAACTTGACAATTATCTCACTCACGGTATATCAATGTAGACAATATAATGACAGTACATATATTCTTATCTTGCCTTGTATCATATCATATTTATTGTTCTAAGCATTTGTATCAGGAATTAGTAACTGATAATTTGAAAGTAGTATCCTAAATTTTTGTATGTTTATCTTATTATATGAGACATAATTTCAGGTGCTAATAGACAGACACCAACATGATGAAAATGAATGATCT
This sequence comes from Chrysanthemum lavandulifolium, assembly GCA_022545495.1. NCBI lineage: Eukaryota > Viridiplantae > Streptophyta > Magnoliopsida > Asterales > Asteraceae > Chrysanthemum > Chrysanthemum lavandulifolium. The sequence goes on from CM040246.1 coordinate 38,828,265, forward strand.
GAAGGATTGCTCGCACTGATTGGCCAAATTAATTAAGGGATCCACTACAACAATAAGGAGGACGGGCGAGGAGGCTTTTGGCGAGGACGCCCCTGTCCCCACCGAAAGTCACTAAACGACAAAATTCATGCCGAGCTGGCACACAAACTCGCTGGCCGTTTACTAAACTTTTGTATAGATAATCATAGTTATGTTGGTGATAAATGTTAGTACTCGTTGAAACTTTGCAGTGGTTCAATTACAATGAATATTGGTGAATTCATATTTGTTAGCATAAATAGTCAAAACAATTTTTTAGGTGCAGTAGTTACCTTTAGAATTCGGTTTTGAACTTTCACTCGTATACAAAATCACTAATTTCAGCTCTAAACAGTACAGTACTGCATGCAACTATAGGTCTGTACTAGGAATCATATCATATCATATCATATCATACTATATTATAATGGAGGAATATGTTGAACCTCCAATCTTAATTCCAAGCCTAAAATTAAGAACACACCAACCTCGAGATATAAAAACTGAAAATTGATCCTCCCTCCATTAAGACCACACATTAAAACCTACACATGAGAATTGATTCTCGATTAACTTATTTAAATTTATATTAACTTTCAATCGATAACATTTGTTTGACTTTCTTTTTTCGCTTTTATAAGAGCATTTGTCACAAAAACCTCAGAATGGACGGAAAATATAACCACACGGGACCCGCCACGCAACGCTACTTGCATCCTGCCAATACTATTGATATGAGGATGGTATGAAATCAAAGATATGAACGTCATTGCTTTTGTTTGATATGAACTTTAAAGTATGATTATCAAATAAAAATGGGCCACTATATGTTACAAAAATATTAAAATATTTTATAAAATTCTTGAAAACACTCTATCACATCGACAAAATTTAATTGTATATAAATTAAAAAAGAAAGAAAGATATATTTTGTACGAAAAGAAAGTCCAACGCTTCATGGAGAATTGGCTTTGAAAAGATCTCCTCCCCTATAGTTTATGACTATCAAAACATGATTTGATTGTGAATTTATTCACAACAAAACACTTGCAAAGGGTTTGTTTGATATAAATTTTAAAAGTCAATTACCTAAATGAACCATATAGCTACTCGTTTTACCAATGTGGACATTTTTCTCAACTTTTACAAAAATGAACTAAATGTGTCCTTATCATCTTGTCACTATATCACCATTTACATACTAATATCTATCATGTGGTTTCTATCATTAACACACCTCACCTTATACCCCACCAACCATCACCATCACCATTCACCCCACTTTTTTCATTCTTTTCCCACCAATTTATTTTCATTTCTTTGATGTAGGAGTACCAATTTACACATATATGTACCAATTATTTCAAGTTCCAATCTTTTGTACCAATTGTTTGAAGTTGTAATTTTTTTTTCAATATGTTTATAAACACAACTTGCATGTAAAGTTCATACGTGCATTATCATGCAATACGTGTGAAACATGTAGAGTCGATACGTGCACTATCATGCAAGGTTCCATCTTGCATGTAAATCATGCATATATATATAACAAAATTCATACAAGCCTTGTTGTTGAAACCAAAGTTAGTATTACAGCTTACAAACTAGGCATGCAATTCATAACTTCATTAAACCATTCCTTTCATGCGTATGTCCAACCAACGCCAAGCTACTTCAAAGTAACCCATTTTGCTTGACCATCTTGCACAACTAGGGCGATAGAAAAACAATAAACAGCCTCGCCAGACCTTAAAATGTCCCTCGCCCATACCTAAAAATATCACCTTGTCGTTTAACTTGGGCGATAGAAAAACAATAAATAGGTCTAACTGAAATGTCATAGCACTCCCTCGCCCAGACCTTAAACCACTCGCCCCTCGTCCACCTTGCTCGCCCGGTGTTTAACCCACACTCACCTCGCCCCTAGCTTACGTATAGCTCGCCTAGCACTCGCCCAGCCTCACGTAGCCCTCGCCCACCACTCGCCCAGCTTCACGGCTCGCCCAAAAATTCGCCCATCCCTTGCCGTGGTTCAAGACTCTCCCCCACGACTCGCGTAGCACTCTTTTTATACATGTGTATAGTTAGAAACTAATCTACTAATGAATCTAACGGATAATATTTAAAAGTTCATTTTGAAAATTTTTGTGTGCGAGGTTCATATTCGTAAAGTAGTACTATAAACAGTTCATTTAAAAAAAATCCTCAAATTTTAAAGTATGATTATCAAATAAAAGTAGGCCCACTATGTGTTACAAAAATATTAAAATATTATATAAAATTCTTGAAAACACTCTACATTGAAAATTTTTAATTGTATATAAATTAAAAAAATGAGATATATTTTGTGGCTGAAAAAGAAAGTCCAATAGGCCTCGCGAGAATGGTTTGAAAAAAGTAACCTCCTCCCCCTGCTATAGTTTATGACTATCAATATTTGATTTGATTATGAATTTATTAACAACAAAACACTTGCAAAGGGTTTTGATTGTGAATTTTTGATTCATATACCCATGTACCAAACACTCCCTAAGTACTAGGAAATCACACTTAAAAGAAATATATCCATCTCCATGTGCCGCCACAGCACCACGATTATACACTACACATACTACCACGACCAACAACGCTCATTCCGACTTAAGATGTTTAAAACAAAGTTCCACTTTTTCCTAAAAAGCAAACAAAATAAAAAGACAATCAATCAATTAACAAGCCAATTTCAATATTTCGAATAAATACACACGGGCTAGCAAACTTTTTATTAATTGTTACTTTATCCACTTTGTGGAACAAAGTCTTCCTAAAAATCATTCCAACCATCACTCTCTTCAAAAGCAGTTGACAGAATAAAGGCTAATCATACTTCCCATGCTTTTTATCCAAGAAGCCGTGCATCTGTAATAAAACCATTGCATATAGATATAATCAATCACAAAAAAGGATAGAAACAGAAAGTTACTATAATGCATGTAACATAACATTTGAAACCCAAATATTAACCTGGAAGTGTCTTCAAGATACTAGATAATTCTCAAGCACCATTCCTAATGGATCCCAGATTTTTTACAATACTAACCCAAGTAAGTGAAAGGTGTGAGTGGTGCCATGATAGCTAAGCGCTTAATCAAACTCTTGTCTTTTTTGACTCCTAATCGCTAGTGCAAACCCCGCAACCAAAAAACATATTTTTGACTCCTATATGTCGTTTAAAGAAATAAGTTGACATATGAAAACGTGATCGAGGCTTGTAATTCGTAGTGTCTTAAAACAAAACTTTGTCGAATTGGTGCAACTGTTTTGAGGATACAACAATCATTACAAGAATAAAACTTTGAATCTATCGAATCTGAGTTGTCTTCTTGACAAAAGTTGATGTTGTATATATAGGGTATGAAAGGTTTCCAATGCCATTATAACTCTTCAACAATACCATTATGTGTATAAGTGCCAAAGGAATATTGTCTCGTCTGGTGAAGCATCATAATGAACACCTATAGAGAATTACTAAAAGGATTGACTATAAGCCCAAGAGCCTAAAGCCCGATAAATCCTAAGGAAGCACAACCCAACCATTAAGGCCAATGTGGTAACCATATAATCTGTAGGTATAATCGTAAAAAATGATGATTATGTGCTTAAATCATGTTCCATCATAATCATATAATCACCCCGGCTTATAATATGTTTATTCAGACTTAAAATATGATTATGTGGTAATCGTATTCCAACAATACCCCACATTTGAATAGAAAATAAGACAATATTAATTTACCGATTATTCTATTTATTTATATCAAATGTAATATGACATGCATCAAATAATGTGTCTTTTGGACTTGAACATTTCTTGGTCAGTACTTATCAAATCTACTTTGTGGATTGTAAACATAAGTCTTGAACTAGCCATATTGTATAGTAAATCGAGACAATGAGTATCACACACATCATATTTATAATTTATGCAATAATAGATTCTTATCATTGTGTTTATTTTTGTCGTGAACATATCCTTATTCATGAGATTTTTAGAGAACTTACCAATCTGGTTCCCAAAGATGCGACCACACATCAATCTAGGTAATTCCAATCAAGAATATTCTGTAGTATTCCACTGTAAAAGCCATTAGCATTATCAAGAATTAAAATTTAGCCATTAATAATCAACGGGAAACACACAAAATTCATTATAGGAATGGGCATGCTTGTGTGTTAGTAGTTATGAGTTTTACCCAACTAGTTTTCCTATTGAACCTAGACCACGGGATCTCAAATTTTTCTATAGGCCTTTTGTCAAAGGATTAACAATATGTTACATGCTACTTACGAGCCGAGGGGATGTTTTCTTCGTTATATGGATAACATTATTGATCTTATGTGCTACGAGTCGATCGGGTTTCTTCATGATAGTGATCTAGATGATAAGAAGGTGTATACAGTGTGACTATATTGATCTTTTATGCTACAAGTCGGGCAATAATCATGATTTTGATGATGATAAGAAGGTGAATGCGTTAACGGTATCGAGAACTTGTATCATGATACCGTGAATAAGTTGTTCATCGGGTAGGTTAAGCTCGTAGATTTTATTGTTAAGACGGAGAGTTGGGTAATTGTTGAAAATATGAAACTTATTTGTATAAAATAGAAAGACAAATTGGTTGATAATCGTTGAATTTTTTTAATAAAGTCTTTTTTGATGGAAAATTGCGTAATTGTTTGTGTTTGTTAATTTATTTGTTCATAAACTAGTTTGTTTGTTACTTCATCAATTTTTTTTATAAGAAATACGAAAAAAAATATTTCAAAATAATCGATATTTTGTTTTCCAACATCTCATTTGTTGTTATATTTTATAATTGTTTTTAGAGGTTTGAGAAATAAAAAGACGGAAAGGCACAAATACAAAATTCGGTTATCGGATGGTTCAGATTCCATGACGCTTATGTTGATTGTACGTTGAAAAATCAAATCGCTTAGAGAAGGGTTCCATTATTTAATTGGTGGAATATCTACGTGAGAGTAGGCAACACCATGGGCTAAAAATTCTCGATGACGCCGATCCCCGATATCGTGGCTTTAGATGTTACCCTTAGACTAATAAGGAGCCGAAAACCTATGAAAGCACAATGACTAATCCCAACCCGGTGCTTCAAATGATAGAAGTTAAAAGACGGAAATGCACAAATACAAACTTTTGATATCGATGGTTTATATTTTCATGAAGCTTATGTTGATTGTACATTGAAAAATCAAAGCAATGGTGGAAGGTTCCATTGTTCGATTGGTCAATCTCTACGCACGAGTGTAGACAACGCCACCACGGTCATTAAAGTTCTCAATCTAGATGTGATTCGTACTCAGGATATCATTGGTCGTGATTCCCTTATAGTGCGACTCCGCGGTTGAAGTAAATTATCATGACAGCCTTCCTCCGTAAGAACACACTCTTTAAAGTGGCTCTACAATTCTTGCTACCTCAAAGTAAATGATATAAGTGCTTGCCTGGAAAAGTCAGAGAAACTTGAATGGAGAATAGAAACTGAAGATTATTATCATTACAGTCTTCCTCCAGACCGACACCCCTTTTTTAAGTGCTCTTATAGCACGACTCCTTCGGTTGGAGATTATTATCATGAGAACCTTCCTACATACGAACACCCCTTTTTAAAGTGCTCTTCTTGCTACCATCTCGTTATCAATATGTGAATATATTCACCAAGGGCTTGCCTTCAGCTTTGTTTGAGAAGTTTCGTACCAGCTTGAGTATTCGGTCTCATCCCGCTCCAACTGCAAGGGTGTGTTAGTCGATATCTATATTGTATTATGGGCTTAGTTATTTTCTAGGCTTAACCTACTTCTAGAATATTTTTTAGTCATTATATATTGTAAATTATTATGGAATAATTTCTATATCACCTTACTTCAATGATTAATTTCATATATGCTTAAAGTGTAAGTATTAAATGTATAATATACAATGTCTTTAATGCATGTTGAAGTATATATGAAATTTCCAACTAAAAGAATGAGAGATATGTAACTTCCTCTATCATTAATGGAATGCAAGTCAAACAAAATTATTCACTCCAACATTGTAGACTTGATATATTGTGTTGTTTTAAAATGCATTGTGTTCGAGATCGAAATCGTAGAGGAAGTGAGTTTTTGTTGTCAAGAACTTGTTTTACAAGGTTATTGTGCGTTTTACGTTAATTATGTTAGCCTTGCTTCCAACACTTAATAATCTAGATGACTAATGAAAGTTTCAAGAAAAAGTAAGCAAACGAAGGAAATATTTTGCATTAAGGGTTTTGTTAATCTATGCTCACTGTGTATGTATTAACGTATAAATAAAAGGAAAGTTTTGGTTCATTTAAATGAAAGTTATATTCAAATATGGTAATTTATATATCAGTTTATTTAATATGTGTTTAATTCATTTTTTAATTTACACGCTAATTTGTGTCTAGTGAGCACTTGTTAGCAAAACTCTTGTATTAATTCAAAGGCTTTACTAGGCACAATTGAAAAATGATTTAATGTATGCTATGCTAATGGGAGATGATTTGTACATTCCACAAAATGATTGATACACTCAAATTTATTGTGTTGGACATTTATACCCTCACATGGTGAAAATGTAAGAGTATTTGTAAGGGTATAAATGTCCAAACACAATAAATTTGAATGTACCAATCATTTTGTTGAGTGTACAAATCACCTCCCTATGCTAATTGAGGCAACTACGCCTATTTATACTAACACTATCATGTGTATAATATTCTATATCATTTTAGAGTAAACCTATTAAAAGCTTTTCAGAATGCTTCTATGATTTTGAAAAAAAACCATTCCCATTGACTTTATTGGTGATCTTTTTTAAGTTCCTTTCAAATAATACAAGTTAAGTTCATTCCAAATAATACAAGTTATATATTATAGCCTTGTGAGTTTAGTTTTGTTCAAAACAAAAAGTTAGTTTTGTCGTGATATGTACTATAAGTTAGACTTATTTATTAGATTGTTCTTGTATTTTCTTTGTGTCATTTCCTCTTTTAATTAGTTTGTTAATTGAGGAAAAATGCCGTGTATTGTATTTTGTTTTTCTCTTTTGTAGAATCTTATATAAATTATTGCCTTTAAAAAAAAGTTATATTAGTATTAAATCAATAACAAGTTTGAAAATTCAATGCATAACTTACTCGATAACATTTTCAACATGGATTGATTAATGGTATGGGTGTGTCGAGCTTTGATCAATGAATATTCTTTCTATTAATATCCGTGGCTCCAGGAAGCATAAAAAACATGTTTGGATCAAAGAATTTTGTTTTAAACTTAACGTTCATATCCTTGGTGTTCAAGAAACAAAGATGTCCAAGTTGGAGCTTTTTCAACTAAGATCTATTTGGGGTAATTTCAAGTTCGACTATGCATGTAGTATGGCGAGAGGAAGGTCAGGTGGTTTGGTCACTTTGTGGGATCCTAACGTTTTTTCCAAAAAGAGAATATGGTCTAGTGACAATTACATTATCGTTGAAGCAAAAGTGGAAAAACTCAGTTAACGATTACTGTATCATCAATGTTTATGGTCCACAACATCACCGAATAAATCAAACTTATTGTTGATTCAAAGATACTCCTGCTCATATGGTTAAGACCGCTTTGACCTGAATGGAAATAATGCTATGTGTATTATCGCCTGGTTAAAGATTACAACTGCTAGTGGAAAGTTAAGACTGCTGGAGCAAAACTTAGTACTACTGAAGAAACCTCAAAGAATATGCTAAGTGTGTTAGTGCTGCTAGTACAAACTTAGTGCTGCCAGTACAAAGTTACAACTGTAGAAGAGTTAATGCTGCCAGAGTAAAGAGTTAAGACTGCTAGTTGTTTGTTAATGTTGTTTATGTTTTAAGTCGGTTAGATATGTATAGAATGTTTAGATAAGTATAGAAACGATATGATATACTTAGGAAAGTATTCTTATCTTGGAGAATACGTATTGTAACCCTAATATGACTCCTTAGTCTATAAAAGGAGGTCCTAGGGCATAGAGATTAGTACGTATGTTTTGTTTAGCTTCAAGGTCGTAAACCCTAATACTTATGAGAGTATTCGTATTATAGTTAATAATATTAAAGAGTTTATTGTTAATTGATTGTGTTCTTCTTAATATTAAATATTAGATTCTACATAGTATTTAATTAATTCAAAGACAATTTCTAATCTAGTTGTGTTAGTTTATCTAGTATAGCTAAACCTTTACAATCTAAAGGAATACGATCTAGTACATAACTGAGATCAACAAGTGGTATCAGAGTTTGTGATTCTAGAAGCTGTGATCAAAGAAGAACCTGTTCTAATATACAAGATTTTGCTACTAAAAATGGATCAAGACTCTCCACATATGGTTGCTGCATCAAAGGTTCTAGTGCTCAAGGTTGGTGAGTATGAGATCTCGAGAATGAAAATTGAGCAGTATATCCAGATGATTGATTTCCAACTTTGGGAAATCATTAAGAATGGAAACGCTCCACCAAAAACAACAACATCTGCAAAAGGTGTTGTGACTGTTTTTCCTCTTACTACTGTTGAAGAAAAAGCTCAAAAGATATTGAAAGTTAAAGTAAGAAGTACTTTGAAGATGTCCATTCCTAATGAACATCGGTTGAAGTTCAACTTCTTTAAAGATGCCAAGTCCCTAATGAAAGCTATTGAAAAGAGGTTTGGAGGTAATGCTGCTACAAAGAAAACAAGGAAGAATCTCTTGAAATGGCAATATGAAAACTTCTCTGCTCAAGGTTCTGAGATGCTGGATCAAACCTTTGATCGACGTCAAAAGCTTGTAAGTCAGCTCGAGATTTTGGGTGAGCAGATCTCTCAGAAAGATGTGAATCAAAAGTTTTTGAGAAGCTTGTCCTATGAATGGACCACACATGTTGTTGTGTGGAGAAATAAATCTGGTCTTGACACAATGAGCATGGATGATCTTTACAACAATTTGAAGGTGTATGAACCAAAGGTCAAAGGATCATCTAACTCCAGTACAAACTCTTAGGATATGGCCTTTATGTCTTTTGGTATCACCAGCAGTACCAATGAAGAAATTACTACTGCTCATGGAATTACTACTGCTAGCCCTCAAGTTACTACTGATAACTCAACAAATGTTGACAACTTGAGTGATGATTTGATTTATGCTTTCTTAGCTAGTCAACCCAATAGTACTCATCTGATAAATGAGAATCGGAAAAATCATCGAGATAATGTGGAAGAGATGGATTTAAAATGGCGATGGTTATGTTGACAATAAGAGCTAGGAGATTCTTGAAGAAAACCGGAAGGAAGTCGACAACAATGGAATGATAATATGGGCTTTGACAAGTCCAAGGTGGAATGTTATAATCACACAGAAGGGTTACTTTGCTAGAGAATGCGGGGCTCCAAGAAGCCGTAACTACATGGATAGGAAAGCTCAACAAGAAGGAGTGTACCAAGAGAGACACCGCTACAACATCATTGGTGTCATGTGATGGTCTGGGTAGCTATGATTGGAGTGACCATGCTGAAGAAGGTCCAACCAACTATGCATTGATGGCTTTTTCATCTTCAGGCTCAAGTTCAGACTTTGAGGTAATGATTCTGGCTGTTCTTATAAATCTTGTTTAGAAAATGTTGAATCTATTAAAACTCAAAACAATAAACTGTTAGAAGATTTAAGGAAGTCTGAGTTGATGTGTTTAGGTTATACACTATGATTAGAGTTAGTAGAGAAAAGACTTGAATTCTTTAAAACTAATTAGTATGACTATGATGAAAAGATTAATGTTTTGAAAAGTGAAATTTATGTAAGAGATGAACTTATTAAAGAGCTTAGGAAGAGGATTGAAAAGGCTCAAAAAGAAAAAGATGAAGTTCAAAAACAAAAAGACAATATTCAAATAGGTGTTGAAAGGTTTGAACATGTATCTGAGAGTGTTAACAAGATAATAGAGTGTCAAATTGTTAACAAATGTAAAAATGGCTTAGGTTATAAACTTATAATACAGTCTCCCCTCCTATTATAGGAAAGTTTGTGCCTCCTACACCTGATTTGTCTTATTAGCTTCGACGAGTTTGCTGATAAAACAGAAGTTACAAAGTGTGAAGCTAAGCCTAGTTGTGAGGTAGATAGAAAGCAATTAGATGCCCCAAGTATTGAAGATTGGGTGTCTGATGATGAGGATCAGGATGTAGTTACACCTAAGGTTGAAAAGAAGGTAGTCAGGCCTAGCACTGTTAAGGTTGAGTCTGTTAAAACTGCTAGGAAAGCTACTAATCATCATATAACCTAGGCCAAACACATATAGTCATAGAGGAAATCTGAGGAATTGGAATAACCTGATGTCTCACAGGTTAGGAAGTGATTTTCAGATGTTCAATAAAGCTTGTTTTGTGTGTGGTAGTTTTGAACATTTGCAGTATGATTGTACTTACCATCAAAGATAGAGGGTGGTAAAACTAGTTTGGAACTATGCAAAAAGGGTGAACCACAAAAAATTTTCAAAACATACTTACCCCAATGCTCAAAGGAATATGGTTCCAAGAGCAGTTTTAATGAAATCTGGCCTAAAATCTGTTAATACTGCCAGACCAGTTAATGTTGCTCAAGCAAAAACAATAGTTAGCGATGCAAAAAAAATGTCCAATTTTCATTCAACAACACATTTAACTATCAAAAGGCCCATTCACAAGAAAAAAGCATTTGAAAATAGTAAAATTAATCAAAAATTTAAAACTGTTAAGGGAAAATCTGTTACTACTGCTAGGCCAAAAGTAGTAGTTAATGCTGTTAAGGGTAATCATGTTAATGCTATTAAGGCCTCAACTTGTTGGGTTTGGAGACCAAAGATTAAAGTATTAGACCATGTTTCCAAAAATAACAGTGCATCAATAACCCTAAAGAAGTTTGATTATATTGATGCACAAGGCAGATCCAAGTCAGTAATGGCTTGGGTCCCCAAAATTTGATGATTTTTGTATCTTTTGTGCAGGGCAATCCACAGTTGGATTTACAGGATCAAGGAGTGGTTGACAGTGGATACTCTAGGCACATGATAGGGAACATGTCCTATCTTACTGATTTTGAGAAGATTGATGGAGGATATGTTGCCTTTGGAGGAAATCACAAAGGTGGAAAGATATATGAAAGGTACCATTAAGACAGGTACATTGGACTTTGAAAATGTGTATTTTGTAGAAGAGCTTAAGTTTAACCTCTTTAGTGTCTCACAGATGTGTGACAAAAAGAATAGTGTTCTTTTTACTGACACTGAATGTATCATCTGATCTTCAAATTTTAAGTTGATTGATGAAAGTCAAATTCTACTTAAAGTTCCTAAAAGAGATAATATACAATGTTGATTTAAAGAGCATGGTTCCTAAAGGTGGTTTAACTTGTCTTTTTTCAAAAGTCACATTGGATGAATCCAAACTTTGGCATATAAGGCTTGGATACTTAAACTTTAAAACAATGAATAAATTGGTTAAGGGAAATCTTATAAGAGGTTTACTTTCCAAGCTTTTTCAAAATGATCAAACTGCGTTGCTTGTCAGAAGGGAAAGCAACACAAAGCCTCTTGTAAGTCCAAAAACAGAGAACTCTATCAGTTTACCTTTACACATGTTGCATATGGATTTATTTGGACCAACATTTGTAAAAAGCTTAATGAAAAGGATGTATTGCCTAGTTGTCACAGATGACTTAGTAGGTTTACTTGGGTTTTCTTTTTATTTAAGAAGGATGAGACTCGTGGCATTCTTAAGTCCTTTATAACTAGGATAGAAAATCTAGTAAGTCACAAGGTTAAGATAATCTGATCTGACAATGGAACTGAATTCAAGAATATGGTTATGAATTAGTTTTTTGAAGTGAAGGGTATTATGAGACAGTATAGTGTAGCTAGAACTCCTCAACAAAATGGTGCTGCTGAGAGGAGAAATAGGACTCTAAGTGAGTCTGTTACTCTAATTGAGGCTGCTAGGACAATGTTAGCTGAATCTAAGTTGCCAACTATCTTTTGGGCAAAAGCAGTTAATACTGCTTGCTATGTGCAAAATAGAGTTTTAGTTGTTAAGCCTCATAACAAGACCTCATATGAACATTTACATGGTAGAACACCAAGCTTAAGTTTTATGAAACCATTTGGGTGTCCTGTTACTATTCTTAATACCATAGATCACTTAGGCAAGTTTGATGGTAAAGCTGATGAAGGATTATTTGTTGGATACTCTCTAACTAGTAAAGCCTTTAGAGTGTTCAACAGTAGAACTAGGATAGTGGAAGAGAACCTGCACATTAAATTTAGTGAGAGTACACCTACTGCTGTAGGTAGTGGACCAGATTGGCTGTTTGATATAGATGCACTAACCAAATAAATGAATTATGAGCCAATTGCTACAGGTACATGATGACATCAAATAATCTTGATAATTAAGTTTCAATTTCCCCCTAATATGCTCGTTATTTGAATCGTTTTATATGGATATATGCTTTGATTTCTTTATATTTTGTTTTCAGGTTATAAATAAGCATAGAAACAAAAGAGACGCGGAATTGAAAAAGAACCTTAAAAAATACACACTTTATGCTGACTATGAAGAGGTTACGGCGTAGTTCCACTCTCCATTTACGCCGTAACTATGAATTCAAACATGAAAACCAAATCAACGCTAATCAAGGATTACGGCTTAACTATCACAAGAGGTTATGTCGTAACATTCTAGAGACTTAGAAAAATTTTATGACTATGAAGGTTACGTCGTAACCAATGTATGAGGTTACGACGTAATAAGTGCATAAGAGGGGGCTCAAGTTATTGACAAGATTACGACATAAATGAAACCCTAAGAAGATTACGGAGTAATAATCCATCTAAGTTACGCCATAAATATTTTTTTGTTGATAAGATCGTTGAAGATTACACTAGTTACGGCGTAACCACAACTCAAGGTTACGCCGTAGCTGTGTCGGGCCTATAAATACCAACCATATTTTCTGCATTTGAGACATCTTTCACACCATAATTCATTATAGGACGAAGTAGGGTTCCACAAGGACGATCTCCAGCAGCATACAAAGCATTTTCCAAAGGAGAAATCACATCACAACCTTAATAAGTTTTAGCGGTTCATATTTCTTTTACATTTACGATTCCATGTCTTTTATTACCATGCAAAACATTGAACCTCTTGTACTTTTTAATATGATCGGCTAGGCACCTTTGGTGCTAGCCTAGTTATGATTCCTTTCATGATTTGATTATGTTTTTGCGCTTTTATTATTGCTTCTAGTGTGTGCATGCTTAGTTTTTTGTTAGATCCTCTAGTTTTGAAGCCGATTGTACTTCTTACACTAGGAGAATTGACCATAGGACCCTAGTGTGATTGGTTGTGAGGGTTGTAAGAATTGACCATAGGACCCTAGTGTGATTGGTTGTGAGGGTTGGTAAGAATTGGCCATAGGACTACCAATTCCTTGTATGCTAATTGACCATAGGATCACCCTCCGGGTTGGATGAACTTAAGAAGTTAGATGTGTGGTCTAATATCCGAGAGGCGGGCCACACAAAGAATAAATCTAGCATGTAGCAGAACTTAATGACTCAAACTACTCTACCTGTAAGCTTTGACGACCATAAGGATGTAGACCTTTGGCGTCCTAGTAGGATTCTAGAGAGATAGGCTAGGCGAATTGACCATAGGAGTCTAGTGAATCTTATACCCCACTTGAAGCGATAGAAAGCTTAATTAGAGAACATAGTCATTGCATGATAGGATGAACAACTAGGCTAGTACACTTTCTCCCTATTGTTTAATTTCAATATTTCATTTATGTTATTTAGTTTTATTAATCAATCAATTTAAAAACCCTTTTAAAACGTGACATAGGCTTAAGTTAGAATTGATTCACATAGCTCTTGGGGTGACCTCGGCTTTACCGAATACTACACTACACACGATCGGGTTCTCTGCCCATTAGTGCATAAGGTAGACCATAGGTAGATGAGTAACTTTTATAAATATTAAAACCTGGTCAGAAATCCTGCATCAAGTTTTTTGCGCCGCTGCCTGGAAGCTATATTAGGATTTTTATTTAAGTTTTTAATTTTTTGTTTTTCTTACGTTTTTCTTCTAGTTTTAGGAACCATGGCAATTGTAGATATTGATACGCTTACTCTTAAAGAGTACTTTGCTATGAATCGAGGAGAACAAGGGCCGGGGCTTGTTAGGCCGACCATTGGAGCGGATGTCCATTTCGAGATCAAGAACCAATTCATGAGGGAATTACGTGCAAATCCCTTTTCCGAAAACAAAACAGAAGATGCTTACAAGCATGTGGAAATTTTCTTGTACATCGTGAGTATATTAAACATCCCAGGTGTTTCTCACGATGCTATCATACTCCGAGTGTTTTCGATGACACTCACTAGAGCTGCTAAAAGATGGGTTGATAGGTTGCCCACTGGAACCATCAACATGTGGAATCTCCTTAAAAGAGCATTTATGCAATGTTATTGCCCTCATTCGAAGATGGAAAAACAACTAGAGGAGATCCATAATTTCAGACAAGAAGATGATGAAACGTTATACCAAGCTTGGGATAGGTATAATGATCTTTTCTACAGATGCCCCACTCATGACCTTAATAATCAGCAGAAGGGCAACATATTCTACAAAGGTATTAACAACGCAACAAGGCAGATGCTCGATTCTCAGGGGTCGATCCCTGGAATGACTCCTACTCTAGCCCTTGAGGCTATTCAAGACATGGCAGACTACTCGCAAAAGTGGAGGTATCAGCAGAAGTATAAGAGGAAGTTTGGACGGTATCGTTGTTATTACTAACAAACTTGAATGTCTTAAGGTGGATATGAAAAGTCAAGAAAAATGCATGCTATACAAGTAGGATGAAACACTCATGGAGGAGCTCATCTATCTGAGTCCGCCTTGAACGATGAAGATGAAAAAGTCAAGAGGTCAAGTATGGAGAAGGTAGACCTTTTCAAGGGAACAGTGGTAATAGCAATGGATACCGTGTAGGACCACCGGGGTACTATATTTGTGCACCTTATGGGGAAAGAAGGTCTAGCCTCGAGAAGACCATCAACAAATACTTGGAAGAGTCAACCAAAAAGCAAAAAGAACAAGACAAATGGTTGAAGAGATTTCAAGAGAACACTAACAAAAGCCTCATTAGTCATGATGAGTCTCTAAAGAACCTCGAGGAAATGATTGGAAAGCTTAGTGAAGATGTGCATAAAAGGAATGCAATGGGAAAACCTGAGGTGCAATGCAATAAATTCGTTGGAGTCTGCAAAGCAATTTTCGTTGATAAAGAGGTAAACAAATCCAACAAAAAATTCCATAATTCTAATCAAATATGCGGAGTTTCCCTTTTGCATGATAGCACTAAGACAAATGAAACTATACTAAGACATTTACCAAGCAAGGAGGATAGCTCGGAAAGCTTTACCCTTCCTTGCACTATTGGTAATTGCGACTTATATGCGTTAGCCGATCTAGGGTCTACCATAAATGTCATGCCACTATCGCTATTTCTAAACCTTGAGATGACATGCCTAAGGAAAACCAATCTGAAGATTGAAATGGCGGATATGACTAGAGCAAATCGAGTTGGGATTGTGGATAATGTGATCATCAAGGTTGACAGATTTTTATTCCCTACTGATTTCGTTGTTATTGATATGGAAAATATTCCTAGGGAGCACCTAATCCTAGGAAGACCTTTTCTTGCCACTTCACACGCCCGAATTAAAGTTTTTCAAAAAGAAAATTCACTTGGAATTAATAACGATAGGGTTGCGTTTAAACTAAATAAAGGTTTATGTCAAGAAAACGAGGAAGTAGTTAGTTCATGCATTGCTGACATGGTTGTTGAAGAAAAGCCTGCAGAAATTTTCAAAATTTCCGATGACCTTGGTGCTTATGAAACTCCTTTGTGTTTAAGATATCAACATGAAGTTAATTCCTATAATAGCGACAGATCTTTTTGGAATGATAGCTATGAAGAAGATCCTGCACTTGATGAAGGGGATAGCGAAAGAGCTTCGATAACCGTGACGGCAAGGTTACATTGTTGTGCACCAATGGCAGTTATGAACGATGGTCAAAACTAACTCTGCCAACATGTGACCCTTTTGTCAAACACTACAATGGAGGAGGCCAATATAGGTTGAGGTGATTAAAGAAGGAAGCAAACGTTTGGTGGTGCTTTGAAGATGAAAGTGTGATTAAAAGAAACTTGGTTCCGTAACCACTTCATGAGCGCTAACTTAAACGGGAAGGTTGAATGGGCGGTTCACTTTTGTAAACCGGCTATTATGACGTATAGAGGAATGAAACAAGCTTGGCCTACATGTGATACCTTTCACAAGAAATTTAATGGAGGGAAATTCCCTAAAGAAAATATGCTCAAACGGTTGGCAAAAGAATGGGCATGCTTTAATGAGCATAAGAGAGGACAAGTCGGCTACCATGGGATATATTTTGAAAATTGGGTCAAGGTAAGGTTTGGAGAGGTTCAACTAAATAAGCAGATCGAGATTAAATATTGTGATGAATGGGTAAAAGCTAATTTTCTATGAGAAGATCGATATGACCTCTCGCCCTTTATAGTCCCAACGGTTTGGGACCAATATTCTACCACTGAAAGTAAGGACAAGGATGGTGAAGTCCATCTATCCACGTAGTGGCCACGGCTTTGAGTCTAACTTAAAGACTCGTAAAATAAACAAAAGTGCTCTTTTCGAGAGACAACCCGAATTATCCTTTTTCTTTTCCGTTTTATTAGTATAGTTGGGTTTGGTATTTTTTTTTAATATTTTGCGAGAATTGGAGCAAGGAGGATGGCGAAAGCTCTTTGAAGATGGAACCAATATGGAAATTCCATTCTGCGTGACTTTACGGCGTAACCCAAATCTATGGTTACGACGTAACTATCCTCCCGATATCGGATGACTCCTGTGTTTCACTAATTACGGTGTAACTCAGTAATGAGTTTACGTCGTAACCTGTCTTGTAACCAAATTTAAATTTTAATCTTACACACCATAACCTTGTATTAGTTTAAATGAACTTTGTGGGTGTGTGTGAGTTTCAAACTTTGGATCTACTTAGCTTGTATAAGTATATTGCTTTGGATGATTCCAAAACAACTATGAATGAAACAAAGCTTAATGCTATCAAGTATGCAGATTCTACTTGGTAACACTTAGAAGAATAACCAATAGAAAAGTAATGATGCAATATACAAAGTATTAACCAAAACACTTCAATATTATTAATCAATAATACGAATACTTTAGCTAGTATCAGGGTATACAACCTTGAAGCTTTTCACAGAATTTTCTCTATCTAGGTATAAACTAGGACCTCCTTTTATAGGTTAAAGAGTCCTTTACAATAAAAATATCTATGTATATATTCTAATTACATAGAATATATCCTGTTACAACCTTCACATGTCTTTCCAAAACTAACAGCAGTACTAACTTTAACTAGCAGTACTAACTGCTATACCTAGTATTACGAAGTTATCATAAGAAATACCTAGCATTACTAACATATACCTGCAGTACTAAGTGTGAGGCTCTTCTATTTCCCAACAATCCTCCCCTAAACTTGTGATTAGCCTTTAATGACCAGTTTCTTTATGTGGTCTCTGAGTATTCTTCCAAACATTACTTTCCTCTTGTAGTCTTTATTGCTTGGTCACACTGATTCCTTGATCTTCCTTATCAGCTCTCTTAAAATCTCTGAGTCTTGAACATGAAATTTCTAGAGACTATCAAAAGGATCAGGTTCAAATAATCTAACCAATTTAATATGGGTTAAAGTCATAGGCATTTGTGAACTAAGTGAACCGGTAATCATTTTTTGAAATTTAATAAATTAAGCATGCATGAACCTCACTTCTATTAATAAACCTGAAAGTATGGTGGATCGAATAAGGAATGAACGTGCATATACTATTTAGACCGGAGTTTAAAAGATTGGTTCGCAATAAGGTCGAGTTTTGTGTTCCTTTATTTGAGTGTGTTTACTGAGTCTCGCTATTACTTTAGTTCGATAATGTTTTTGGATTTCGAGAGAGTTTGTGGTTGGTTCCGAGAAAGGGTTTCATTAATAATTAATTCCAAGATTTCCTTTGTTCCGAATCTGGTTTAACCTAGTTCCTAATTCGGTATCATTAATTCTAATTAGGTTAAGTCACTATTTCGAGATACCTTTAAACCTATATAGTTATAATACACGTGCACGCACGGGGTTTTAACATAAATATTAAATGTATTTATACCGAATATTGTATATGAGTTTATAGGTAATTGTGTATGATTATATTGTTATAATTTATAAATATGTTTAATTTCTCTTTTAAGTGTTTAAAACAAATTATGTCAAAAGGTGAACTTTAGACGACACACGCTAACTCAACTAATATGAATTGTCAAGTGATACATTGTTTTCAATTCACAAAAATAAAACTCCCTCTCTTACAAAACAATAGTAAATATTAGATGTCATTTTCAAGAAAAATATTAGATGTCATTTTCAAGAAAACTAAATATTAGATGTCATTCACAAAAATTACTAATGTATAATAGAGAAAGGAGAATGAGTAGAAACATAGTAGAAACCTATACAATTAAGCTAAAAGAAGTAAATACTATTACATGATCTCAGAATGAGTTGTTGTGTGAGCCTTAGTCAATAACATGTATATTCATCTGAACATTTATAACTAAATAATGAGAATCAAATAATCAGTAACATTGGCCTTTAAAAAAAAGGATTAATTTCATATATCACCTTACTTTCATGATTAATTTCATATATACCCAAAGTGCAAGCATTGAATGCATAATGTACAATGTTTTTAATGCATGTTTGGGTATATATGAAATTTCCATTTAAAAGGAGGGGAGATATGAAATTGCCCCTAAAAGAAATATAAAGCCAAATATTAACAATAAACATAGAAGAATCAAGATATGCACCTTCACCACATAATTGCTCAAGTGACGATATGCGTTCCATTGGTATATTTTATCAATGAGTTGATATGAATCTTTATTCGACCAAGCAAACACTTCCTGGTGATCATCGTACATGTTTGAAAAACCTTTTGGATAACATAAATTGGTAATTGGCCCTTCAACATCAAAATCACACTTAGAGAATGATCTTGCATTATGGGTGGCAAAAATGCAAAGTTATGTAACAACTATTCAATATAAAAGATAACTTAAAAGAGTAGAATAACTTTACCCTTTCAACATTTTCATTCTGTAAGCCCGAATCCAGATTATATACGACGGAAAATAAAATATTGTTAGGCCCTTTAGAAAATTTAACTCAATAACCATTATTGTCCTCAAAACCTAAGATCGCTTCACTTACCGTAGAATCACCATACTCCAAACACTTCTTGACGACATTTGATGTAGCATAAAAGAAAGAAAGAAATCAATAAAGAGTAACCCATTCACTAAATAAATATGAAGATAACATACACAAACCTGAAATACATAATTTCCAAACTACTCATGTTCAAGTGTAGAAAAACAATTCCAGTATGATTTCCTCTTTCCCTTTTATATACAGGTTGTTTCTTCTACAGGTCCACTTGGTGCCAATCTATTTATTTACTATATTCCTCAAGGATTTGGTGATGAAGCACTTGCAAATATTAAACACCCCTAATGTAGGCAACTACGAATTCTCAGATAATCACAATGCCAAACTGATGTAGCAAGTCTGCGCATATGTCTCTCATAGAGAAGTAATTCTAAGCCATTGTTATAAGTCCTATACGTAGCGTAAGCACTTGAAATATATACAATTCAATCGTCAGTTACTAAACTTGTGTTAATTATAATAGTTAAGAGTCAAGAGAAGTAAATTTGGCCGACTGATCAGATCCTTATTTTTCAAGAATAAGAAGACGATAAGGGTGTTTGGCATTCATGCGCTTGACCTTTATTAGTCAAAGATATTAGGAATTATTGTATTTCTTTTCAGTAATAAAATGACTGGTAAGGGGTGTTTAGCATGGCCTAGTGACCACAATACTACCAATTTGAGACACAAATCAGCTTGTTTTAACACAATGTAACAAATTAAAGTTGCTAAGTGTATTCTACATGTTGAAGCCAACGAAGCTTAAATCTCGCCTTGTAAAAAAATTGTAAAGATTCCACCATCTATAATATAATTATGATAACAATAAGAAAGAAGTAGCAGGCGTACCGACTGTATCTTGTATAACAGTAGAATGTCACGTCGGCTACTTTGCGCTAAGACAAGTACACTTTGATACATTTTAACGAAAAAAACTCTCTTTTTACTACTAAAAATAACCATACCGAAAGCATATGTTGTGTCGAATGTGGTATTGTTGAAGTCATGAAAGACGGAAGTTGCAAACCAGAACCTTCAATTATATCACATTCATATAAATACTTCCCAACAATTTCATAACAAAAAATATATAGATTTTGCCCTTGTTGAAGATGGTAGCTTTAGTCCTTTGTGTCAAACCATAAGCATTTAAGTTGATTGTAAATATTTTTTGTTTGTAATATATTTGCCGGGCCGATTGTTCCTTTTCCAAAAAAAAAAAAAAAAAAAAAAAAAAAAAAAAATAAGCATTTATGTTTTAGCAAAAAGACAAATGCTAAGAACATTGAATTCAAGTGATAAAACCTAACCCAAACCGGCTCTCTTACATAATTAAATGGTTGAAGACCGACACCTCTAATAAAAAGTTTGAGAGTGCAAAAATCATAAATAGTTGGCACATGCCCAAATAAAAAGGTAAAATTTACCAAAATATGCGGTTTTAAGCTCTTTTCTAAAAAGTTCGGTAGGCATTTCAGTTATAAACTTATGTATGAATACCTCTCATAATCTAGAACCAACTCCACCATGATAACCTGCAAAAGGCTAAAAAGTTGAAATACATTAACACTTTCATGAATATAGAAGATACTAATTATTATTTAGACCCACTAAGATAATTTTTGACTAACATTGATGACATTAACCAAACTAAATGATCTTCTTAATTTTATGGAAAATGAAAAAAATATGAACTTAAACCACACAAATTTCATTTTGACAATTAATGAAACACCTTGCAATATCATATTTACATGACAATAGAACACCCCAATTCATTTGACAATGATTACATGTACGTTAGTACCATTAAACCACTTGAAAACAGAGTGTCGCATCCAATAAGTTGTTGCTTGATGAGATGATTTCTCTTTAAACTTCAACTTTGTTTTTAAAATGGCCCACATAGTGCATTTGCAGACCTCAAACTCTTTTGTTAGCAAATAAAATACCATACACAATTACCTCATTTACAGTATGTGGCGCCATGTGTGTAAAGTACAAATGCTACACAATGTTATTGGATATCAACATCAAAATCCAATCTTTTTTACGAATCGAATGCCACACACAAATAAAAAAATACTAAATTATTACATAAATCAATATTTGAGGATTAATATACCTTTAATTCGTGAAACAGAAAACATACCTTAGATTAATAAATAGAGTGATATTGATTTAGGGTTAAAAATCACTACTTTTGGCCATTTAGGAATAGGGGAAGGAATCGAATCACTGCAACAACACTCGATTCAAAACATACTTTGTTCAGTCTATCTTCAAATCGCCGATCAAGTCACCTTAATAGCTTTGATTTTGTAGGGATGGATCGCTCGGTAAAAAAGAAAAAGAAAGAGGGTTTTTTTTTTCAAATGGTTAGGAGACGAGCATGTGGTTTCTTTGGTTTCATTTTCCACCCTAGACTTCTAAAACTTAACTCAGCTTTCTACAAGTTTTTGATTTCTTTCAAATATGACACATGTACTTTTTCAACATTTTTTCACAAAAACGAAATTAATCATTGACCAAATTAGCTTCAATTTTGACTTTTTATTAGCCAATTACATCGCTTGATTTCTCCTACGTGGCAAAATCGAGTTCTCTTATTAGTTTAATTGTTTTTTCAATAAGAATGATTTGACAAAAAAAACTCCGAAATGATGTAATTATTTTATTATATAAAAGATTTTGACTACATGTGATTTAACCCTAAAACATATTAATAACTATAAGTATTAAGTGTAAAATCCGTTATGTCATTAAATGAACATATAAGTATTAAATGATCCCTAATTCGTGTAGATTCGTTGAAGAAAACGTGACGTTGTTCCTTGTGCTCACTTTTCCCTTTTCTCTCATTTCATTTGCTAAGGTACAAATATTCTGCCCTTTATCAGTAAGGGTTTCTCATGACTCTTGATCTTTGTTTTTGTTTCGTTTGTTATAATATTCGTTTATGATTGTATTCGATGTGATTCCTTGATTAGATATTCGTTTGCTTATGTCATTGATGATTATTCGTTTCATTCCATTTATTCATTATCATCATTGATGATTATTCGTTTCATTCCATTTATACATTATCTTTGATTAACGACCTTTGATCGTTACCCTATATTTATTTGTATTGTTTGACCTAATCCATTGCTCAATGTAGTAACTAGTCATGGAGGTACCATGACCATATCACTGAGGCACCGGTGGCATGACGCTATCTGTGGAGGTGCGATTTTGTCCACAACGTTCCCTTTTGTGCGAATTTGATTATGATTATATGACTAATTCCACGCGTCTATATATTTACCGAAAGCAGGTGTATTAGGGACGTGGTGTTTTACTTTTGACAGGGGGCGTATGGATGCATCCCAGGTACTCAGTTTAGATATAAGTGTGTGCCTTGCACTTCTGGGAGATCGTTACTCCATCTGTTATAATTTGATTATGATGTGATATGATATGATATGAATTATATGTTTTGATCATTTTGGTCTATTCATGTAGCATGTTTAGGCACTTGGGCATTCTTTGACATTTCTATTATTCCTTTATGACCCTTTAATTATTCCTTATCCCATATTCAGTTCTTATCTTATTTAACATATTTTTTCAGCAGGTTTTTGTTGAATTCTTTTCGTTTATACGTTTTTGACTTATTGCTTTTCATCATTTTCCATGCAGCAAGTATTAAGCGGGATGCTGGGATTGAGCGATGAGAGTAGGAGCTTTTAGTGGACCGACCCAAGCTTAGTTTACCTCGTCATCCTTATGTTTTGTTTAGTTTCTTCTCGCTTAAGAATTGGAGCAGTTTTGTATTCCTTAGAAGATATTTGTTTCTTGACTTGTTCCGCTTGCGTTTATTATATTCTGATTGACACCATAGTGTGACATTTTGACCCTTTTCGGGTTGGGGTGTTACAAAACTACACAACCTCTATTGGGTCAAATTCCTCCCATGGGACAAACCATGTTACAACTCAAACCAATCCCAACACCACATTAGCCCACCTTCAACCTTTTGTCACAACAACCCAAATGGGGAGTCCCTCTCCTGTTGCTCAACCTATGACCAATCAACCAAATGCCAATCTGCCTCATCCACCTAGTCCAATCAACACCCAAACTTCTCCTTGTCAACCAACATCTCAGTCCTCGCTATTAAACTCACCACTACAGACCAGTATCCGAGCAACCCTTCATGCTCCATCAACCTCTCGGCTTCCATCTTCAAACATTCCACCAACAACTCCTTTACATACCATGCATACTAAGAGTATGTTTGGTATCTTTAAACCAAAAGATCCATTCAATATTTCAGTCGCTACATCTCCATGTCCCATTCCCCATAACCCGAAAGATGCCTTGTCCAACCCATATTGGAAAAGTTCCATGCTTGATGAGTATAATGCTCTTATTGAAAATGAGACATGGGAGCTTGTACCCCGCACCCCTGATATGTATGTCATTCGGTCTATGTGGATTTTTAAGCATAAATTGAGATTAAATGGTTCTTTTGAGCGCTATAAGGCTCGCTTAGTTGGTGATGGCATGTCTCAACAAGTAGGCGTGGATTGCGATGAAACCTTTAGTCCGGTAGTCAAACCCGCCACTATCCGTAGTGTTCTTACTTTGGCTATTTCCAAATCATGGTCCATTCATCAGTTGGATGTTAAAAATGCATTTTCGCATGGCACACTCAATGAAATAGTATACATGTATCAACCAATGGGGTTTCGTGATGCTAAGCACCGTGATCATGTTTGCTTGCTAAAAAAATCTCTATATGGCCTCAAGCAAGCACCGCGTGCTTGGTATAAACATTTTGCGTATTATGTTACTACGATTGGTTTTATACATAGTCGATCGGATCATTCTTTGTTTGTCTACAGTAATGGCAGAGAATTAGCTTATCTCCTATTATATGTTGATGACATAATCGTGACCACATCATCAGATACACTTCGTCGTCACTCCGTTATTGGGCTTCTGGCTAAAGAATTTGCAATGACAGATCTTGGGCCATTGAACTATCTTTTGGGAAATGCAGTCACCCGTCACCAACATGGTCTATTTCTATGTCAATCTAATTATGCTCAGGTATCTTTGAGCGAGCAGGCATGTCTTCGTGTAAGCCATCTCCTACACCTGTTGATACTAAGGCTAAACTAAGTGTTACTTCAGGTGAGCCTTATTCAGATACGTCACATTATCGAAGCCTTGTTGGAGCCTTGCAATACCTTACCTTAACTCGTCCCGATATATCTTATTCGGTTAAGCAGATATGTCTCCATATGCATGATCCTCGTGAGGAACATATGACAGCTCTCAAGCGCATCTTGCGCTACATTTAGGGTACTTTACACTATGGCTTACATCTTTATAAATCTCAGGTCTCTACATTGGTTTCTTATACTGATGCCGATTGGGGTAGATGTCCGGATACTAGACGTTCTACCTCTGGGTATTGTGTTTATCTTGGTGATAACTTAATCTCTTAGTCGTCTAAACGCCAACCCACACTTTATTGCTATTTTCCTATTCAGAAAGAAACTCTCGTGTATTGTGATAACGTTATTGCTATTTTCCTCTCTGGAAACCCGGTACAACATCAACGTACCAAGCATATCGAGATTTTATGCGAGAAAAGGTAGCACGTGGTGAAGTTCGAGTTTTACATGTTCTATCTCGTTATCAAATTGCCGATATCTTTACCAAAGGCCGTCTCTGTATCTTGTTTGATGACTTCCGAGACAGCCTCTCGTTTGTCCTCCTCCCGCTCGATCAAGGGTCTCATAGCATATAATATATATTAGACTAAAATACACCGTTCGTCCCTAAATTTGTACATGCATCACATTGGGACAAACTTGCGTTATCATTGGAGGTCTAAAACATGGGTTTATACTCTAGACAAGTCCTCGACCGTGATTGCCAAAGTCAACATGAATTTTCTTGGTTTACATCGGGGTATAATAGACCATTCACAATTTTAACATGCCATAGTTAAATCTAACCCAACCAAACACTGTTGGTCTTCTTGAAGTAGTTAGATCTTGAAGGTAAATCTGCAAATCTGTTTCCTTTACTTGACCATGCCATTATTTCAGTGAGTTGGAACCCGGAACAGTTGGACAAGTGACTGATTTCAAGGAACAGAATAAGAAAGTCGAGGGGGGATTAAAGAAGGTTATTTCTTGCTCTAAACTTTATGTTCCTTGATGTCGAGTATCCTAATTTTGGTAACATGTTCCTTCAAGGAACAAAATAAGAAAGCAGTTGGACAAGTGACTGATTTTGGTAACATGTTCCTTGATGTCGAGTATCCTAATTTTCTATGTTACATGTATGTTGCAGCGGACCTGATGAAAGCTGATTGTAATCTTACGCAATGCAAAAATTGACATGTTCAAGGGATCAATGAGACTTGCTGTGGATAAGTGGGGCCGTGTTGAGGTCACAGAACCTGCAGATTTCATTGTTAAAGAGTACAACAATCTATCACTTGTTGAATATGAGCTTGTTAATGTTGTAGAAGAGTGACGGAGAGGAATGCTAATCTTTCATGCTATTATGATGCCAAAAGAAGTGAATCACGCAAACAATCCGGATAGAGTTATGTTGGTTTCTTGAGATTGTGGGATTTCTTGATATTTAAGATGTTCATCTATTGCTTGTTATTATAAAAATCGATGGACAAAAGGTTCTTAGGTGAAGAATCTTGGGTACTAATGGGAAATTTCAATGATAATGATCAGGACAACTGGTAGAACCTTGATGGAGTTTTGTTTAATTGGTAAATGAGTTGACGAGATAAAACTGAGTATTTTTGTTTTGTTTGGTTTGGGTTGGTTGTGTTTTCTTATCCAGACTTGAAAATTAACTACTGTGATTGAAGTATAAAAAGATGAGCGCTAAGATCAGTTCCTGGGCTTGTATCTTTTAATTTCCTGATATACTTGCCTAATCATGTGCTGAATTTCTTTTGAAAAAATATGTGTCTTAGCTTGCTCTTTGATTAGAAACCATTTATGACAATAATGTTGATTTTGTATATGGTGTTCTCTTATTACGTGTTTATAAAAGTGCAAAGATCATGGTAACAATGTTGAACGATTCCTAGTAGTTTTCCTTTTTATGGAACCAAAATACTTGGTAAATGTTTAGTACTGATATGCAAATGGAACATAATATATGTTAATGAACAACAAACCTGCCGATCCTTTCGCTCCGGGTTCCAACTCACTGAAATAATGGCATGGTCAAGTAGAGGAAGCATATTTGCAGTTTACCTTCAAGATCTTACTACTTCAAGAAGACCAACAAAGCTTGGTTGGGTTAGATTTAACTATGGACGTTAAAATTGTGAATGGTCTATTATACCCCGATGTAAACCAAGAAAATTCATGTTGACTTTGGCAATCTGGTCAAGGATTTGTCTGAGTATAAAACCCATGTTTTGGACCTCCAACGATGAAAACGCCCAAGTTTGTCCCAATGTGATGCGCATGTATAAGTTTAGGGACGAACGATGTATTTTAGTCTATATATTATTAGCATATTGTGTAAATAATGTATATTTGAAATGCATGTCATAGATCCCGTCATTCACTTCTAGTTAGTTAGGATTGATATGTATCCACTCTATATATAAAGTGCCTTGGTATTATGAATGAAACATACGATTGAATTCTTGCATAGAGACACACTATACACATGAATAATAAGTTAAAATATCAAATCATGTACCTGACGCAACGCACGAGCAATATAAATCTAGTTTTGCTCAAATCTTGAATACGCTATGGTTTTGAATATTTTGATGGTACAACAAGTCATTTCAATAAATAAGTAGGGGTGTTCATCGGTTCGGTTCTCGGGTTAATTGGTTATTTGATTTGGTTTGTTCGGTTAATTTTTTTTGAATGCATAACTGAAAACCGAACCGAACCAAAAATATCTGTGACCAAACCGAACCGAGAACCGAACCGAAGTTCGGTTCGCATGGGTCAAAACCAAAACCAATTTATATATTTTTATTTAATTAAATAGATTTTGGCAAAAAGATCATTTCAAGCATATAAAGTATTTTTATATTAGGATAAAATTTTAATGGTCTTTTTGTATATATAAATATAAAATATATATATATATATATATATTAAATATATAACGTGTTTTTATATATAAATATATAAAAATATATATATATATTTATATAAATTGGTTTCGGTTTAGATAGCCAAAATCATATCGAAACCGAAACCGTATTTTTTGTTCGGTTCGGTTCGAATTTGACATATTCGGTTCGGTTATAAATTCGGTTCGATTTATTTTGATTTAGTTCGGGTTCAGTTTTCGGTTCATTCGATTATTACCCCGACCAATGAACACCCCTGTAAATAAGTGTATGTAATTATTAAAGGTTAGCACCATATTGGGCCTAGCCCACTTTACAATGTCCATATTACTTATCGCCTTGTATATATATTTATATTTTGCCGCCTTAGAAACCACACTTCCCTTCGACATTCCAAGGTCTCGTCCAGAACACAACTGTAAGTATTCTAATAAACATAATGAAAGTCTTATTTTATTTAAGTGTTCCCTAATGTTTGTTCGTGTTGTATTTGCTGATATATATTTATTATAATACAAGCCTTAATCCAATTATCAATGTGTCTGAAACTAATACAACATACTACTAATACTCTATGTGTTCATACTGTTTTCAAACAAATTAAACATAAACTTTTGTTATACAGTATTACAATATATAATATAACTTGCTGTTTAGAATAAACTTTGGATCAGAACTCACCAATGCAACTAACAAAAAGATCACACAATAGTTTCATAGAGGTGCACCCGGTAAGTCGATTAGGATTATTTTTGTTATAGAACATGTAAGCGCATAAATTAATGAGAGTCGATAAAGTGTGAGGATGTAATAGTTGTTTTACGATACGAAACTAAAACTCAGCAATTCAGCATGATCTTAATAAATAGTTTCACTGGATTAGTTAAGATCCCACCTTCTTTAAGAATAGCGATGGTGCCATTTATGTATTCCAATAGAAAGAAAAAGTAATAGAGATCCAACGTCTTATTTTTGTCGTTTTTAGTATCTCTTGATTCTTGCATTATATAAATTGCAGCTTTTTGGAGCCAACAAAAATAAGGCAATAGAATGGATGACTCTGGACGTTATAAACTGAGAAATGTAGAAGACGATAGACTAAGCAACTTGCCAGATGATCTAATCCACAAAATACTCTATCATGCTAGCATTAAACATGTTATGGCAACTAGTGTTTTGTCAACGAGGTGGAGGTTTTTATGGGCGTCCACGCCATATCTCAATTTCTCAGCTGAGGAGTTCCCTAATTTGCCTGAATTCTCCAAATTTGTAAACCATGTTTTGTCTCAGCGTAATAATGAATTGCCAGTGTTCTCAGTCAAACTCGCTTTTTGTGGAATGGATAGCGAGGAGTTTGTCAAAAGCATTATAGATTATGGATTCTCCCACAATGTCCAACAATTGACTGTTACATTGTTGCTTAAGGATAGGTACATGATATTCCCTCTTTCTGTTTTCCGTTCTAAGTCTCTCAAACATCTCACTTTGAATAGTTGTAGTTATTACCATCTTCATAGACTCACATCAACTTGGGAGCTCCCAGCTTTAACAACATTGCATCTTTATAATGTCGGATTGTTTGGCCACGATACTGGACATGAAACTTCTCTTTTCTCTAAGTGTGTTAACTTGAAGAATCTCACCTTACGTGAATGCCATGTGTGGGGACGTGGTTTAAGAATTTGTCATTCTCAACTCTCTGATCTTACACTTATAAATCTCGGATGTAAATGGGATTGTCTTGATGTGGTTGCACCTCAACTTAAGAATCTCACTCTTAAAAACTACTATGTGAATCCTCGGATCTGTGCCCCTGGCCTTGCTTCATTAATCATACAACAACGTTTTAGTACTGAATTAATATCTGAAGAGGGTTTCCGTTCTTTGGATAAGGCAGATCTATACCTTAGATATCCACGTCTTGCAGATGCTTCTGAAATTCTTGATCATATTCAACTGCTTCACAATGTCAAATTCCTTACACTTAACTTGGAAATCATTCAGGTATATTGTGTAATTTAATTGGCGTTGGCCTTAAATCTTTATAATATGCATATGTCTACAATATTTTCTATCTCATTAAGTAACACCATAAATTAAGATATGTTGCCTCCATCTTTACATCTCATGTCATATAATTTCCTTCTGTAAAAATTTCTGTAGTGTCTTTCCTCATGTGTGGATTTAATCTCACATCAACCTTGTCCTTTTGCCAACTTAAAGAGTTTGAGGATTTACCAAGGATATCCATATTGGTTCGAAGACCCAAAGAATAAAGTAACTATGTCTACTCAAGTCATAAACTACTTTCTTGATAGCTCTTTAAGTACCAGTTTTACAATTATCTCCCACAAGGTATTTATTAGCATCATAAATTTTTTACTTTATAATGATATATCCTCCAATTAATTTATCCTCCTAATAATTTTTGAAAATTTAAATCTACTAGTTTTCTCTCCTAATCTAAATTCTTGATTTTGCCATGTGCATGTCACGATCGTGATGTTAAAAGGATAAAGGATAAGCACGAGGATGAGCTATTTTGGAATATAGATCATATATTATTGACAAACAACATATACTACTGTTTTGATAATATATGGCAGGATATTAGAAGAGAGGTGGATTACACATCAGCACATAACCTTATGTGTGAATTACTCGAGTTTCTAGAGCAGAAGAAAACTAGTATGAGAACCAACAAGGCTCACATCAAACGCACGATAAACTATTTGCAAGATAGTTCTTCATGTGCCAACTTGACAATAATCTCACTCACGGTAACAATGTCGACAACAGTACATATATTCTAATCTTTGCCTTGCATCATATAAATATTTATTGTACTAAGCATTTGGATCAGGAATAAGTAACTGATAATTTGAAAGTATCCTCAATGCATGTTTATATGTTAACCTTATTAATTATATGAGAAATAATTTTAGGTGCTAATAGACAAGACACCACCATGACGAAAATGTGCTGGCCCGGCCTGTTGGAAGGATCTGAATCGGCTCATCGAGTCAATGATGAGGGACATTTGAAGGATTGCTCGCAGTGATTGGCCAAAGGGATGGGTTTGTTTAATAATCATAGTTATGTTGGTGATAAATATTAGTATTCGTTGAAACTTTGCACTGGTTCTGTAGGTGATAAATGTTAGAATTCGGTTTTGAACTTTTACTCGTATACAAAATCACTAGTTTCAGTTCTAAACCGTACGTAAACACATGCCACCTTTTTACCCAAAAATAAAATAAACACATGCCACCAGTACTGCATGCAACTACACATATAAATAAGTGGCGCCAGGAAATGTGATGACAGAGGGCGTCAAGCAATAAGGAGGTTTTTGTTGCATTGTGTGAAACAAGTCAAGTCGGGTACTTGTGTTTTAGCATTTTATATACTAAAAATGCACTATTTTGATGCAATTAGCATTCTATATACTAAAAATAAACGAAAAACTAAACATACCAAATATCATACAAATTACATTAAAGTGTTTGCCATCAAATGTAATAATATTATCAAAAAAGGTAATTCTGTGCATTTTTAGACATGAATCCTTTTTTTTTTTTTTTTTTTCAAATTAGACATGGGCTACTTTGGATCCGAGTTACCGAGTTAAAATCATAACACGTGTCTCGTGTAGTACAAATTAATCGTTAGTATGCCTTATGGTAAATTACATATATACCCTCTTATTCATTTGTTATTACATATATACTAACTCACCCACCACCACCGCCATTAAACATATTGACCAGATATGTTTTTATTCATTTGTTATCACATCTTGACCTGATCTATTTTAATTTCCCATAAACAATTACTGCATAAACTATGTGTTGTGAGTACTTTCAAAAAATCATCTTACACATTAAACCATTTGGTGTGTTTGTACTGCATAGATTGCATCTCAATTCATACCTTTTTGAAACCCATCAAACCCAACTCAACCTAATCCTTTTTCCATTTTCGCCGTCTCTTTTCTTTCGCAAGACCATGGATGTTGAGTTTTGATTGTGAGGGTGACGGTAATTTGTTTTTGGGTCTGTTTTCTTTTTCTTTTTCTTTTTTTTTGAGCTCTTTTACCGGATCTATTCGTCGGAGTTGTAACAGTCTGTGGTACCACAGTTGTTGTCACGTGAGAAGAGCAAGTTGACTGTAGTGGTGATGTGAGGTTCCGTTTGTGTCGAAGG
Source organism: Chrysanthemum lavandulifolium (assembly GCA_022545495.1). Lineage (NCBI taxonomy): Eukaryota > Viridiplantae > Streptophyta > Magnoliopsida > Asterales > Asteraceae > Chrysanthemum > Chrysanthemum lavandulifolium. Next base: position 38,860,089 of record CM040246.1, read on the forward strand.
TTTTTTGTGTAAGATGATTATTTGACGGTTTAATCGAGAGTTGATAGATCTGATGACGATCTATTTTTATTGTTTAGATGGATTTAATTTTGATCGATTGTTCATGATCTTTGAATGATGGTTTTTATTCTTTTTATTTATTTTTTGTTTGTGTTTGATCTGTGTTTTTGTGATAGGAGGTTTTGTATATGAGACTGATTTTTTTTAAGGTTTGAATATCGTGGTGGTGGCCGGAGGTTGGTAATGGTGGTCGCCGGAAGGGTTGCCGGATTCTGGGTTTGAAGTTTGAAGGTGTTGGTTGGAGAAGATGAAGTGGGTAGCCCAATACCAAAGTAGCCCAAGGTGAAGTGGGTAGCCCAATTACAAGAAGGGGGTATATATGTCATTTATAATAAGACATAATAAAGACAAAACAAGACACGTGTCATGAGTAGCCCATGTATATTTTGAGAAAAAAAAAAGATTCCCGTCTAGAAAAGGTGAACACATTGGGCTTCTTGTCCCTTTAGATAATTAACTCTTATCAAAATCATAACATGAACTCATGAATTTGTCCCTACATCCTCTCAAAATATGCTTAATCTGTCCGTTTTAAATCTATGTAGTGATAAGCCGAAACTCGTAAGTTAGTTGGGCAAAAGTCACAAATTACTCAAAACAAAAATCATACTTTTGATAGAGGGGCAATTTGAGACCCATTGGTTAAACATGTTGGGTTTTTGGTTCCTTGGATCAAGAATTATTCTAAGTGTTGGAACTACGGACAGAGTTGATAAAACCACGGACGAAGAATGGAACCATCGATGAAGACAAAACCGCTGACAAGTAGTATTGTGTAACCACGGATATTGTAATGTAACCACTGCTAGTCTTGTATAGTCGGTTTAGTATTTTGTATTAGATAAATATGGAAAGATATTTATCTTGTAGGTTACGTATTGATTATGTAAAGGACTCCTTAGCCTATAAAAGGAGGTCCTAGGTTAGATTAGATATACGATGTTTTATATCTAAGGTCGATACACTTCAGGTTGTAAAACCCTAATCTTGTTAGAGTATTCGTATTAATAATAATATTGAGGTGTTGAATGTTCATTGTTCTTCTTCTTAAGATTAAGTATTAAATTCGCGCGATACTTAATAAGTCTTTGTTTAAGTCAGTTTCTATATTAGATCGTTTGCTCAACTGGGATCAACAAAACATGAGTCTATGGGGGTTTCTCGACTGCGATGGGTGCTGGTCTAAAACGAGATGTATGGGATGGAATTATAAGTTGCGGCTCTTCTATTGATGAACTTGGAATTTCATTTAGAAACTCTTTTTGTCCAAGGATTGGTAATGGTGAAGATATATTGTTTTGGAAAGATGAATGGTGTGAAGCTGGTCTTCGTGTAATGGATAGATTCCCTTGCTTATATGCCTTGGAAGTTGACCAAAACTGCTCTCTTAGTGCTTATTGGAGGCTGGTGGATTGAAACTGATGCGTTTGTTGGAATTGGAGGGTAAATCCTCGAGGTAAATCTCTTTCCGATGTTTATGATTTAACCAATCTTGTCACGAGTTTAACCCTTCGTGAAGGTTATTGTGATGGTTGGTTATGGCAACTAGACTCAAATAAATTAGTTTTGTTGAATAAGCTCTCAAATATTATTGACCCTCGATTCTCCGCGGGTCATTTCCTGGGTCAAAAAAGACACTCATGAAACCCTCTTGTACCAAGGAAAGTCAACATATTTGTTTGGAGGACAGTTTTGGATAGGCTCCCAGTTTTGACATAGATTACACGCTAAATCGACATTCCTATTGTTCTATGTCCTTTATGCGAAGATGTTCCCGAATCGTTAAATCGTATTTTAATTGGTTTTCTGAAAGTAAAGATCATTTGGCGCAAATGTTTAAGTTGGTGAGGGGTTAAATTTCCTGATGGTGAAATGAATTTCACTAATGTGATAAACGGGTCGTTATTTCAACATATCCCATCTCATCTTCATAAAGTATTCCAGGGTGTTTGCTTTGTTACAATGTGGGCTGTTTGGATGTGGAGAAAAAAAATGGTTCATTATAAAGCTGGTGAAAAATTGGTTGTGGTTAATGAAGATATCTTCGCGTTCATTAAGTTCAACGCTCTTTGGATCTCCAACCGGTTCTTTAGGGGCCAATATAAATTAAAAACTTCGATTACAAATCCTTCTAGCCTTCATCCTATAGGAGATGACGTAGATTAGTATTGTTGTTCTTTTCTGGCTTTCGTTTTGTTCTTTTTGGTTTAGTCTTCTTCTTGGTGGCCTAAGGTGTTTGGCTTGTTGCCTTCTTTTTTGTTGGTGTTTATAAAAGTTAGGTAAATATATACTAGGGGTGAGTTTAGCCGAGTCTCCATAAATATTATAGATGTGTCTAATTGGGTATTTGATAGAAGTTTCAGTTATATAACCATTACTCAACGGGCCTATGTGAGTCCAACGGCTTATTTTTTTTATACTTTTTTCATCTTTTCTAACACACACACACACACACACACACACACACACACACACACACACACACACACACACACACACACACACACACACATATATATATATATATATATATATGAGATAATATAGTTCTAGACTAAAGCTAGCAAAAAACAAGACTGAGGTCGATAGGGGCATTACTAGTAATTGCTAAGGTGCTTTATCTATACTACTTATAATGCACGAAGGCAACTCACTCTTAATTTTAAGACGTACAAGAAATTAAGCATGGTTTACAGCACTTTAATGCACCCAATTTTCAGAATTACAACAAAGTAAGCATATTGTACAACAAAATAAAGCGTGGTGTCATTTTAAGACAAAAATTCTATCAAACAACATTAATGCTATCAAAAACACCCCCTTTCACCAAAAATTACAACCATTTAAGCACAATTTACAATAGCTGCAACCAATTTTCAGATTTACAACAAAATAAGCATAGTGTACAACAAAATAAGCATAATGTAATTTTCAGACTTATTTTCTGACTTACAACATTAATGCTATTAAAGTGGTCAATATTATTAATGACTATAATCACAATACTTAAAAGAAAAGAAACATAGTGTACAACACTTTAAGGCACGTAATTTTCAGACGTACAAGACAAAAAGCATAGTGTACAACAAAACACCACATTAATGGTATTTAATGTAGTCAATTATTTAATTGGTCAATAAATACAATTAATACAGTTATTAAAACACCTCTTATATAAGAAATACAAATTATCAAGCATATTGTACAACCAAATTAAACACAATTCTTGCATTAAATTTCACTACTACAAATAATAAAGCACATTATACAAATATTCAAGCCCGAACGGGCAACGGGCCAAATGGGCTTGAGCCCGAACGGGCGCGGACCAAACGGGCTCGAGCACGAGCAGACACGGGTCAACGGGTTCTAGCTCGAACGGGCACGGGCTATACGAAATTCTTGATATCCGTAAATTTATTGATAAAAAGAACATAATAAACTAAAATACATTATTCATCGGAAAATTTTATTTAGGGTACCCGTGACGCAACGAGCGGGTACCGCTAGTTAAGTATTAACCACGCCATCTCCGTCCTCTTTCCGGCCTTTGATTTCATATACTATTCCCGTATGCCATATCTCTTATTCAATCTTGCTATCGCCCAAGCTCTCCCCATCGTAGTTGGAAGCAGCATCGAGACCTGATGCGATCAAGGAAAAGGCGGATAGGTGTGATAGGAAGGCACGGTTAAATGTGGTTAAGGCTCTCTCTCGCTCATCAATCGGGAAGGTTTCGTGACAAGACCGGAGATATCGTAAGTGAGAATGTTGACATGAGTAACGATAAACCTCGTGAAAACACTAAATATATATATATATATATATATATATATATATATATATATATATATATATATATATATATATATATATATATATATATATATATATATATATATATAGTCCGTTCTAGAGAAAAGTGTAATTAGAGAGAAAAGTGAGAAAAAAAGTTGTGGTAGATTATGTAAAGGCTTGAAAGTTTAGGGTAAAAAAGAAAAAAAAAACACAAGAAAAGGGAGTGAACTATCTTTTTAGTACTGATACAACACACAACACACAGTCCTTATTCACACACACTCTCACTGTCACCGTCACCACCACCACCACCACCATCGTCGCCACCGTGACCGTCACACCACCACCTGTCAAAAAACACACAATTCGATCAAAAAACACACACACTCCAATCAGAAACATACTCAATCCAATCAAAAACATACACACTCCGATCAGAAATACACACTCCGATCAAAAAACACACACTCCAATCAAAATACACACTCCGATCATTAGATAATTAGAAATTGAATAATAGCAAGTGACCTAATTCTGACCATCAGGAAGAAATAATAAGTGTTTAATCACAAGTTTTTTTTTTTACTTTATATGTTATTTTAGTGCATTATTGCGTAAATTATAAAATAATTGTTATTGTTGAATGAAATTACATATGAATGCTTTTGTATGTATTAAAGTACAATTTAGTGCATCTGCCCTAATAATATGTTACAACACTAGTTTGTCTGAATAAGTGCATCAGGATTCATATTATTGCATCTCTTTACTATGGTAAGAGCATCATTTTATAAGTTAGGGCATCTGTTTGTTTGATTAGTGCATCAAAAAATGTGTTACGACATCTGTTAATATGGTAAGAGCATCATGTTATAAGTTAGGGAATCTATTTGTTTGATTATTGCATCTAAAATAAGCGTTAGCGCATGGCATCAAAAAAAAATGTTACAACATCTCTTAGTAAGATAAGAGCCTAATGTTAAATGAGGGCATTTGTTTGTTTGATTAGTGCATAAAAAATGTATTAGAACATCTCTTAGTATGATAAAAGCATCATGTTATAAGTTAGGGCATCTGTTTTTATGTTTAGTGCATTGTCAAACATATTAAGGCATCAATGTGTATGTTTAATGCATCGTTGGTCATAGTAGGGCATCCATTTGTATGTTTAGTGCATCGTTGGTCATAGTAGCGCATCCATTTGTATGTTTAGTGTATCTATTGTGTGTTTAGTGCATCGATAGTCATAGTAGGGCATCCATTTTTTTGAGGCTACGATCACTGAGTTCTTTGGGAGAATGTTGAGTGTTGACTCTGATATCTTAGTTTTGATACACTATAATAGTGAATCGGCCATTTGTATGTTTTCAAGCTACTTAGGAAAGAATTTAGGTAAATGTTGAAATCACGTGGTTTTGTTATGCTCACATTTTGAAGTACTTGTTAAAAATAGTTAGAATTGTGAAATTCTATTTGAACCAGTTATGCTATATCTTGTAGGTTTAATTGAATGTTGTCTAGTTTGGTGTCAATACTATAGATTACTAGACTAGAAAATCAATTACATAGTTTTAAGCTATTTAAGGCAGGAATTTAGCCACATACAGAAATCATGTGCTTTTGTTTACTCAAACTAGGAATTACTTGTATGAAACTATTTTTCTTGTCTGAAGTTCTAGTTCACAAACTATGTTATGCGGTAATGGAGTGTAAGTTATACTTTACATAATATCTTACTGTGTTACCTTTTAATTTGTTTATCAGCTACTAATACTTAATCGACTTTTCAACTCTACTCAGTAGCTGGTGCTACTTGGATCCAGTTTGACGAGGCTACCGTTGTCAAGGATCTTGAGGCCCACCAAATGGCCACTTTTACCAAGGTTTACAAAAAGCTAGAATCACTTTCTCCTTGTTGCCACCTACTTTGGCGACATCTCTCGATGCATTCAAAATTGCCACATTTAGCTAAAAAATTATTGTGTCGAGTTCACTTTAACTACACTTCTCCGTGCGGTGAAAGACACATGAAATATAATCGAAAACAAGACCTTTTAAGTCGTTCACGAAGTTTGCGAAAGCCAATCATCGCCAAGGAGGAATTCGGTGGCGATGGACTCGACCTTGCCATTTTAAAAGGTAACTATGCCTTTGTATCTCTTAGATTAAGGCATCAATGATTATGATTAGTGCATCGTAAAACATATTAATGCATCAGTATGTGTGTTTAGTGTATCAATTTGTAAGTTTAGTGCATCGTTGGTCATAGTATGGCATCAATTTATATTTTTAGTGTATCGTTGGAAATACTTGATATTGTTGTTGAACTTACATCTATCTGCGCTGAGCTTTGCAGGTTTCATCCTCATTTGATCTGGCAATTGAGGTTTTAATTGAGCTCGCTAGATGGCATGAGGTATACAAATCATAAAATTGAATAAAATATTACATACGGTCTTGTTTTGTTGAGTTAGCCAATAATGTTATAATGAACGGGTTGAATTGATATAAAAAGTAGCAAATTTTAAAGTTTCTAGAAGTATTTTTTAGTTATTGTAACTAAAAAGTATTTTTTTCCCATATCCCGCCCCGGTGGGATTGGCCGATTGGGTATGTTGTTGAATTGTAACTAGTTTTTCCTGCATAAGAGCGTAACTTAAAATAAATGATTGGATATGTTTTCTTCGAGATTTTATCACATGGCCATATAACCATATTTCACAAATGCTTCATCTCTGTTGATTTGTTTATTAATATATAAACTGATTTCTATGGTCTTTGGCCATGATATTAGTTTAAGGCCATCACATTTATTTATATAAGTTAGAACTGACATGAATATTTAATAATCATTTTTAGAGTGCTCATATGCTTTTTACATTTGAACTATAAAAGATAAAAGAACCAGCTAATTCTTAATTGCTTTATTTACATATCTTTTATATTTCTTCATACCTATGATAAGCATTCTCAAGAGAAATTATTTTCTACAGGTTTTACCACAAGTTCTTCTCAGAAATGTAGGATTTCTTAAAGACGTTTTTCTTCGAGAATTCAATGCTGGAAATGAGAAAGTAATTAGTGGTCTTGCTTGCTTGATGTCTGAGATTGGTCAGGCTCTAAGTAAATAACTTTGCATGTTGCTTTCCATACTATGTTCATCACATTTCAAACAAAAAAATTTGTAGTTTTCTTGCAGTGAATAATTTTTGATAATCTTGTAAGCTAGTTTATGTGCAACAAGGTCTTATAATTTATTTTGTATCTAGGGTCCATATTTGATCATGCCCATTCTGAAGCACTTATACTGGTGGATGCACTTTTGAGGTCAGAACTTAGATGAACAGCTTTTTATAACACTACCTTATAGGCTTAGGCATCTTTTTGTATGTTTAGTGCATCGATTTAGGTCAAAATGGGGAAATTTTATAGTGGTTCAAACGGATTTGGGTCTAAACTCGCTTAGTGCATCCATTTGCATGTTTAGAGCATCTGTTTGGACATATTAGTGCATCCATTTGCTTGAAATAACTCATTGTTATGCATGTTTTCCAGTTTACCATACTAATTATGTTACTATCTGAAAATATTCATATCTTCTTGAAGTACCTGAAAGTTTGTCTGGGAGTTTGCCTAGTGATTATGAGCTACAATCATCTAAAAAGGTAAGTCCTCTTTTCTTTACATTAATTAAATTCATGAAAATCAACAAGTGTTTGTTTATGCTGGCTTAGTCAACTCTTTGACATCGTTTTGTTTTCCAGAAATCGATATCTTGATTTGCATAGCAGTTACCAGTAACCTCTATGAAGGACCAACGCGTAGTCCATTTATTGTGGATCCGTCTACCGAAAATGAAGCACCATTTCTTACTGCTAAGAACTTGGGGCATCATGTGCTCTGAAATGATACTCTCGATGATGGAACCTTTGTCCCAAATGATGTTTGTATTTGTGGTTCTGATCATGCTAGATTTATTTTACTTACTGGTCCGAACATGGGTGGGAAGTCTACCCTTATTCGTCAAGTTTGTTTAGCAGTGATTTTGGCCCAGGTGAGTCCATGTCGTCATGTAACATCTCTAATTTGGCTTTTTTCAGTGATACTAACCATGTTAGTATGATAAAAACATCAAGTTATAAGTTAGGGCATCTCTTTGTTGAATTAGGGCATCTATACAATTTTTTCTTTTTAATTTCTCAATCATCATGATTAGAGAAACCATAAGAATTCCTTCATGAATTTTGATAATTTAGCAACAACCATACTTGATTATCGCTCGAAACTAACATCATACTTGATGACGACATAATGAAAAGCTCCATTAGTTTATGAGCAATCTGCAAAGTCAAGCAAGTTCAACTAACATATTAAATCTTAGTATGGTGTGGGTAATTGGCGAGAACGATTTTCGAGATACTAACTTATCTATGGGTGGATTTGGGTTTTTTTTCTTTAACGGGTCTAACAGGTAAAAGAAAAGTTAGCTAAATTAAATAGGAAATGTGTTAGAGTTTTTTAGTGCATCTGTTGTATAATTAGTGCATCAATATAGAGGCTTGGGTTTCACATCATCAGTAGCAGCACGATGCCTTTTGCTAATACTATCACAGTTATTACCATTGTTATATATTTTCAACGGTCAAATAGGTAAAAAAAAAAAAAAAAAAAAAGGTAGAATGGGTGAAAATGGTAAAACAAAAGTTATATATTTTCTTATCATCAAATGTCATGCATGGAGTTGGTAATCTTCTAACACATCTCATGATTATCGGATACAAAGTTTCTTACCAAGATGTATGCTATTAGCTTACACCGCTTAACCATAATTTTTTTTTTGAGATTTTATACAATGTTTGATGCTCGTTTTTCATGTTTGATTTTGTAGAATCCACTTGTCAAGTATGTGTTTAAGGTGAAAAAAGTTGGAATCTATCTAGTTGACTGTTCGAAAATAGGAAAAAAAGTTGTAGTCTTTTATAATAACTTGTGGAAACTTGGATTCATTGAATTTTAGTACTTTAGTTTGTGTTTTGGTATTTCGTTGTTCGTTGATTTGTTCATTTTGGTTAATATTTGTTATCTAATATGTAGGTGCCGTGGTCGCTAGTAAGAAGACGGCTTCGGATGCCTACTCCACAGTATCCGATTGTGGAGCGATGAGCGAGATTATTATGCCACATTTAATCAACCGACGTCTTATATACACGCAAGGGGAGGTATGCTAACACCTGGGACTATTGATTTAGAAGGTCGTTAATTGATATATGATATAAGATTTATGTATTATGCTGAGATATTTATGTATTATGCTGAGTCGAGAAAAGGTAGATATTAGGGCGTCTATGGGCATGATTAGTGCATCAAATAGGTAGATATTAGTGCATCCATTTGCATATTTAGAGCATTTATTTGGCCGATTCACTACTATGAGTATGATTAGTGCATCAAAAAGGTAGATTTTTAAATGGTCGTCCCTTATATGGGCTTTGGTCTGGGTATATATCATACAATGCGACTGATTATATGCTTTATGTTTGATTCCTTTATCTTTAGGAATAGTTTGTCTTTTGATTGGTTTCTAGTGCAATTTACAGATTGTATGTAGATTAGCAGTAATGTTGATTCCTTTATCTTTAGGAAGAGTTTGGCGTTTAATTGGGCTTTAGTCCGGGTACCTTATCAAAAAGGTACATGTTTACATCAGTCTATCTAGCTCTGTCTCGTTCCTCTGTTTTTGTATTGCTAAACTAGGAATGACACTGGAAGTTCTTAAGTAGGCACACCACCTAAGCAAATGAAAACAAATAGAGTATCACAATAGGTTAGCATTAATGTTATGGTGACCTTAGAAAACTGTCAATTAGTTTTGAATAATGGTACGTCTCCCAATCCCAATAACTAAGTAGTTACAGATATTTTATTTGATAGTTCATTCGCTCAGTTATCATATTCTTCAAATTTGATGTGAGATGAACTAAGAGTGATAGAATTCAACATCTGATGTGACCTTTAGAGCTACCGTCTAATGATTCTTCGGAACAGACATATTGATGATTGTTAGGTCCCTTGCCAAAAAGTTATTCCCGAATACAGGTGCATCACATAAATTGCAGCGAGAATGTGTTTGTATTTCTAGTGCGATCCAAGGTTACAACCACTGTTGGGGGATGATTTCGGGCGGTACATGCATCAATCTGCTATCAACGGTAGTTATTCAAGACTAGACATGATCAAGGCCAAAAGCGCCTCTGGAAAGAAGAGGTTCTATTGTCTGTTAACCCTTTAATGTTAGTTTAGTATTCTGATGTGGTATCTTGATATATTGTAGAGATTTATCTATTTATTTTATAATTTTTCATTCAGTTGGTGTTGTTGCAACTTTTAAAAATAATCCTACGGTTTTTTAATGTTACTACTTGAGTTTAGCCATCTGTTTGAATGTTGAGAACGCCTACAGTAAGTCCCACTTATCTTTATCCACTTCAATTTATCAATAGGTGGAAATTTAGCCCATTATTATGAAAACTGTGTGCAAGAGAAAAACTTGCTATTTTGGACATTCAATGGCATTCACAGAAGGAAGTAGTGATAACAGAAGCTGGAATTGGCTTATGGTGACATTGCTGCTAAATTTGTGAAAATTGAAGCATTGAAGGTGTGTATTTCACATCAACTGGTCTTCTTTTTTATTACGTTTTATTCATATATTTAAGGTTTATTTCCCCAGGAATTTGAGAAGTCAAATGATGAAGAAGCTGCGGGGCTCTCGGGATCTCGAGTTGCATCTCTGATTGCTCAACGAAGAGGTCTCAAAAGCATTGCAGAGGCACGAAAAGATCCTAGATCCTCGAACCGTGTCAAGAAAAGTCGGGAAGATGGACGATCTAATGACTTGAATATGATGGTTTAAAGTGTGTTATGCTATGTAAAAATGTTCAATATAGTGCTTTTTTTAAGATCTGGGAATGATTTTATGTTGTATATAAAACATTGTATATCTAATTTGTTCAATCAAATGGTAAATGGGAATAGAAAGTAATTCATCTTATTTGTACATGTGCAGAAGAAAAAGAAAAAAAACTCACTCACGGTGAATCTATATTGGGTGTTAGACATTAGTAATAAGAAAATTTAAAAGTTACAAAAACAGCCCTTGACAATTAAAAAAAGTAACAAATAAGCCCCTGAGTTGAAGAAAAAGGAGGGAAGGAGGAGATCTAATGGTTGAGATCACTTTCTCACTTTCTCTTGAGATCAACTTTTAAATGATCCAATCTATACATAGAGATGGGATCATTTAAAAGTTGATCTCAAGAGAAAAAGTGGAGAAGTGATCTCAACCGTTAGAACATCCCCTTCCCCTCCTTTTTAACCAAACTATGAGGGCCTAAATGTAACATTTTATTTTTGGATGTAATTTCGTAACTTTTTAACAATACCGTATATAATGTTAAATCAAAATCATTATTTGAGATTATCCTTTCCAAAATTCTCTCCTTTTCTCTCTATAAAACGAAAACTTGATTCACTCAATTTTTTTCTGTCACAAATTAAAGAGCTCGTTGATGCACTGATTCCGTCAATTATAATGACACATTCCGACATCAACTGTATGTTAATCGTAACTATAATCATTATTTTTGTTGGGTTTATTGATTCGATGATACAAAACAATAAAGAATGAAACATCAAGGGCTTAAAGTGACAAAGATGAAACCTACAAAAAGATGGAGGGACTTGCTTGCAAAAGAAGATTTATTATTTAGTTCTTAGTAGAGATTTGTAAACTCTAATCCTCTAGTATATAAAGAGGACATGGGATGTAGGTTTTGATATACAAGTTGTAGGACCACTACGATATATCAACCTTATCACTTTACCAAGCAAACCCAACACACGTAACCCAAGTTACGCGTATAAAACGTGAAACACAAACACAAACAAAGCTTAGAAATAAGATGAGAAAGATGGTGACTTGAATGATATATGAAGATCGTGTATATGTGAAGATATAAGATGAAACAATAAGTTGTATATTCCTTGAGAGAAAATACACACACACACACACTTTCAAGCACACCCCTCAAATGACCATTTGAGAGGTATTTATAGTACAAGAGGCATAAAACCATAAAGGCTTTAGCTTGGGCTTTCGTGGACTTGGATTGGATTACACTTAATAAAAGGCTAGCTTAACATAACTATTAGCCATTTAGCTTAGCCCAATCCACGAGCCCGTTGACTATTCTATCACGATATCTAACACGAGTTACAAAGTTACTAAATGTGAATGACCATCACTTTTAATAATACTATTAAGGCTAACAATCTCCCCCTAAGGGGTGGTCATTCAAACGATGCTCCACTTGATTAGGTCTCTACTTTTCTTGAGCTAGGACTTTGCGTGTAGATATAGAATAGTCTTGATTCTTTGTTCCTTCATGCTTTGTGATCAGATAATGTGGTTGTCTGCCGTTGTCAACTTCGTTGGTTAGGTATCTCCACGTCTTTCTCCACCATGCTCACACTTCTATTTGACTTTGATTTACCACTGACGTAGTTCTCGAGTCTTTAAACTTTGTAGATTCTTTGACATTGATGAAGAATCATCTTTAACTTTGTGTAGCCTTTGATTATGATGAGAACTTTCATGTGTTTTTGGTATGAGCATGTGGCGAGTCTGCACGATCCATCCGCTCCGGAGCTTCCATAAGAAGAAAACATAAAAACAGGTTAGTAATAAGCGGATTCCGGCGCTTACAAGTTTGAATTTGAGGTGTTAACGACATAGTGTGAAAACACGTCTCTAATTCTCACAAAGGCCGTTCTGAACTGGAGTCCCACAAGTGAGATAACGCGATATCCGGGTACATCTACTGATTCGGATGAGTCACCGAGGTACACGAAGCATCACCCCACATCGTAGACCGTTTGAGACACACTAAGCGTAATCCACGGGAGTTACCGAAGTGACTGCTTTGTCAAGGTCGCTGATGTTGACCACAGGAGTTTCATTCAATCATCAAGATCACAAATGTGAAACTTCATAAATGTTACGGCAGATTGCTAAGATCTGCGTAGGACTCGAATATATCACTTGTGCCCTTATTGATGAACAACAAGCGATGTCATGTCATGTGTTCCTATGAGATCTTTTGATGAATCTCGTGGCTCTAGACCCAATTAGTGCATTTTGGTTTTCCTAAGCGGAGACTAGGGAGAGGGTCTCCTTCACAATACCAACCACCTCAAGAAGGTCAATAGATTATGTAGGGTTCCAGGTGAGAATGAAACAAATCCTTTTAAGAGGAATTGAGTGGCTAGAAGGTTTAGTGCGATGCGTCATTTGGGTCCATGACGTCTTTGTCTTCAATACCGGTGTCATCTAGTGACATCCAAGTAGCATATGTATTGAACCCGGTTTACGCCCTAAGGTTGAATATGGAGGGCTATTTCTTTTCACCCTTTCTTCATTACATTTCTTTTAATTCTTCAACCCTTCTTTCTCCTTTCTCACATTACTCCTTTTTCAATCATTCCTAAGGACTTCTAATACTAACTATTTGTGATGTCCTTGGGTAGATCCCTCCGACTCAGCGGATCATAGAACGACTTTCTGTTCTTAGTCACCTTATAACTCCATGACCGTCCTATTGTTTCCATAAAACCATTTTTCTTGAAAATCTCTCGAGTGTTTATGATAGAAAACAAGTTTGAAACACTCAGTGAGTTTATATTTTCATAAACACTCCCCACTTTCACATGTGCTTATATGTTTTGTGTAAATCGCACATAGAGGGTAGAGTTCGCACTTTTGAATTGATCGACTTTAAATGAACTAGACCGATTCGAGACACGTTTACATCACTAGAGAACTAGCTTGAAATTATTACCCGTCTGGTTAAGTCCATAGAAAGTTTCTCGAAATGGTACATTTCGACTTTGATTTCTCGTCAATTCATTGGTTACGATCGAGTCGAGCTCATTTTGAGATTCAAACAACGATCATTAAACTTTTTGATCACATTTAATCACGTCTCCTCCCCTCAAAAATAGCATATACGTGATATTTTGATATCAACGGATTAAACAACATTTTAGAATCTTTTGGGGAGACAAGCGGATTTGATTTAAGCATGAATTTGGAACATTTTGATTTTATACTCCCCTTTAATAAAGCATAATCAATTAAAGGGTTTTAGAGGAGTTATCTTGAGCACAAAGTATTTTGAAAGATTTTGAAAAATCTTTTGAACAATCTTGAAAGGTGCTCAAGATGATGATGATTTCGCCATTTTAAATGTAGTGCCTTGGCGTACACTCGATTTTTTTCTATAAAAGCATGAGTTTTGATTTGAGAAATAATCAAAAGTCATCATTTCGGTCCGGGTTTTGTACTGATGTATACGAAAGCCATTATATGAAGAAATTTTGAGAAACGACATGTTTTAGAAAACAAATTAAAGAAATCTCGCTCAAGCATCTGTACATGCCCGTATCATTGTTGAATGACATTTCTAGAAACGTACAGAATATCGATTATACAAGAGACATGTCGTGAGAAGAATATTTTTGGATTTTTGATTTTATATTGTTTTTGTATTTTTTAAGATTTTATATTTTTATATTTTGCTTTTGTTGGTTTTTCAAATTTTGTATTTTGTTTTTCAAAACTATTTACTGCCGAAGCTTTGGAAAATCATTTTCAAGAAGAATCGAGAAGGCGTTCTAACTCCTCGGGGTTAGGCCGCATTCAATTCGTCGAACTAAATACTCAAACCTTTCTTTTGGAAGGGCTTTAGTTAATAGATCGGCGAGTTGGTATCGATCTTCATGAAGAATAATTCAACGATACCATTTTCGACGTACTCTTTGATGAAGTGGTAGCGATTACGGATATGCTTAGTCTTTAAGTGATGAGCAGTTGCATGATATGGCTATGGCACTTTTCGAGTCACAATACATAGGTATTTTATCGAAAGTAAAGCCATAATCGTGAGTTGTGTTCTCATCCATAGAACTTGTGCACAACACGCAGATAGAGACACATACTACGACGGTTGATGGTCAAGTGCAATCTTGTTTCTTTGAAGACCGACTTACTAACTTTTCACCCAAAATTGTGCTCCTCGGATGTACTTTTACGTAACTAGGTCACCAAAATTGTGCTCCTCGGATGTACTTTTGTCAGTAACTAGGTCACTGCGTGGTCCGCATCCGAAAAGGCAATTAGATCAAATCCGTTCCTTCGGATACCAAAGTCCCATGTGAATGGATGTCTTGGTACCGAAAGATCCTTTTAACCTCTTTTAGGTGCGATTCGGTAGGCTTTGCTCGAAACCGTGCTAATAAGCAAACAACAAAATGAATATCCGTCGACTAGCGGTGAGGTACATGAGAGAACCAATCATGCTCCGATATTTCTTCGGATCAATAGGTTTCCCAAACAAATAGGCTCCAATTTTGGTGAAGTTACCATTGGTGTTCCGGTCGAGTCACGATTATCCATACCATGATTTTCAAAATCTCGGTTGTGTATTTAGCTTGATTTATAAAAATTCCACGAGGGATGATGAATTTGTAAACCAAGAAAATTTTAGTTCCCCATCATGGACATTTCAAATTTTCTTTTCATGAGATTTTCAAAATGTTTTGAAAGATTACGATTAGTGGACCCAAAGATGATGTCGTCCACATAACCTGAACAATCAAAATGTCGTTTTTGCATTTTTGTGTAAACAAGGTAGGATCAACTGTTCCTTTGGTGAAATTGTTTTGGATAAGGAAAGAGGGCGATTCGTCATACCACGCTCTCGAGCTTGTTTTAAACCATAGATTGCCTTTTGAGTTTGTAGGCGTAGTCCGGATGTTCCAAGTCAATGAAGCCTTCGGTGACTCACGTACACTTCTTCTTTCGAGTTCCATTCAAGAACGCGGTCTTAATGTCCATCGATAAACCGTGATGTTTTTGTGAGTTGCATAGGCTAAGAAAATCCTTCGCCTCAAGTCTAGCTACCGTAGCGAATGACTCTTCAAAGTCTATCCCTTCCTCTTGTCTGTATCCTTTGGCCACAAGACGAGCTTTGTTGCGAATTAGAGTCATCTCTTCATCCTTTTGTTCTTCCATAACCATTTGAGATCAATGACACGAATGTCAATTGGTCTTGGAACCATTCCCAAGAGTCATGTAGAAGGTATTGGAGAAGTTCCTCCCGCATCGCTTCTATCCATGCGGGTTCGCCATTGCCTCGCGAATATTATTTGGCTCTATATTGCTAATTGAGCAAAGGTAAATGCACAAGTCGCAATCGGTGGCAAGTTAGCGTCTCGTTTGAATTGGCCTTGAAGGTTCACCATAACTTGTTCAATTGGGTGGTCTTTTGTCCACTTGAGTAGAAGGATACCGTTGGTTATACGTGTCACGAGTTAGATGGTTCTCGTAAGCATGAAGATGATTCACCGATTCCGTAGCAAGCGGGTTTTCAAATAAGTCATCATCTAACGTTGCATCGTTATGGTTTTGGTTTTGCTCATCAACCTTTGGTAGAGCGAGTGCAATAAGCGTAGTTGATGTAGATGATGTAGATGGAGTTGGTGCATTGGTTTCACCATTGTAGATGCATCTTACATTAGTGGTGGAGGATGATTTTGGCGGGTGCGGTGGAATGATGGTTTGATGCATTTGTCGAAGTTCCACCATAGTATTCATCGAACATTAACTCAAGAAATTCTCCCATTCTTGTTCTTTAGGATTGTCAAATGAAGTTGATTGAGCTCTTTGAGGTACGAGTCCCGAGGCGATGTGTCCAGTCAGCCGGTTTAGTGCGGGTTCTAGGCGAGTCTCTCGGAAGCCATGTGTGAAAGTTCATCAAATTTCATTCATTGTCTCCATGATCCTCCTAGTTCTCTGTTATACACCCTCAATGCCCTCGAGTTATCCCGAATATCAATGAAGATTCCAATATCACCTTTGCTTTCGGTTTTCCAAGATCTTCTCATCATTTGTTGGATAGCACAAAGCGCCAAACACGTGAAAGTAAGAGATATCCGGTTTCTGTTGTTCACAAGCTCATATGGGGTTTATTGAATCTAGGATGGATTAGGGATCGGTTACGAGTGAAACAAGCGTTGGCAACGACATCGACCCATAGAAATAACGGTGCACTAGAATAAATTAGCATTGTGCGGCGGCTTCCATAAGAGTTCTATTTCTTCTTTCAACTACCCCATTCTGCTTTGGAGTTCTAACAAGCGATGTCGATGAGTAATTCCAACATCTTTAAAGAAAGTTCTTAACTCGATTAGTGAATTCGATGCGGTTATGCATTCTTACAACCCTTACGGAGCTTGAAGAAGTACTTGAATGCGTTTCGAGAAAGGTGATGATGATGCACGGTGCTTCGTCTTTGATCTCGAAACTTAACCCTTGTATATCTTGAATAATCATCGACTATAACAAGAATATACTTTTTCCCATTAATGCTTTCAACTCTCATTGGGCCACATAAGTCCATGTGCAACATATGCAACCTTGCTTCGAACTAGGTACGGTTTTGGGTTTATATGATGCTCTTTTGCTTTTTCCTTGTTCGCATGATGGACATAAGTGATCCTTGGTGTATTTGAACTTTGGAAGTCCATGGATGATGTTGTCTTTGGCAAGATTGTTGATGGTGTCAAAATTGAGATGGGATAACCTTCATGCCACAACCGGAGACCGTGTTCGGATGCTCGTGTCATAAGACATATTGGTGATGAAGAGGCCATTTGATTGATGTCGATAGCATACAAGTTTGTATCACGATTCCCGGTTAAGAGATCGATTGCCATCCAAGTTTCTAACGAAGCAAGCATTTTTCCTAAAAGCAACCTCTAAATCGCATCACGTAATCGCTGACCGAAACAAATTGTGTCCCACCCTTGGACATAGTAAACCCGAGTGATCAAATAATTTCGAAGGTAGATCTCCATAACCCATGATAGCTGCTACATGATCATTTCCAAACGTCACGGTTCCATGAATTGCCGACGAAATTGATCGGCGACTTGATTCAGTCATGTGCTTGGAGCAACCCGAGTCGGCGATCCAAAGACATATTTCGATAACACGCCAATTCTGAGAAGAAGAAGATTTTGAAACCTTTTCGATTTTGGTTCCTTTGGGTTAGAGGTAAAATCGATCACACTCATAGAAGTCATCTATTGGTAAGACAGGTGCATTACTCATTCTACCATTCTCGGGGTGAATGTTCTACCCGTTGGTTTCAAATGTCATCCCTAAAGTAAACATTATGCTCTCTATCGGTGGTGTAAAGCCTAAGTCTCGCAACTAGTCTTCTATTCGTTTAGCATAAGTTCTTTGGGAACATTCTTCTTAACAGAGCTTAACAATCTCATTCTTAGAAACACAATCATCATGAGCGATGGTTAAAGATTTCTTGCTAGTTAAACAAACAGATTCAATGATTCATTAAACTTAGCAGATTTCATAGGTTCATTACATTCAGATGAAATGTCTTTCTTATTACAAAGCGGTAAATTCCTAGGGTGTTCTTCTACTTTCTTCTCTTTATTCAAGCGACTACTCTTAGAGGCAAGCGAGACTCTATTGTTCCTTGTATTGCTCTTAGGCTTTAGTCTGCTGCACCTAGAGGTGCTTCCTAGTCCTGTAGAAGGTAAGGCACACTCATTAGGATTCACATTTTTATCAAGGGAGGTGGTTTCAGCTTTCCTAGTCTCTTTAGAGTGCTTTTCTAAACTTATGTCGTTTGATCCATATGTTTTAGATGTGGAGGCGGATTTATTAGTGGTACTCATCTTAAAAGGCCGAGCTAAAACTTTTGGTTTCTCGATAACCGCTTTTCCTTATCAACATTTGTTTAGGCAAGGCGGTGGAGTGAATGATTTTGATGAAACATTTTCTCATTGACTTTTGGAGGAGGCATAAAGCAGACATTTTGGTTTGGAAACCGGTTTGGGAACATTTGCTTTCTCCTCAGTCAATGGTTTTGTAATCATAGTATCCATTGCCTTTCCTTTTTGACTTTCCAAACGAGCCCTCAAAAGATCATTTTAACTTTCATGTCATTGTAGGCAGCCTCATCGACGGTTTGTCATACTTGCATTCCTCGCTTTTTCGATCAAGTTGTTTAAAATATGAGATATTTTATTTTTCAAGTTTTCAAGAGCTTTTCATATTTTGAAACAATTTAGTAGGTCTCAGATGGAGTCTTTCATGATCTTCAACAGAATATGTTTGCAAAATGATGGACATAATATCGATGGTCGAAACATCTTGAAGAGAGTCATTTAAATTTTCCAAAACTTTGATTTGTTCAACACACCATTAGCTTGCTTTACCGTGGATTTATGGTCCTTGACAAAGTCGATTGTTTCTTTCAAAAATGCTTGTTCAAAATGAATTACCCTTGCACCGATGGCAATCACCGAGGGCAATTTGAGTTTCAAAAACTTTCTTTGTTCGATGTCAAAACTAGAGAACCGGTTGTTAGTGTAATAGTGGTTTTAGTTTTAACAATGTCTTGAAGATCCACAATTCTAGTTTTCACATTGTCTAAAATACTTCTCGCATCACTTGTGTTAAAAGGATTGTTTGAAGACATTTGTTCAATGTTCGAAAGAGAATTTGAGACAACAAGCGGTTTTGAAGCAGTTTTGATCACAGTGTTGACTCTTTGTTTGACACACTTGGTGTGATGGAAAACTTTGACTTTTCTTTTTGATTAACAAAAGTAATTCCGTTAATTTTGTTCCATTTGTTATAATCAATAGGTTTGATTTCCGGATTCTTTTGTTTTATTTTTGATCTACTCTCCTCAGATAGTTCCAACGTTTCAAGAGAATCACGAACAGTTATGGGTTTATGCAAAACATTTCCATTGTTTAACACATTATGAGATTTCTGAGCTTTCTTGAGGAACGAAGAAGGGTCGTTACCAAGTGCCATTCTATTAGTAGTATGAAAACGCGGATTTACTTGATTAGAAAGCATCTTGATTGTTTGAGCAGAATGACCCGTTTTAAGAAGCAAATTTTCCAAAGTTTGAATTTTCTCATTTTTCTCAAGAATTTCATCAAGAAGAGAATCTTCTCGTTTTGAAAAATCGATAATCAATCGCTTCTTCTCTTTTCAAGATCGAAAACTTTGCTTTTGTTTAGAAAGTTGGTCATTTAAATCGAAATTTCCTTGTTTAAAGATTTAATTTTCAAGTTCAAATTCACATCGAGTGTGTTGTACTTGATTTGCAATAGTTGTTCTTTAGAAACCAAATTTCGATAACCAATTTCTAATTCGATTCTTTGTTTTACGAAATTCAAAGGCTTTGCGTTCTCCTTGTAATTCTCAAGCTCGGCGGTCAATTTGGCATTCGCGGCCTTAACATCGCGATTGACCTTTTAACTTTCTCAATTTCAATGCCACGCTTGTTGATTAATGATTCAAAATAAGCACGTGTTTCCTCATCGGTCTCAGATTTTGTGCCACACGGTCTCCACTAGGATCCACATCCGAGTCTCGAGTTAGTATTGCTACAACTCGGATTGTCGGTATGTATCATAAGTAGGTGCCGATGTCACGTAATGTTGTTCGTCATGAGTAAACACATCAAATATGACATTGTTATAGCATGGATCAATGATTGGTACCTCGACATCTGCGTTGGCGTCATAGGCAGGGAGGTGCGTCGAGAATCGGTGTCGTACTTAGTCTCCTCAAGATTTGCCATGAAGATGCACGGTTTGCATTGAGTTCCTCGAGGTCTTCCAAATCATCCATAATAGCCATGAAGTCATTTACCTCAACACTCAATTGAAGTACAGATTGTTCCTTTTGTACCAACATGATAGCTTTACGAAGATACGCAAGATCCTTCTTTTTGGATTATTTGGACAATTCCTTGCCATGTGACCCAATCCTTGACAGCTTATAACACGTAACTCGATTACTGATTCACATTTCCATAATTCCCAACGATCGAGCCGCAACATTCCCATTCGATTACCCACCGCTCTATTCCCAACATTCTCGACCCATCCGATTACTCGATTCGGAACCTGATTACCCATGCGAAATCCAAGTAGCATATCCTGCTGATTCCCAATAACTCCAACCATTTGACCTTGACGACCCATATTCACACCGGTGTGCAACTTACTATTGCGAGTGTTTGATGAAATCCTTTGGTTGTTGTTAGTTGGTGTGGAATAGCGACCTCTGATGCTTTACCCAAGAATGCAAATGCTTGTGACAAAGCTTCTTCGGTTCCATTTCAAGATCGGTGATTCCTTGTTCTGGTAATGATGTTGTTCGGTGGATAGTTTTGTTGTTGAGGATGTATTGTTTGCAAGTTGTTGTTAGTGGAAGATGATGAAGGTTGTTGTTGTGTATTCACCGGAGTTTGAGTCTTTGCAATGAGTACCAATGGATCATGATTCTTTTCTAATCTTTCTTGCACGACTTCATTCACTTGACTTGATTTTGTTTGAAAAATCGTTGAGTTGATCAAAGTTCACTTGATGTAAGTCTTTTGTTTGATTGACAATAGTGACATATCGTCCCCATTCTTACGGTAGATTGTTCAAGAACTTGATGTTCTTGACGATAGTTCGGGTGTCAACTTGTTTCGATCGCTTCATTCATTAAAGTGCAAAACCTTCCATAGTAGGATTCAATGGATTCTCCACAGAGTAGATGTAAACTTCTCCCAGCGATTGCAACTTGTTCTCTGTGTCTTGTTGACCAATTCGGTTCCATGACAAAGTCGTCTAACACGTTCCACATATCGAGCGGTTTCACAACCGCTCTGAAAGAAAAAGATGTCTCTTGGTAAACCCAGTTGGATAATATGAATTGTCATGTCATACGCTTGACTTTCTTTGATCCTCTTGAGTATTCCGATTCTTTTGAAGACGAAAAAATGGTGGGACGGAGGTGTTGCATCGGCATTTCGTGGTCTTGGACTTGTCGAGGTATGAAGGGTCCATCCCGAATGGATTTGATCATCAATTTTCCATTAGGTTTCTCTTGATGTAACGAAGCATTCGACTTGTCCATTGAAGATAACCACCTTTTCCAACATAGGAGGACGGTTTTCGCACCGGCCGCATGAATGTCTTGTTGAGTTGCCATTGATGAAGGTATGTTCGATAAAGTTGATGTTGGATCGATTCAACGATAAAGGAGTTGTGGTTGATGAAGATTAAGCTCGGTTGAGGTGTTTCGAAAGTCGTACTAAAAAACTCGGTTCTTAAAAAATTTCGCCCAAAATTTGAGATTCACTATAAAAATCAATTCTAAGGTCGTATGAAAATTTTGAGTTATGACAATTTGACTCCAAATTTAACTTGAAAATTTGAATTTAGGCCCAAAATTTGAATTTTTGACCAAAATTTCAAGTTAAACCAAAATTTGAATCTCGTAAAAATTGAACGTTTAGTCTCCTCAAAATTTAAATTTTACTCAAGTTTTCCTTACAAAAACTCTAAAAAAAAAACCTTTATGCGTAGAAAGAGCTTAGGCGAGAAGCAGAAGTTACGAGTAGACGAGGTTTAGGCGTAGGATCTTATCGTGGGATCTTAAGCGTAGGATCTTAAGCGTGGGATGCTTAGCGAGGAATCCTTAGGCGAGGAATCGATAACGCTACACGCTGTCGTTCGGTCAAGGAAACTTCCTTTTCTTGAGCAAGTTTTATAACACCTAGGCGATGAACCTAATCGTTGTAGTGTAGTAATTAGGGTAAGCCACGGGTATTGATATCGTTCTCTGGGGAATAGGAATGCTAGTGAGAAGTTACTACGCTAAGGTTGGGGTTGAGGAAGATTATTTTTGTATTTTTATATTTTATGAAATGGAAAGGTACGAATCTCGGGTATTGGATTTGGGGGTTGGTATTTCACCGATTACTCTACTATTATCTAATTATCTAAACTAAGGTTGTTGGAGTCTATGTCTAATTAATGTGTGCTCGTATGATAGTTTAAAGATGTGTTCACTTAGGTTATACTACTCCTTAATTATCTCCTATTGATGGTTGAGTTGTCACGTCCTTATTCTTAGTTGCGTTGTGTGTCTAAAGTTGTAGGGTATCGTTTCTCCTAACTCTTTGAACTTACCAAAGGGTCTCGTCTACAAAACCCACTAGGGATGATAAACTCTTACTCTAAGGCACTCTTTGGATAATTTAGCCTACAACTACTCAGGTAATCATATTCTAAGGTTCACAAAGAGAAGCATTAAGTACACAACGAATGACCTATTGCATTACTAGATCATTAATCAACTAAGATAAGAAACAACCAATCAATATTCAATAATTAAGTTTCATACTTCCTAAGCAAACACACAAATAAATTAGCCGGACATGGAGAACATGCAAGCATACACACAAATAATCAAAGACATAATTGAATTAATGAAGTAAATACTTATCTTGATGTAAGATAGGGTTTAAAACCCTAAAATCTTGTACAAGACACCTTAGGTTCGGTTTAGGTTTTCACTCCAAAAGACTCTCTCTAAAACTAAAAATTCGGATTCTATATATAAGTTTACATATCGACGGCGTCACCTTATGTTTAATGGCCGTCATGTCGCCGTCATTAGGGTTTCGTCTTGGCCACGTTAACCTTGCGGCGGCGTCACCTTATGTCCGTGGCGCCGTCTCTTGACCTTCGGCGCCGTCTGGGTCACATCTAGGTCGTCCGAGTTGCGATGCCCTACTCTTTAAAACCCGCGTCGTCACTTGTAAATGAGCAATTTGGCTCTTGGTAGTCACAAAAGTGATGCGACGGCGTCGCGATTAACACCGACGCCGTCCCCTTGTTCAATGATGCGAGGTGGCTCGATTCTTGACTTTGGCCATTTTCTTCATATATTCGCCTTTTCATTCAAATATGTGCCATTCCGGCATTTTGCCTTCAAGAGACCTAAAAGAAAAGGAGCGAAATTAAGCAATAACGGATACAAAGTGATCAAATAAGGGCTAAACGACCCCTCAAAATGGTACCTTTTAAAACCTTATCAAATATCCCTACACTTGTTATTTGCTTGTCCTCGAGCAAATGTGCTTTTTGCCAATTAATTTATAAGTTAGGGGTCATGAAGCATTAATTCAAAACGGTCCACAACACATATAAGCCCATAAAAGTCATAACAAGCACGGAATTACATACTAGCACCTCACATGGGGTGTTTGGGTACTCACATCTCTCTCGGTGTATATATGAAATATAACAAATAGGAAATGGAAGATAAACACTCATTAACCGGTCCTAGTACATAGATTACCATAGGCTTGAGAATAGATCAAACCTCCATCGCTTTGGCGTAAGCACATAAGAAAGACTATCAAAGAGGTCTTTTAAAGGGTTGTAATGTTAGGCTTACGGTAGGGAAACAAAGGGTTTGGTGGGATAGGCTTTTTAATGGTGGCAAGTCAAAAATCTTTATGTTAAATGCATACGAAGAATGGCGTTGCTAAGCCAAGACTCGACACTCTAAAACTCTAGGTAACGAAATAAACAAACATAAATTTAAAAGATAGATGTAGGATGGTAGCCCGTTTTTTTTTTTTTTTTTTTTTACTATATTTTTTTTCTTTTTCTTTTTCGATTTTTTCGATTTTTTTTTTTTTTTTACATACACTTTTACTCTACCATCCTCTACGGTAACATCAAAATGATAGGGATTTATAGGCACATCCCTACACTTGAGTTTTATTATTCTAACACTAATTTGACCCGAATTGAAAGATCAAAACACTTGGGGTACATTATTACGCAAACAAAGGGAATTTGAATTTAACGTTCCTTCCCGTCATTTCATAAACTTTAACTTTTCCATGAATCTCAATCGTCCCAAAGCTGTATACAAAGGATATGACTCGACTTAGCAACTTATGCAAGCAACTAGATAATTGAACTAAGGGTTTAGGGTGATAACAAACATTTGCACTAAAAGTGAGTGCATAAGGGGTAGGCTAAGGCGATTTTGGTGTATATTTGGGGGTGGGGTGTAAACAATGCTCTTCATTGATTTTCCGGAAAACCGAAACATCACGAGAACCGCGAAAAGGATAGGCTACGAGGGGTTAACTAGGGTATCGTGTACTAAAGATGAGTACAACGCAAAGGTGTGGGGAATTACTCAACCGATGTGGAAGAAATAATTATATTACGGGTATCAAACAAGGGTTATCCTAATGCCTCTTATCATTTAGTTATTCCTAACTACACAAGTGTAGCCTCACTTGCGATCTCGGAATGCATCACAAAACAAGTTCTAGAATCTATTATACTAGGTTAACACTCTAAGCATTAAAGATGAATGCTTTAATTCCTACTAATCTAAGGCGATCCTCACATTTTGGGTGGAATTTAAGTGGTAAAGGGTTTTGTGCTAGTCATGCAACTTCCTATCCATGAGGCGCTTTTGTTAAGACTAATGGCCCACTCCTATATGTCATGAAAATTTTAAATTTGGTGCCAAAATTACCCTAACCGACATTTTCTCATGGTTTATTACACAATCACAATTGGACAAAGCAAATAATCAAGGATAAGCATAGTTTCAAAGTTCCGTTTATTTTCCCTCCTACACTTAAACCTAACATTGTCCCCAATGTTCCCGAAATATCAAAGTTATGATAACGGAAGGTAAGTAAAAGCGAAGAAACTAATACTCCCGATTAGCTCGGTAGGATCCGTGTAAAGTGGTGGTTAAATCTTTTTCAAGAAGAATTATTGCGTGAAAAGCTCCTTCCAATCTTATGTAACTTCTTCTTGACAAATAAACTGCACACTTGAAGAAAACAAACGAAACCTTCGCGTAAAATCGTGGTAATAATATATATAAGACTCGATTTAAACTAGGATATAATGCTTGTGGAATGGATGTTTACTGAATTTCTAAGAAAATTAAGACACGGAAAATTCCAAAATTTACAAGTAGCTTAAAAAGCGAGAAAAAGTAATCGATGTTTTACTCCTTCCGGCGCCGTCAATTGCAATCTGACGCCGTCGGTTATCTGACAAAAAGCGGTGCGATTTTACGGGAAAAATTCGGAAAATTTACATCTTTAGAATCGGAAAAATTTACGCAAAACATCCATTATGACTCGATACAAGCATTTGACTCGAACAAACAAACATAAATATCTTTTAGTTAATTGTTATTCTCATGTTTACGTTTCTTTTGAAAGCGTGTGTAATCCTCCCTACACTTATCCCTTATGTAAAATACCTTTATATGCAATTAAGACGAGGTTAAAAACAAAATAAAGCATTTTTACAAATTTAAACATGAGGATAAACAATTAATAAAAGATATATGACACTAACAAGCAAACAATTAAGCATGGGTTGCCTCCCACGAAGCGCTTTTCTTTATTTAAGAGTCTTGTAGCTAGACTCATAGTCGTGCTCCTACGTTGACTCACCATCGCCCTCTTCACCCTTTGTTTTCCCGTCATCGAAAGGGTGTAGGCGCTGTATGCTTACCGTGGATTCCTTGCCAATGTTGTCAATTATGGTGACGGTTTTATCATTTAAATTGGTCTCCTTAACTGTGAAAGGCCCAAACCATTTTGGTTTGTTTCTTCCTCGTAATGCCCTTATCCGAGATTTATACAATAGCACTTTTTCTCCCTTTAGAAATTCCTTAGGGTCCTTTTTGCCTTAGGTATCGAGGTGGGATTCTTTGCCTAACTTTTATCGGGTTTCCACAACGTCGCATACAATCCTTGAACCATAAAGTTTCTAAGCCCTTTTCCCATCATTCATCTTCTTCTTAACATTGTTGCACGGGGCTTTTCGATTTCCACCGTAATCATTTCCATGATCTTAAGAGGATATCTTGGGATGATGGGTATCCTAGCGTACCCTTCCCGCTTTTGAGTATCATGATGCCTTCTTCGCATTTAATGGTTGCCTTGGCGGTGGCGAGCAGCGTCCCAAGAATGAGGGGTGCGTTTTATCTTCCTCAACATCAATGATCACGAAATCCACGGATAAGCGATGTTAGCTACCTCAATTAGAACATCAACAACGATTCCTACGGGTGGACATAAGTATGATTAGCTAAGGAAAGTCTAAGGTCGGTCTTGGTGGTATCTCCTTAGTTAACTTATTATAGATTGACAATGGCATTATGTTCACATCGGTCCTTGATCGGCCAAGGCATTTATATTATCCATGTCACCGATGCTAAGCGGTATCACGAAATTCCTGTGGTGTCTCGTTTTCTTGTTAACGGTTTTTATAACCAACTCATCTGAGGTTCCATAGGTAAGGCGTCATATTCTTCTTCCGTCATTTTCCTTCAAGAGCTTCCCTAAGAACTTCATTGTACCTAAAGTTGTTTACTTGGTTTGCAATGGTTTTCTTGTTAATTTCGTGCTTAAGGTAGTACTCAATGGTCTCGGGTTCATCATTAGGCACATACTCCTCCTTCGTGCTTTCCTCGGTTTTCCACATCTCGGCCTTGCATTCTCGGGCATAATGGAAGCGGCGTTTACAAATGAAGTGGGAGGGCAATCGTTGCTTCTACGAGCACCTTTTCGGGAACCTTTGTTTTGGTAAATTCAATTACCAAATTCATCATTTCATTCATTTTTGCTTGCATTTCCTCTCTCGCTATAAACCTCCTTTTCAAATCGGCTAATCTCTTTGTATGAGCTGCCATGTACTCCTCATTTGATCCTTGAAGCTTGGTGAAAGTGGTATTGGGGAAGTAGAGCAGGCGCCTTTGAACTTGGGTTTTGCTCGCGACTTGGGGACTCAGAAGAAGGTGTGGGCGGTTGGTGGAATTGGCGGTTGGCGACCTCTCGAGGAATTTGTACGGGGCTCTTTTCGCCTTTCCATAAGATAATTAATTCCTCTCGATGGCACTCAATTGCTCCTCGAGTGTATCGGAGGATTGAAGGAGTGGATATGGCATTAACCACGTTAATCGGAGTTTGGGAGATTCACCCCAATCTTCGTAGCTTTGATCGGCAAGCTCCTCATAATATCCCACGATTTCTCTGCGTTAAAGTCATTGAGCCTTCCACCGGCTCGATCAATGGATCGTCGAGTGATGAAATCGGTATGATCATAGAAGATTTGGATTTGAAGCCAAAGATCAATGCCATGGTGTGAAGTCTACGGAGTAGTTCCTTCATCGAGTCCATGCTTTGTAAAGAGACTCACCTTGGAGCTTTGGAATGTCAAGATGTCTCGCTTAAGTTTAGTGGTTCTCCCGGTGGGAAAAATTGAGCAAGGAAGCGAGAGGTAAGATCATCCCAACTTGAGATGGAGCCGGCGGAAGTCGCTCAAGCCAATTACTAGCTTGGTCCCGTAGAGAATTGGAAGAGACGCAGCGTGGTCTCCCGAGTAGTAGCATCAAGGTCGATGGAATCGACAATTTTGAGAAATCCCTCGGATGATGATTCGGATCTTGAACGAAGTCCATGGAATGCACATCCGTTTTCACCAACCGGATGGTGTCGGATCGCAGGCCGTAGTTTGGGCTTGGTCGGGAAGCTCAATGGTGTTCCTATAGCCTAGGTGGCTTGGTCTTGAGTATTCACCAAGAGTCACGGGCTCTTGGCGGGTCATTTGGTGGTGGGTTGATGAGTGGTGGTTGGTTATCATCCTCCATGATGAAAAGTGATGGGTGTTACGAACAAAGGTCACGAAGAAGGGGATAGACTAAGAGAAGCTAAAAATGAGAAAAATTTACTTGATAGGAATCAAGCAAAGAACCTAAGCGAGGTGGACTACTAACTAGCTATTCTATTCCCGCAACAAGCGCCAAAACTTGATAACGCTACACGCGTCGTTCGGGGTCAAGGAAACTTCCTTTTCTTGAGCAAGTTTTATAACACCTAGGCGGTGAACCTAATCGTTGTAGTGTAGTAATTAGGGTAAGCCACGGGTATTGATATCGTTCTCTAGGGAATAGGAATGCTAGTGAGAAGTTACTACGCTAAGGTTGGGGTTGAGGAAGATTATTTTTTTTGTATTTTTATATTTTATGAAATGGAAAGGTACGAATCTCGGGTATTGGATTTGGGGGGTTGGTATTTCTACCGATTACTCTACTATTATCTAATTATCTAAACTAAGGTTGTGGGAGTCTATGTCTAATTAATGTGTGCTCGTATGATAGTTTAAAGATGTGTTCACTTAGGTTATACTACTCCTTAATTATCTCCTATTGATGGTTGAGTTGTCACGTCCTTATTCTTAGTTGCGTTGTGTGTCTAAAGTTGTAGGGTATGCGTTTCTCCCTAACTCTTTGAACTTACCAAAGGGTCTCGTCTACAAAACCCACTAGGGATGATAAACTCTTACTCTAAGGCACTCTTTGGATAATTTAGCCTACAACTACTCAGGTAATCATATTCTAAGGTTCACAAAGAGAAGCATTAAGTACACAACGAATGACCTATTGCATTACTAGATCATTAATCAACTAAGATAAGAAACAACCAATCAATATTCAATAATTAAGTTTCATACTTCCTAAGCAAACACACAAATAAATTAGCCGGACATGGAGAACATGCAAGTATACACACAAATAATCAAAGACATAATTGATTTAATGAAGTAAATACTTATCTTGATGTAAGATAGGGTTTAAAACCCTAAAATCTTGTACAAGACACCTAAGGTTCGGTTTTAGGTTTTCACTTCAAAAGACTCTCTAAAAGCGAAAAATTCGGATTCTATATATAAGATTACATATGCGTGGCGTCACCTTATGTTTCGTGACGCCATCGTGTCGCCGTCATTAGGGTTTCATCTTGGCGCGTTAACCTTGCGACGGCGTCACCTTATGTCCGTGACGCCCTCCTCTTGACCGGCGACGTGCGGGTCACATCTAGGCCGTGCGAGTTGCGACGCCTACTCTTTAAAACCCGACGTCGTCACTTGTAAATGAGCAATTTGGCTCTTGAGCCATCACAAAAGTGATGCGACGGCGTCATGATTAACACTGACGCCGTCCCTTCGGTCATGCATCGGTGGCTCGATTCTTGACTTTGGCCATTTTCTTCGTTTATTCGCCTTTTCGTCCAAATAAGTGCCATTCCGACATTTTGCCTTCAAGAGACCTAAAAGTGAAAAGGAACGAAATTAAGCAATAACGGATACAAAAGTGATCAAATTAGGGCTAAAATAACCCCTCAAATGGTACCTTTTAAAACCTTATCGAATCCTTAGGCGTAGGAAATTCTTGTCGTAGAACCCAACTTCACAGCGTGGCAAGAGTGCTTCTGCGTAGGAATAGCTTACACGTGGGAATGGCTTACGTAGAATCCAAAATCCTTTACACTATCACGGTGTAAAAGATATCCAAAAGTCGAAGTGTTCCACAAACTTATCCAAGTGAGGAAGCACCGAGTCACCGTTATAGCACGAAGAAACTGCACTAAAAAGTTATGAGTAGAGCCTTATGAGTAGTTGACTTTCTTACGAGTAGAACTAGGGTTTGACTTTTGACTTCTACTCGTAAGAAATTTCCAACGATTCAAATGATTTCTCTTGCACGATAGCCTTAAAAACACTCGAATAACCCAAAATGTTGACCTTTTCACCCAAAGTGCTTAGAAAAGTTACGAGTAGAAATGACCAGCGAACCAAAACGTGTTCAAAACTTAACAAAACGCGTAAAGCTTGAACTTTTGCAAAAAACTGAAACTTTAGCACCAAATAAACCTTAAACCACAAGAATCTTGAATTTTAAGTGCAAAATTAAAGCTTTGTCGTAAATCTTTGAGAACGAAACTACGGCGTATACTACACAAACAAAAACTTCAACCAAACACTCCTAAACCATTGTTAGGCGATTGATACCAATTGTAGGACCACTACGATATATCAACCTTATCACTTTACCAAGCAAACCCAACACACGTAACCCAAGTTACGCGTATAAAACGTGAAACACAAACACAAACAAAGCTTAGAAATAAGATGAGAAAGATGGTGACTTGAATGATATATGAAGATCGTGTATATGTGAAGATATAAGATGAAACAATAAGTTGTATATTCCTTGAGAGAGAAAATACACACACACACACACACTTTCAAGCACACCCCTCAAATGACCATTTGAGGGGTATTTATAGTACAAGAGGCATAAAACCCTAAAGGCTTTAGCTTGGGCTTTCGTGGACTTGGATTGGATTACACTTAATAAAAGGCTAGCTTAACATAACTATTAGCCATTTAGCTTAGCCCAATCCACGAGCCCGTTGACTATTCTATCACGATATCTAACACGAGTTACAAAGTTACTAAATGTGAATGACCATCACTTTTAATAATACTATTAAGGCTAACACAAGTCTTCCAATATGTAGTCATTAAAGGTGTGTATGTGTGTCCTAGGCGTGTAGTTCTTTGTAAACACCTAGGATAGTGTTAGTTTAGTTAACCCCCAAGATCAAAGAAGTCTTTGATCCCTGTTACATTTAGGTAACACGTTATTAATATAATTGGAGGTGATAGTGAAAGAAACCTTGTGTCAATAACATATAATGTTCTTATTATTCCGCTGCGTATTGCATATGTTATTGTTAACCCTAAGGCTCAAAACGATCTCAAGGAGTCTTAACAAACTCCACAATTGGTATCAGAGTTCGGGGAGCTCGTTACCTAGGGATTCGCAAGGTTTTATGTGGCGAAAAGATGAAAAAAATCGAAACTGAAAATTTCCGTAAGGCTTCTGCAGGACCGTTTTGAAATGATCATAACTTTTTCGTTAACCGTTGGATCGTGTAGAAATTTTTAGTGGACGTTCTCTATATATCAATATAACTTTTCACTGGAGGGATTGTCGATCTGAGCTGTCAATCAAAAGTTATAAGGTGTCGAATATGGCTGCTGACAGAAGTTCTAAAAGACGATTTTTAGGGTTTTCTTGGATATTTAACTTCCTAAATCCGTGTTTCTTTGAATTAATTCATTATGGAAGTTGGTTATACATTGTGTGGTGTCTTTAATTAGTGGATGAAAGCAGTTTTGATGGTGTTTTCTCGAAACCACTGCTAGTGTTTTTCGTAACCACTGCTAGTGTTTTCTCGAAACCACTGCTAGTGTTTTCTCGAAACCACTGCTAGTGTTTTTCGTAACCACTGCTAGTGTTTTCTCGAAACAACTGCTAGTGTTTTCTCGAAACCACTGCTAGTGCTTTCTCGAAACCACTGCTAGTGCTTTCTCGAAACCACTGCTAGTGTTTTTCTCGAAACCATCGCTAGTTTCTATTCGTATCCATCGCTATACTATTTTGATTCTACTAATCGAATGCTTGTTTGTACCGCTTATATTATTCGATATCGGATGACGAAGGATTTTTGATTCTCTTATGGTTTTGGACTTGAGGGAAGTCGAGTGTAATAATAGTTTTGTTTTGGAGACACACATGTGGAGATTGGTTCACACACAAGGAGTTTGGTTTTGGAAGTTGTTCTTAAAAGATTTAAAAGCTCGTATTTGGTTTATTGGATTAGTTGATTACGAAGATGATTGATCATAACTTATTTGATATTGTAGTTGAGTAACACGATTCGTGTTCTTATCATATCTCAAAGTGGGTGTTACACTTTGGAGATAACTGTTTGTGCTAAAGGATGTTGGCGAAGACTTGCAAAATCTAGTTTTCATAGGTCAAGGGGTGGATGGATGAAGACCTAGTTAACTATCACTTAAAGGAGTTACATTGTAGTGCTCAGTGTCTCATTGAAGATGAGAATTTTGTCAAGAGATTGCGGTCTACTTATATGGTGTTAGTATAAGTTTAGAATCACGTGGATAAACAAGACATAAGACACAAGTTTGGGTTATTCTACTTCTTTATCAAGTTTGTTATATTTGGTTTTCTTCACAAGTGATCATTACAAGGAGCTTAATTACAAATTTGAAGAATCATTTGCTGTTCATGCACCACTCAAGGGGAAGTTTCTATTGTTTACATTCTCTATTTGTTGATAACAAAAAGGGGAAGAGATAACAAAAAGGGGAAGTTTCTACTGTTTACATTCTCTACTGTTTACATAGCATGGATTAAGGGGAAGACAAAGGAAGACAAGATTGTTTCATTCATGGTGAGATTTAATTATCTCAACTTCTGCTACTTCGTCTAGGGAAGTTCGTACAAGAACCGTGTTTGTTTTGTCATCATCAAATAGGGGAAGATTGTTGGGTTTATTGATTGGATGATACAAAACAATAAAGAATGAAACATCAAGGGCTTAAAGTGCCAAAGATGAAACCTACAAAAAGATGGAGGGACTTGCTTGCAAAAGAATATTTATTATTTAGTCCTTAGTAGAGATTTGTAAACCCTAATCCTCTAGTATATAAAGAGGACATGGGATGTAGGTTTTGATATACAAGTCTTCCAATATGTAGTCAATAAAGGTGTGTATGTGTGTCCTAGGCGTGTAGTTCTTAGTAAACACCTAGGTTAGAGTTAGTTTAGTTAACCCCCAAGATCAAAGAAGTCTTTGATCCCTGTTACATTTAGGTAACACGTTATTAATATAATTGGAGGTGATAGTGAAAGAAACCTTGTGTCAATAACATATAATGTTCTTATTATTCCGCTGCGCATTGCATATGTTATTGTTAACCCTAAGGCTCAAAATGATCTCAAGGAGTCTTAACAAACTCCACAATTTTTTTTGCGTTAATTGTATGATTATGTGACGTAACACGTTTTCCCCATTATTTTCGATGTTAATCTTCATAACTAATTATGTTATATGTTGATTTTATTGATATTGACCTAATGTGTGTGTTTTTTTAGTTTATTTTTATTTTATTTTTTGTTATTTTTATCATATATGTTAATGATTATGTTTAAGCAGTTGTGTTGTTAGCTTAATCCGATTTTTTTTAATTTTATTTTATTTGTACAAATGCACTAATTTTTATTAATTGTTGTTTGTTATGTATTATGATGTGTTATTTATATATATTAATTAAATCGATTTGCTGTATAATACAGATGCACTAATTTATCAATCATGTTCATATTAATGTTATTGTTGCTGCAATAGTTGATATAAATGTTGTTGATGTTGTGTTCTGATGCTTCATATTTGTTTATGTTCATATTAACGTTGTTGTTCTTTGCAATAGTTGATATAAGTGTTGTTGATGCACTTTATTTTTGTATCGATGCACTTGTATACTAATTAGTGGATTAAGTTTGTGGATACACCTTTATTTTTGTTTTCGAGATGCATTTGTATGTGATTTATATGAATTAGTTGCTTAAGTTTTTTATTCGTGTTCACTTGTATACTAATTATGGACTAAGTTTGTTGACATGCACCTTTATTTTGTATTGGATGCACTTGTATGTGGGTGATAAGTTGATGCGATTGACAAGTTTGTTGATGCACCTTTATTTTTGTATCCGGATGCACTTGTATGCGATTGATATGAATTAGTGGATTAAGTATGTTTATATGCATTGAATGTATAACTTGAAGTGATACTGGATTAGATAGTCAGTATACGGATAAGTTGATTAAGTTTATATGCACAATGTATAACTTGAAGTGAAGTGATAAGTTGATGCGAATGATATGAATTTAGTGGATTAAGTTTGTTGATGCACCTTTTTTTGTGTACATATGCACTGAATATATACAGAAGCACTTTTTATATTTGGTTATAAGTACTAGTTACACAAACATGTTCTAATAGTTGTGTTTTCATATCTTCGTGTTTAGGTACGATTTCTTCTTCAAACAATGTTGGAAGCAAAGATTTGTAGTTATGTGTGGGGGTAGTTCTAGTTTAGGTTCTGATGGTGTACGTGTATCTAGCTCTGGATTAGTGAGTGATGATTCTAGTTCGAGGCTTGTTAATGCATCTAATTCTTCATCGGTTGTTAATGTCTCAAATGTTGGTGATCGATCTACTGGTGTTTCGTCGGTTATTGATAGGTCAAGGGTTTGGGTTCCTGATGTGGATGTGTCTCTTAAACCAAAAAAAGGAACTGTGTTTGTGTCCTTGGTGCAAGCGTACAACTTTTACAGACATTATTAAAAAATGGGAGGGTTTGATATTAAGCTTGGTACTGAGAGCAATCCCGATGGTAGTGATTGTGTTAGGAATTAGAAATTCCAGGTATTAAAGAGTCGGTCACCTCAAGTATAAGTAATCGTTAGAAAGCTCGTACTCGTAGTTCTTTTATGTTAAGTAGTATTTAGTTAAGTAACACCGTGGAGGACGGACGGGTCTTTACCCATGTATGCCCGATCCACACCCGATGTGTGGCGTTTATGTAAGACTATAAATACTCTACCTCCCAAGGTAGAGTTGAGCTCATAATAAGAATTTTCTTTCTCTCACTAAAGTTCCCTAAACCTCTAACTTTCTCTCTAGAATTCTACTTATACGCCACCTTGTTGTTATGGTTTGATGTGTATGTGAAAACTAATATCCAACAATTGGTATCAAGAGCCATGGTTAGATCATATCTTGCACATCTTTGGATTTCTAGTGGTTTTAGGTGGTTTTGAGTTTGAAAAGTTTAGTGGTTTTGCATCATTTGGGTGATTTCTAGTGTTAAAGTTTGGATTTTGAGTGTACTTTTATGTTTAGAATCATCACAAGTGTTTAGGTTTTGATTTGGTAAGCTTGAATCATCGTGGTTGGGTAGTTTTGGATTGAAAAGTGATGTTTTTGTGGTTTTCTTGCTAGCGACTTGACATTCGGACTTCATTCTTCGTGAGCGACTTGCTTTGCAATTTCGTGGCGAGTTACAGCTTTGGAGCTAGCGACTTAGATCTAGCGATTAACAAGACAAGTAGTGGACTCTCCACTACGGGTAGCGACTTAGTAGTAGCGACTTGGTCTCAGAGCGAGTTGCTCTTTAGCGACTTGTATCTTTAGCGACTTGAGTAGCTTAATTCTCGCCAAAATTTTGTCATGCGACTTGAGGCTTAGCGAGTTACTACTTAGCGACTTGCATTTGTCTAGCAACTTGGGACTCTAGCGACTTAGTGGTGTAGCGAATTAGGTGTTAGCGACTTGGTGCATTATCTTCTAGCGACTTGGGTGATTGTTTACGGTTTTCTCTTGATTTAGTAAAATCTCGTGAAAGAATCTATTTCTCGGTTTAATCATAGAGTTATAAAATCCGTATTATCCGTTAACATGTCTACCAATGTTCCTACTATCATCTCCATCGCTGTCGAGGATGTTCAGCAACTGGGTCGAGATACTCGTCCACCCATGCTTGACAGAATCGACTCACGATTCTTGGGCTCAACGAATCATTGTACCGCTTTGAAAGGAAAATGGTGTCAACATTCTCAAAGCCATTGATGAAGGACCATATCGAGTTGAGACGACTAGAGACATACTTGATACTAATGAAGATGGAACTCCTATTTACGGAATGGATGGACCTAAAATGTATGATGAGCTTGATGATAAGGAGAAAAGAGATTCGATGCGGATATCGTGGCTTCTAACATTGTTCTTCAAGGTCTTCCTAAAGACATCTACAAGTCGATCAATCACAACACCGATGCAAAGGCGCTTTGGGATAATGTCAAGATGCTTCTCTCGGTTCAAAATTAACTATGGAAGATGAGAATCACAACTCTATGATTTAATTTGAACACTTCAAGATGAAGCCGGATGAGAGTGTCTATGAGTACTATGTGAGATTTCATAAGTTGGTGAATGATATGAGGAACATCGAATGACTATGCCTAACATTCAATGAACTTAAAATTTGTGAACAACATGAATCCCGAATGGCACAAGTTTGTCACCGTGAAGCTCACTAAAGGATTGAAGAATACAAACTATGAGCAACTCTATGCCTTCCTCCTTCGTAATGAGAGACATGCTATGTTTGAAAATTGATTCTCAATCGCTTCAAAACCAACCGTGGAGAGACAAGCTCGCCTAATGACTCAACCGCCTTCTACTCAAACATCGAATCACAACCAAAGCTTCACAAGTCATACCCTTGGGTAATGGTAATCACAAACTCATTCCCGATCCTATGTTCAAACAAGTCGATCTTGATGCACACGCTGGTAACTTCATTAATCAACTAGCTCTTCCGATTAGTCAAAACATGAATTCTCTCCCACAAACCAACAACAACCTCGAGCGACATCTAACCCACACAATCAAGCTACTTTTAAAGATGGAAGGATCGTGCAACCACCGCCTCAGAAAGACAAGATGATCGGGGAAGAGGTGGGTGGTAGAGGTTATGTTGGCAACTTAATCGAGGAAGGAATGGTAACCAAGGTCAAGCTAAGCCGATCAAATGTTATAAGCTGGTGGTGAGGACACATTGCAAGAAACGCACATCTCCAAAGCGTCCGCTGAATCGCCGACATTTGAGAGATAAGATGTCGCTTGTACAAGCTCGTGGACAATGGTCTTTGCTTTGGATGAAGAGGAATTGTTGCTTCTAATGAGGGCAATGCCAAGACCTATGATGCGGATGTGGATGAGCAATTTATTCGGAGATAGGTCACAATCATCAAAATGCCTTTCAAGTCGCCGATTGTGATGCATACGACTGATGTGGATGATGGACCTCACGACACACACAATTTTTATGGCTAGCATTTCTCCAATGGTTTCTCCCAAGGTCTCTTCTTCACCACAAGTCGGCCCATCCAAAGACAAACTCATCTCGGAGGTATTAAAACTATACGATGATGTCGATGTGCAATGATGCATGACAAAGTACAATCAACTGAAACTTTTGAATCAAATGTTGAAAATATGGGTAATATCGATATTGTCCCATATGATCAATACGTGAAACAAAGTGAAAGTGAAGGTGTACCAAGTGATGCATCTTCTGCGATCAACAATGACTATGTTTTGATGAATACACCGCATGTGCCCTTGATGATTCTGTAATTTCAACTAAATGCCTATAAAGAACGTGTTGCTATTTATGAACAACGTGCAAAATTTGAGTTGACCACTGTGAGCGTGAAATGGATGACCAAGTGCGTATAATCATTAGAAAAAGTAATTTTAGAGAAGAAGTATTGAAACAAGAATTAAATTCCTTGCAAGAAAAACTTTCAAAACAATTAAGCAAAACAAGAACTTCAAGAAAATGTGAAAATGCTTAAGCAAGAATTTAATGCAAAGGAATCAAAACTCTTGAGAGACTTTTCTAATCGAAAACTTTGAAAACAAACTTGAAAACAAGTTGTACATACAAGGAAACACCATTGATCGCTCACATGGTCACTAAACATAGAGTTCTAAGCGATAAGCATATTGTTCCCATTATAGATAAACCCAACCCCGAGTACGGAAAGATAGCAAAAGCGACTCAAAGTGTGATCTATGATGGCAATGAGATTCTTAAACCTAGACAAAAACCTAGTTGCGTTGAGTGCACAGAGGATGATAAGAAACTAGATGAAATCACTAGGGAAAAGATGAATAAGAAACTAAATGATCCTAAATGCAAAGAGAAAAAGTAATTATCACTCCTCATGACTACAAGAAGGAAAACTGGATTTCCTTGAACAAGTTTAATGCTCGACATTGTTGACTCGAACAAGTCTTCGGAAAATGGATTTAGATAAGCGAAGCGGAAAATATTGTTGAAACAAACCCTCCCTTTGGAAAATGCCTAGAGCGACTGTATCCTCCTAATACACCAATGCATCTTGTTCCTAGAACAATTGCCACTAAAAGCAAGACCTTAATTAGCCAATATGTTATATTTCAACTATTTGTTGATTTTGAGAAAACTTGCAAGAAAAGGATCACACCCATCGGTATAATCAAGGAGAAAAGGGTTTTGAGCAAATGAAAGAATGTTATTTAAGCGAGGTCATGCCTTTCTTTAAACTTCTAAAAGATCACTTTGAGAGTCTTAAAAGGGGATAGAAACCGATATCAAGGAATGGAAAAGGAATTTGATGCAATGATAGTTGAAGTTAGTGACTATGAGCGCACTAAAATATAATGAGATTGAGAGGAAGAACTTGCATACATTGAATGAGACTCTTATTCTCGAATGTGTTGCTCAAGATATGTTTTTACCGCTTCAAATTGCTCTATTAATGCTTCCAAATTTCATGAACTATCTGCTGCCCTCGAAAGTCTCCATGATCGTGTCATTGAGCTTGAAAAACTAATTCTAAAATAAACGAGAAAATTGAACCGGATGATCACGACAATTTGGTTAAACATTTTCTAAACTAGAAGTTGAGCATTTTAATTTACAACTAAAATATCAACATCTTAAAGAAAATGTCAAAACTTCAAATATCAAGACATCATCGGATGCTCCGAGTTTGATGCGGTTTTCAAATTAACAAACGTGATGAATGATTCAAGCTCGATGCAACACGATCGAAAAGTTGAAAGCCCAAATCTCTCAATTAAAGGGTCAAACGAACAATATGACAGCTCCCAAATGCCTCCTCCTTTAGATTCTCGGAATTCTCAAACGTTTCATCTTCAAAACCGAGTAAATGCTTTACAAAAGGAAAGCGAAAGTTTTCTAGAAGAAAATGAAAAGGTTAAACGTCATTTCAATGAGTTATTTGAATCAATTAAGGTCACTCGTAACAAAAATAACGAACAAATAGTTTCATTGCAAAGGAAATTGAGAATCAAGAGTCGTGTAAAAGGGAAAATGCCAATGACCAATGGGAGAATGGTGTATCAAAGGTTCACTCTTGTAATAAATATGCTTTATTCGCGACATATGTCCCTCCTCATCTAAGGAACAACAAGCTTGCTATTCAAACATACTTCTCATCTCTTAAGGATTGCTTAGAATGTCATGTGAGATTGTTGAAGAGGATAAGCTAGAGAAACCTCATGATAATGCAATTGGACATGCATGCTTATATGCCAAACGATCTCAAGAAATCTTAGAATGCTTGATCACAATATGCCCAAAGTCATTAGGTGAGAGAGTTAATCCTTTGATTCCATGCTCGATGCCTAATGCCAAGTATGATATGCATTCGATTCCCAATGTTTTGAATGTGAACCGTAGTGTGCCTTTAAGTAGTTCGATTCGGATCCGTCAATGCTAAGAAAGAGAACTCAAGTGTGCCTTCTAGAGTACAAATCTCGGACTCTAGTTTTAAGAAAGTGAACCTTAGTGCACCGCATGTAGTTCGGATCCCAAGACATCTAAACAGTCGCAAAGAGTAGTTAAACCAACTAATGTTCCCATTCCCTACAGAGTAATCGGTGACATTAAACGGAGCGGGTCAAAGTCTCAAGACAATACAAGGAATGATAGGACCTCTCAAGCTAAAATGTGCACGGAAGAGAGTAGAAGAACAATCTAGGAACTTTAAGCTTGAATTGAATAAAACGAATCGTGTTGATTCTAGTATTAGCCATAGGCGTCTTGTAATTAATTCAATTCGATACTATTTGCAAACCTTGTACCGATGTCTGCTTGAATTACATTTCTAATCATGAATGTGGTGTTAATGTTCGCCTAATGATGTTAATTGTCCGTTAATATTGTTAATGCTAAAATTTATGCTAAGAAGGCTAAAAGGCAAAACAAAAGAAAGTTAGAAAACAGTGGAAACCAGGTGTCACACCCCAAAATATCGCGGTGAACGATAGTGTCATTGGGGTATAACGTCATAGCACAAAGTATGGATCTGACGTAAACGACCTCTATAATGAGGCGTTTTGAAAAGTTTACCATTCGATAAATAAGTTAAAGTTTACACCACAAGACATCACAAGGTTTGATAATACATAAAAGTTTACAAAACATGTCGAATGGTAATTGTTAAAAGCACAAGACTTCAATGTATGCCATGCGACCCAAAAGCTCCATGAAGTGCTATCATCTTAAGACACGAGATAAACATGCTAAAAATGTCAACACAATGGTTGGTGAGTTCATAAGTTTGTAATATAATAATCTGAAATACTTTGAGAAATGTTCACACAACAAAGGCATTGTAAATCCACTCGGTTCAAGTTCCGCCCATACAAAACTTGCAACTGTGTGTTCACAACCCATTGCCAAAATAGAATGACAATCATGAATATACGCATTAAAGTAGTTAAAAGTTTAAATGTCACCACAAGGGTCTTCCAACAACTCGTGTTGGGATGTTCCTCAACGATCACGTTGGGATGTATCCATAAAATGGCCTTCCAACATATAAATGCCGGGATGTTCCTCCAACGACTCACGTTGGGCTGTATCCAAATTAATGGCCTTCCAACATATAAATATTGGGATGTTTGTTTAAGTCTAGTCGCAACACGCACCAAGTCTAAAGTATAAGTAACATTGTTTGGCAATAGAGTTCAAATGTTTTGATAAATAAGCATGTATCTCGCCCCAAATAGTTTATAAGAATTTAAACGAGTAAAAGTGGGGTATGAACTCACCTGGGTGATTAATATGCTAACAAAACGATGTGCACGAAAATGAGGCTCGGAACTATCCGCAACCTAAAATGAATGTTATGACTTGAGTTATGATATGTAATGAGTTATGGTGTTATGATATGCATGCATTTCGTATGTTATTTATACCATTTGTGAGTTTTGAAAATAATACTTATCGTCGAAAAATACTCTTTTGACGTCTTGACCAATCTTAGATTACTTTACAAGTATTTACGTCAAAATGTCATCCTACAATGGTTTTATAATGATTTTTGGTGAAATTAACACTTTTCGTCGCAAAACAATGTCGTCGGAAAAATCATGAAATCAACAAAAATGGCTCGGAAAACTAGTCGTAAAAGCGGTGTCGTCGATCGTTAGAGAACGAACTCGATGGTTTTGGAAAGTTTGTATCGATATCTAAAAGTTTCAGTTCAGGAGTTTTCGTCAAAAGGTCTCGATCATAAAGATAACAAAGGCTAAAGATGGTGGTTTTGCTAATTGTGTGCGAGAAAATGAGTTTCGCCAAGTTTGAACATCCGTAAATAATTTACTATGACTCCGCTTGACAAACGGCTTTTTGTTTTGAAAAATATGGCGGTGAACTTGATTTTACTAGAAGACAATTTGTTCCAAAAGTTTTGCATCATAGTTAAAAGCGCAAAACATAGCCCTTACAGACTAATGAAACACTTGAATCGTAGTAATAATATAGTTTTTCGAAAATAATAGTTACGGCAACTTTATAAAAGCGTGCATATATTTGTCGTTTCAAATCCGTTTTCTCGTAAAATATGTCCTTAGCTTCGTATCAAGTAAACTAATATATTTTTGATAAGTCGAAATAATTTGTGAAGCTTAAGGCTCGTTTTGACCGAACAATGTAAAACAACAAGCTGAAATTTTCGAAACTATTTATTTAGTCGTCAAACTTTAAAAATTCACCACGGCTTCGTTATAACTCCGTTTTATCCGTTCAAAAGGCCACGGATTCGTTTTAAAGTATATTTTCTAAATATCAAGGCCAAAGTTTCGTACCATCAGTAGGTTTTCCAGAAATTCGAATTAAGGACAGAACGTAAAATATAGTTTACGAAAATAGTTTTCTCGGACAAAACCTATTCTAATCCCTTCAAATCAACTCCAAACTAATCTAATCCTACCATACACCTTCTTAGGGTGTCATGGGTTCCTAATCACCATCAAGACCAAAGAATAACTTGGGAATAATTATAGGATGACTATAAATATATATAACTTCTAAAATCTTGAAATAAATGGTATAAATCACATAACATGCATATAAGCTCCAAAAATGATAAGAAACATATGAAAATGATAAGGAAACTTGAAAATGATAAGAATATGCTTACTAGTGAAAATGAAGAGGTGAAAGTAACAAGGATTAACTTAAATATCCTTGGTTTTTATTTCAAAACCATAAAAAGGATATGATCTAGGTTGATAAACACACTTGAACTTGAAGAAAATTTTTGATCCCCTTGTTTTGTTGTTGTGGCCGGTTTTGTGAACCCA
Organism: Chrysanthemum lavandulifolium; assembly: GCA_022545495.1. Taxonomy (NCBI): domain Eukaryota; kingdom Viridiplantae; phylum Streptophyta; class Magnoliopsida; order Asterales; family Asteraceae; genus Chrysanthemum; species Chrysanthemum lavandulifolium. Next base: position 38,902,902 of record CM040246.1, read on the forward strand.
AGAGAAGAGAGAAAATATTTGTTTTACACTTTGATAATATTGTAATGTATGTGAAAATTATGTTGAGTGTAAGACTTTTGTAGATGAATGAAATTATTGAGAAACATAAGCCATACAACAATTAAGACTCACCCTCCCCTTGGCCGGTTTTTGGGGGAGGGTTGTCTCCCAAAATTTATTTTTTTTTTTCTTAAATCTTGTGTAAATATTTTGTGTATAACTTGTTAAATACAAATGTGTAATTAGTTGTAACTTGTAGGGTAAAAGGTAGTCTTTAGGTACAAGTAAGTTTTTAGTAAATCAAAAATAGATTGTATTGAGGTGATAAAAATTGTAAAAATACTTTCCTTGTGAAAATTGAGTGATAAAATAATTATCGTAAGATTTTTAAGAAAACGACGTAATAATTAAACTTTAACGATTAATATACCAAATAAATTTGAAACACTAGGAAAACTAAAATATAGTTTTATAAACTAAATGTGAGTTTAAAAATACCTCGGGATCATTTTTGAAAGTATCGGATTAAATTTTAAAATAATAACTCACGCGATAACTTTTAATTAATAAGAAAATAAAGTGTAATGTAAAATGCAAAACCGTTATGAAATGATGAATATGGAATATGAGAATGACCGGAAAATGAGAATTGTGACATTCTTCCCGATAGAAGAATCGCGTCCTCGCGATTCAATCGATGATACATAAGGTTCTACCCTAAGGTTCGCGAAATCAAGTGTATGGTCAAGTGTTTATGTCAAAACTTACGCGTCTAGGTTTCTTATCTAATGAGACTCACGGAATCGAATAATACGGTGGATCACTTAATGGTCTAGGAAAAGCGTGCGATTCGCATTGCGGGCTTCCTCGGTCCCTATATAGAATGCTCGACCTCGAGGTGGGTGATATTGAGTCTGGGTTGGGTTATTTCCTTCAATTGCCATAGCTAGATGAGCTTGTATCGGCTTATTCAGCGAGGACAATTATTCCGGAAGTGATTCGGTTTGTTACATTCAAAGCAAGTCTTTTGATTATTCCTCATGTTGCCCGTGTTAACCGTTGTTGTTGGTCTTGCACGCTCTCTGCGGCTTGAAAATGATTCGATCGATTGCATATTGTACATAAGCGGCGGGGCTTGGTCTTGGTGATGATAAGCACACTTAGCACATTTGGGATGTGTGCCGCATACTCTCTTTGTTCGATACTAGTTGCCACAAAAACTCTTGCCCTTTTGTTTATGCGCTACCACGCGTCTATCTGCTTATTCGACCCACTTGCTTCCTTCCTCTTATCAACGCTCTTCAACGTACCATTTCTAACCATCTCGTGCATCGGGGTTCACCGCCCTCGATATCGCACTTTGTATTGTAGATGGCTCGATTGTTTTCACGGTTCCACAGTTTGGTACAAGACCATATATGTACCTCGAGATTCTCTTGGACTCGGGGTAACTAGATGAGGAACTAGTCTAGCTAACTCATGAAATCGGTCGATGTAGGCTGCGTGACCACCCTATCATAGAGTGGTGATAAAATTCATCCTCTAGTTTCGCATTTCATTGTCCGGCGGTACTCCTCTTTCAATAACTCCTTAAATTCGTCCCATGTCATGCCTATAGTCGCTTCTCTACGCCTCTAGCCTTGTAGTGTGTGTGTTCCACCATGTCAATGCCTTTCACGATAACAAGCAAGCGACATACTTCACCCTCGATGTGTGGCACAATTCTTGATGTCGATCATTGACTCTGTCTTCTCAACCCATCGAGTATACGCCAAAGCACCTCCTATACCATCAAACTCCACGGGTTTGCATGCCGAAAATTCCTTATATGTGCATCCAATTCTATTGTTGTTGTTGTTGGTGTTGTTGTTGTTATTACTACACTACATTGTTGGTGTCGCCATTCCGTTTTCCGTGGTTTCCGAGTTATTCATATGATTTCCAACTTGTGTGACAATAGTGGGAAGCAAGATTTGAAGTTGTTGAGCGATGATGGCGGCAAAATCGGGGTTTCCGCCGATGTTGTTGTCATTGTTACCCATGTCGTTACCGCCTCCTCTACCTCTACGTCCACCTGTCATTCCACCCCTTGGTGCCGCACCACCTCGGCCAGTACTGCGTGTTACTCTCTTTGGTGCCATTGTCTCTGCAAGGGAAAGAACCGTTGAATTCCCAATGTCTATACTTAACGTCCTCAAATATAATACCATGCCACAAATTGGTTCCTAAGGTGTCCACACCGATCTACGTATGCGTGGTCGCATATGTCCACGTGAGTTGTGACGCATTTATAATTATGTTGGCCACCATAATTATAATTGCTTCATTCCACACGTGTGCATACCACCAAGCATACATGTCTCGGCGATTGGTGTTACTTAAGTAGGTAGCCAGTCTATCATCCGATTCTAAACAGTGAAGGAGGGATTTAGGGTAGGTATCTAGGAAGAGTCGCACTTAGTGTATAGGAAATTCCGTTAGGTGCTAAAGTCACTATGAGGTTTAGTCGCCAGCAATTCCCAAAGTATCCTCAAGAGAACTCCCATCCTCGGGCAAAATCATCAAATCTATCCACTTTATAGTAACACTTATTTAGCTCGATCTCGCATCTCATCAAACAAGAATCATCACGAGATCAAGTTAGATAAGTGCTCATTCTTGAGCTCCATATCTTTGATGACCCAACTAGATTTTGGGACTCCCTATTGGTACAAGGAAACTACACTATCTAATGAGGTAGGTCTAGAAGAAAAACTTAAGAAAACATATGCATACGAAAAGTGAGTAAGGCAATAGGAAGCGAAAGGATCGGCGTGAGGCGGTTATAGTCTAGGAACTAAAATGCAACCTAGTTCTCTATAACCAAGGCTCGATACCAATCATCACACCCCAAAATATCGCGGTAGAACGATAGTGTCATTGGGGTATAACGTCATAGCACAAAGTATGGATCTGACGACCTCTATAATGAGGCGTTTTGAAAAGTTTACCATTCGATAAATAAGTTAAAGTTTACACCACAAGAAATCACAAGGTTTGATAATACATAAAAGTTTACAAAACATGTCGAATGGTAATTGTTAAAAGCACAAGACTTCAATGTATGCCATGCGACCCAAAAGCTCCATGAAGTGCTATCATCTTAAGACACGAGATAAACATGCTAAAAAATGTCAACACAATGGTTGGTGAGTTCATAAGTTTGTAATATAATGATTTGAAATACTTTGAGAAATGTTCACACAAAAGGCATTGTAAATCCACTCGGTTCAAGTTCGCCCATACAAAACTTGCAACTGTGTGTTCACAACCCACCGCCTAAAATAGAATGACAATCATGAATATACGCATTAAAGTAGTTAAAAGTATAAATGTCACCACAAGGGTCTTCCAACAACTCGTGTTGGGATGTTCCTCAACGCTCACGTTGGGATGTATCCATAAAATGGCCTTCCAACATATAAATCTTTGGGATGTTCCTCCAACGACTCACGTTGGGTGTATCAAATTAATGGCCTTCCAACATATAAATATTGGGATGTTTGTTTAAGTCTAGTCGCAACACGCACCAAGTCTAAAGTATAAGTAATATTGTTTGGCAATAGAGTTTAAATGTTTTGATAAATAAGCATGTATCTACGCCCCAAATAGTTTATAAGAATTTAAACGAGTAAAAGCGGGTATGAACTCACTGGTGTGATTAATATGCTAACAAAATGATGTGCACGAAAATGAGGCTCGGAAACTATCCATGACCTAAAATGAATGTTATGACTTGAGTTATGATATGTAATGAGTTATGGTGTTATGATATGCATGCATTTCGTATGTTATTTATACCATTTGTGGGTTTTGAAAATATCACTTATCGTCGAAAAATACTCTTTTGACGTCTTGACCAATCAAAAATGACTTTACATGTTTTACGTCAAAATGTCATCCTACAATGGTTTTATAATGATTTTGGTGAAATTACCACTTTTAAATCGCAAAACAATGTCGTCGGAAAAATCATGAAATCAACAAAATGGCTCGGGAAAAGTAGTCGTAAAATGGTGTCGTCGATCGTTAGAAAACGAACTCGACGGTTTTGGAAAGTTTGTATCGATATCTAAAAGTTTCAGTTCAGGAGTTTTTGTCAAAAGGTCTCGATCATAAAGATATTAAAGGCTAAAGATGGTGGTTTTGCTAATTGTGTGCGAAAAATGAGTTTCGACCAATGTTTGAACATCCGTAAATAATTTACTATAACTCCGCTTGACAAACGGCTTTTGTTTTGAAAAATATGGCGGTGAACTTGATTTTACTAGAAGACAATTTGTTATAAAAGTTTTGCATCATAGTTAAAAGCGCATAAACATAGCCCTTACGACTAATGAAACACTTGAATCGTAGTAATAATATAATTTTGAGAAAATAATAGTTACGGCAACTTTATAAAAATGTGCATATATTTGTCGTTTTAAATCCGTTTTCTCGTAAAATATGTCCTTAGCCGTATCGAAGTAAACTAATATATTTTGATAAGTCGAAATAATTTGTGAAGCTTAAGGCTCGTTTTGACCCGAACAATGTAAAAACAGCAAGCTGAAATTTTGAAAATAATATTTTTAAATCGTCAAACTTTAAAAATTCACCACGGCTTCGTTATAACTCCGTTTTATCCGTTCAAAAGGCCACGGATTCGTTTTAAAGTATATTTTCTAAATATCAAGGCCAAAGTTTCGTACCATCAGTAGGTTTTCCAGAAATTCGTTTTAAGGACAGAGCGTAAAATATAGTTTACGAAAATAGTTTTCTCGGACAAAACCTATTCTAATCCCTTCAAATCAACTCCAAAACTAATCTAATCCTACCATACACCTTCTTAGGGTGTCATGGGTTCCTAATCACCATCAAGACCAAAGAATAACTTGGGAATAATTATAGGATGACTATATGTATATATAACTTCTAAAATCAAGAAATAAATGGTATAAACTACATAACATGCATATAAGCTCCAAAATGATAAGAAACATATGAAAATGATAAGGAAACTTAAAATGATAAGAATATGCTTACTAGTGAAAATGAAGAGGTGTAGGTAACAAAGGATTAACTTAGATATCCTTGGTTTTATTTCAAAACCATGAAAAGGATATGATCTAGGTTGATAAACACACTTGAACTTGAAAAAAATTTTGATCCCTTGTTTTGTTGATGATGGCGGTTTGGAACCCAAGAAGAAGAGAAATATTTTTTTACACTTTGATAATATTGTAATGTATGTGAAAATAATTTTGAGTGTAAGACTTTTGTAGATGAATGAATTATTTGAGAAAACATAAGCCATACAACAATTAAGACTCACCCTCCCCTTGGCGGTTTTGGGGAGGTTTGTCTCTAAAATTTTTTTTTTTTTAAATCTTGCAACTTGTGTAAATATTTTGTGTATTACTTTGTAATACAAAAGTAAATTAGTTGTAACAAGTAATGGGTAATGGTAGTCTTTAGGTACAAGTAAGTTTTAGTAAATCAAAATAGATTGTATTGAGGTGATAAAAATTGTAAAAATACTTTCCTTGTGAAAATTGGGTGATAAAATAATTATCGTAAGATTTTTAAGAAAACGGCGTAATAATTAAACTTTAACGATTAATATACCAAATAAATTTGAAACACTAGGAAAACTAAAATATAGTTTTATAAACTAAATGTGAGTTTAAAAATACCTCGGGATCATTTTTGAAAGTATCGGATTAAATAATTAAAATAATAACTCACGCGATAAAAATTATTAAACATAATAAGAAAATAAAGTGAAATGCAAAATCATGAATGAACCGTTATGAAATGATGAATATGGAATATGAGAATGACCGGAAAATGAGAATTGTGACATTCTTCCCGATAGAAGAATCGCGTCCTCGCGATTCAATCGATGATACATAAGGTTCTACCCTAAGGTTCGCAAAATCAAGTGTATGGTCAAAGTGTTTATGTCAAAACTTACGCGTCTAGGTTTCTTATCTAATGAGACTCACTAAATCTGAATAATACGGTGGATCACTTAATGGTCTAGGAAAAGCGTGCGATTCGCATTGCGGGCTTCCTCGGTCCCTATATAGAATGCTCGACCTCGAGGTGGGTGATATTGAGTCACGGGTTGGGTTATTTCCTTCATTGCCATAGCTAGATGAGCTTGTATCGGCTTATTCAGCGAGGACAATTATTCGGAAGTGATTCGGTTGTTACATTCAAAGCAAGTCTTTTGATTATTCCTCATGTTGCCCGTGTTAACCGTTGTTGTTGGTCTTGCACGCTCTCTGCGGCTTGAAAAATGATTCGATGATTGCATATTGTACATAAGCGGCGGGGCTTGGTCTTGGTGATGATAAGCACATTTAGCACATTTGGGATGTGTACCGCATACTCTCTTTGTTCGATACTAGTTGCCACAAAACTCTTGCCCTTTTGTTTATGCGCTACCACGTCTATCTGCTTATTCGACCCACTTGCTTCCTTCCTCTTATCACTTGCTCTTCAACGTACCATTTCTAACCATCTCGTGCATCGGGGTTCACCGCCTCGATGTCGCACTTTGTATTGTAGGCGGCTCGGTTGTTTTCACGGTTCCACGGTTTGGGACAAGACCATATATGTACCTCGAGATTCTCTTGGACTCGGGGTAACTAGATGAGGAACTAGTCTAGCTAACTCATGAAATCGGTCGATGTAGGTGCGTGACCAGCCCTATCATAGAGTGGTGATAAAATTCATCCTCTAGTTTCGCATTTCATTGTCCGGGCGGTACTCCTCTTTCAATAACTCCTTAAATTAGTCCCATGTCATGCCTATAGCTGCCTCTGCCTTCTCTAGCACATGTAGTGTGTGTTCCACCATGTCAATGCCTTTCACGATAACAAGCAAGCGACATACTTCACCCTCGATGTGTGGCACAATTCTTGATGTCGATCATCCTCTGTCTTCTCTACCCATCGAGTATCGCCAAAGCACCTCCTATACCATCAAACTCCACGGGTTTGCATGCGAAAATTCCTTATATGTGCATCCAATTCTATTGTTGTTGTTGTTGGTGTTGTTGTTGTTATTCTTGCCACTACATTGTTGGTGTCGCCATTCCGTTCCGTGGTTTCCGAGTTATTCATATGATTTCCAACTTGTGTGACAATAGTGGGAAGCAAGATTTGAAGTTGTTGAGCGATGATGGCGGCAATATCGGGGTTTCCGCCGGTGTTGTTGTCGATGTTACCCATGTCGTTACCGCCTCCTCTACCTCCGTCCACTGTCATTCCACCCTTGGTGCCGCACCACCTCGGCCGATCTTGCGTGTTACTCTCTTTGGTGCCATTGTCTCGCAAGGGAAAGAACCGTTGAATTCCCAATGTCTATATTAACGTCCTCAAACATAATATCACGCCACAAATTGGTTCCTAAGGTGTCCACACCGATCTCGTATCGTGGTCGCATATGTCCACGTGAGTTGTGGCGCATTTATAATTATGTTGGCCACCATAATTATAATTGCTTCATTTCACACGTGTGCATACCACCAACATACATGTCTCGGCGATTGGTGTTACTTAAGTAGGTAGCCGGTCTATCATCCGATTCTAAGCGATGAAGGAGGGATTTAGGGTAAGTATCTAGGAAGAGTCGCACTTAGTGTATAGGAAATTCCGTTAGGTGCTAAAGTCACTATGAGGTTTAGTCGTGGCGGTTCCCAAAGTATCCTCAGAGAACTCCCATCCTCGGGCAAAATCATCAAATCTATCCGACTTTATAGTAACACTTATTTAGCTCGATCTCGCATCTCATCAAACAAGAGCATCACGAGATCAAGTTAGATAAGTGCTCGTTCTTGAGCTCCATATCTTTGATGACCCAACTAGATTTTGGGACTCCCCATTGGTACAAGGAAACTACGCTATCTAATGAGGTGATTCTAGAAGGAATACTTAAGAAAACATATCATACGAAAAGTGTGTAAGGCAATAGGAAGCGAAAGGATCGGCGTGAGGCGGTTATAGTCTAGGAACTAAAATGCAACCTAGTTCTCTATAACCAAGGCTCGATACCAATCTGTCACACCCCAAAATATCGCGGTGAACGATAGTGTCATTGGGGTATAACGTCATAGCACAAAGTATGGATCTGACGACCTCTATAATGAGGCGTTTTGAAAAGTTTACCATTCGATAAATAAGTTAAAGTTTACACCACAAGAAATCACAAGGTTTGATAATACATAAAAGTTTACAAAACATGTCGAATGGTAATTGTTAAAAGCACAAGACTTCAATGTATGCCATGCGACCCAAAAGCTCCATGAAGTGCTATCATCTTAAGACACGAGATAAACATGCTAAAAAAGTGTCAACACAATGGTTGGTGAGTTCATAAGTTTGTAATAAAATGATTTGAAATACTTTGAGAAATGTTCACACAAAAAAGGCATTGTAAATCCACTCGGTTCAAGTTCGCCCATACAAAACTTGCAACTTTGTGTGTTCACAACCCATTGCCTAAAATAGAATGACAATCATGAATATCGCATTAAAGTAGTTAAAAGTATAAATGTCACCACAAGGGTCTTCCAACAACTCGTGTTGGGATGTTCCTCAACGATCACGTTGGGATGTATCCATAAAATGGCCTTCCAACATATAAATGCTTTGGGATGTTCCTCCAACGACTCACGTTGGGGCGTATCAAATTAATGGCCTTCCAACATATAAATATTGGGATGTTTGTTTAAGTCTAGTCGCAACACGCACCAAGTCTAAAGTATAAGTAATATTGTTTGGCAATAGAGTTTAAATGTTTTGATAAATAAGCATGTATCTACCCCAAATAGTTTATAAGAATTTAAACGAGTAAAAGTGGGTATGAACTCACTGGTGTGATTAATATGCTAACAAAATGATGTGCACGAAAATGAGGCTCGGAAACTATCCGCAACCTAAAATGAATGTTATGACTTGAGTTATGATATGTAATGAGTTATGGTGTTATGATATGCATGCATTTAGTATGTTATTTATACCATTTGTGGGTTTTGAAAATATCACTTGTCGTCGAAAAATACTCTTTTGACGTCTTGACCAATTAAAAATGACTTTACATGTTTTTACGTCAAAATGTCATCCTACAATGGTTTTATAATGATTTTTGGTGAAATTACCACTTTTCGTCGCAAAACAATGTCGTCGGAAAAATCATGAAATCAACAAAAATGGCTCCGGAAAAGTAGTCGTAAAATGGTGTCGTCGATCGTTAGAAACGAACTCGACGGTTTTGGAAAGTTTGTATCGATATCTAAAAGTTTCAGTTCAGGAGTTTTCGTTCAAAGGTCTCGATCATAAAGATATTAAAGGCTAAAGATGGTGGTTTTGCTAATTGTGTGCGAGAAAATGAGTTTCGACCAATGTTTGAACATCCGTAAATAATTTACTATAACTCCGCTTGACAAACGGCTTTTGTTTTGAAAAATATGGCGGTGAACTTGATTTTACTAGAAGACAATTTGTTATAAAAGTTTTGCATCATAGTTAAAAGCTGCATAAACATAGCCCTTACAGCTAATGAAACACTTGTATCGTAGTAATAATATAATTTTGAGAAAATAATAGTTACGGCAACTTTATGAAAATGGCCATATATTTGTCGTTTCAAATCCGTTTTCTCGTAAAATATGTCCTTAACCGTATCGAAGTAAACTAATATATTTTGATAAGTCGAAATAATTTGTGAAGCTTAAGGCTCGTTTTGACCGAAAAACTAAAACAGCAAGCTGAAATTTTCAGAAAATAATTATTTAAATCGTCAAACTTTAAAAATTCACCACGGCTTCGTTATAACTCCGTTTTATCCGTTCAAAAGGCCACGGATTCGTTTTAAAGTATATTTTCTAAATATCAAGGCCAAAGTTTCGTACCATCAGTGAGTTTTTCCAGAAATTCGTTTTAAGGACAGAGCGTAAAATATAGTTTACGAAAATAGTTTTCTCGGACAAAACCTATTCTAATCCCTTCAAATCAACTCCAAAGCTAATCTAATCCTACCATACACCTTCTTAGGGTGTCATGGGTTCCTAATCACCATCAAGACCAAAGAATAACTTGGGAATAATTATAGGATGACTATATGTATATATAACTTCTAAAATCAAGAAATAAATGGTATAAACTACATAACATGCATATAAGCTCCAAAATGATAAGAAACATATGAAAATGATAAGGAAACTTGAAAATGATAAGAATATGCTTACTAGTGAAAATGAAGAGGTGTAGGTAACAAGGATTAACTTAGATATCCTTGGTTTTTATTTCAAAACCATGAAAAGGATATGATCTAGGTTGATAAACACACTTGAACTTGAAGAAAATTTTGATCCCTTGTTTTGTTGTTGTGGCGGTTTGTGAACCCAAGAAAGAGAGAAAAATTTGTTTTACACTTTGATAATATGAGAAATGTATGTGAAAATTATGTTGAGTGTAAGACTTTTGTAGATGAATGAATTATTGAGAAAACATATACCATACCAACAATTAAGACTCACCCTCCCCTTGGCGGTTTTGGGGAGGGTTGTCTCTAAATATATATTTTTTTTTTTAAATCTTGTGTAAATATTATTTGTGTATAACTTTTAAATAAAATGTGTAATTAAAATGTAACTTGTAATGGTAAATGGTAGTCTTTAGGTACAAGTAAGTTTTAGTAAATCAAAATAGATTGTATTGAGGTGATAAAAATTGTAAAAATACTTTCCTTGTGAAAATTGGGTGATAAAATAATTATCGTAAGATTTTTAAGAAAACGAGCGTAATAATTAAACTTTAACGATTAATATACCAAATAAATTTGAAACACTAGGAAAACTAAAAATATAGTTTTATAAACTAAATGTGAGTTTAAAAATACCTCGGGATCATTTTTGAAAGTATCGGGTTAAATAATCAAAATAAAAACTCACGCGATAAAATTTAAGAAAATAAACAATAAAATGCACGTTATGTTTAATGTGAAATGCCGGAAAATCATGAATGAACCGTTATGACTAATCGATGATGAATGGATGGTAGAACTATGAGTGAATGACGCGATTCCATTGCCTCAAAAATGATTTACGAATTGTGGAACCCATTCTTGCACTGTTCTCTGTTGGTCAATTCGTGATTACGATCTAGAAGTAGCCTTGAGAAACATACACCTTTGTTAGAGATCTTAATGGTAAGGAACTGTTAAAAGGAACTCGTGGCTCAAATCTTTACACCATCTCTATCGATGACATGATGAGGGCTTCTCAATCGCTTGTTATCAAAGGCTTCAAAAACAAAGTCATGGTTATGGCATCGTCGTCTCAATCACTGAACTTCGGCACCATCAACGATCTTTCCGAAAGGACTTAGTTGTAGGTTTACCTAGACTAAAGTATGAAAAGGATCATCTTTGTTCGACATGCTAATTGGGTAAAAGCAAAAGTTTGCCCACAAACTCAAACCTACAATCTCAATTCGAAGTTCTTCATACCCTTCATATGGTTGTGTGGACCAATGAGAGTGCAGAACATCTTTGGTAAGAAATATGTGTTGGTTGTGGTTGATGATTACTCTAGATTCACACAGGTCAAGTTCTTAAGGACAAAGGATGAAACTCACGATATCATCATCAAACTCATCAAGCATTGCGAGTTCGACTCAACAAAACGATCGAATTATCCGAGCAGACAATGGGCGAGTTTGTTAACAAACAACTTAGTGACTTCTATGAAAGCATTGGAATCACCATCAAAGAAGTGTTCTCGAACTCCTCAACGAGCGGTGTAGTTGAAAGACAATCGAACTCTTGTAGAAGCCGTTAGAACAATGTTGATTTACTCAAAGGTTCCAATGTTTCTCCGGGGTGAAGCCATTGCATTGCATGCTACACGAAAATCGTTCTCGATTCACATTGTTCATGGAAAACTCCATATGAACTTGTCCACAATAGAAAACCTAATCTCTCTTTCCTTCGTGTGTTTGGTGCATTGTGTTATCCAACTAATGAGGACAAGACTTAGGCAAACTTAGAGCTAAAGCGAGACATTGGAGTATTTGTAGGGTATGCTTAAAACAAAAAGGGATACCGAATCTACAACAAAAGAACCCGAAATATCATGGAAACAATTCACGTTACGTTTGATGGTGACGGTCAAATGGCTCTGGACACTCCACTCGGGACCCGCATTTCAAAAGCAGTCCCATTGGTTCATCCCTTGTTCCAAACTCGTCTCAAGAAACTCCATATGTACCTCCATCGAAGATGATTTAAAGAAATTGTTTGATCCTATGTTTGATGGTGTATGATTCAATTACTAATGAGGTGTTGATCCCTACAACGAGAGGATGCTCATATTCACATGAATGAAGTCAATCCCTCGGTCTCAATATCTTTAAGTCAAGAAGCACTGCTGCGATCCTTGATCTCATCAACAAATCATCATTCTTCAAATGTAAATCATGGAAATGTTTACGCATCAATGATGAAGTTAATCCCTTTGCTACTCTGAAGATGCTCCATTTGAAAACATATTTGCTCTGAATCATCATCGAACCATCTTCTTCACGAGACATCGACTCGGCTATCTCGGTCCCTCAACAACCGCCACATGAACACCTCGGAAAATGGACTCACGATCATCCATTAGACAACATCATTGGAAATCCCTCTCGTCTGTATCAACCCGGAAACAACTTGCAACCGATGCCTTATGGTGCTTCTTCAACTCCGTACTATCTAAGATCGAACCAAAGATGTTAAAACCACCATGAATGAAGATATTTGGTTCAATGCCATGCAAGATGAAATTCATGAGTTTGATCGACTTGATGTATGGGAGTTAGTACACTCTCGATCGTGCTATGATTATTGCTCTTAAATGGATCTTCAAAGTGAAACTTGATGAGCATGGTGATGTGTTGAAGAACAAGGCTCGATTAGTTGCTAAAGGATACCGTCAAAGGAGGTATTGACTTTGAAGAATCTTTTGCTCGAGCTTGATCGAATCGAGGCAATCGAAATCTTTAAGCTAATCTTTGCTAGTAAGAACATGGTAGTCTATCGGATGGATGTGAAGGCGGCATTTACGAATCCGAGATCTTAAAGAAGTCGTCTCGTCGACCAACTGAAGGATTTGTGAATCAAGAGCATCCTACTCACGTTTATCGTTTGAAGAAGGCTCTTTACGGTTTAAAGCAAGCTCCAAGGGCATGGTATGATACCTCACAAAGTTTCTTCTATCAACCGGATTCACAAAGGAGCGATTGATCCTACATTGTTCACCGGAAGTCGAGCAAACATTTAATTCATGTTCAAATTTATGTTGATGATATTATTTTTGCCTCGGCGGACCCAATGGAATGTGATCGTTTTGAATGAAATGAGTTCAAAATTTCAAATGTCAATGATGGGACAAATGTCATTTTCTTGGGATTACAAATTTCACAAAGTCCGGAGGCATTTTCATAAATCAATCTAAATATGCAACAGAGATCTTAAAGAAATTTGGATTTGATTCAAGTGACCTGTTGACACCCCCATGATTGACCGAACCAAACTAGATGAGGACCACTCGGGGATCATGATTGACCAAGCGAAATATCGTAGTATGATTGGATCACGATGTACCTCACGCTAGTAGACCGGACATCTTGTTCAATCGTTTGCATGTGTGCTAGATACCGAGCTAAGCCTCACCTTGAAGCGATTAAGCGGGTCTTCGGTATCTCCAAGGAACCATCAATATGGGTCTTTGGTACCAAGGACACCGGTATGTCACTAACGACCTATCTGGAGATGCTTGATCATGCAGTTGTCAAGATACACGCTTGAAGTACGCCCGAGGTGCTCGGTTTTGTGTGATAAGCTTGTGAGTGGTCTTCAAAGAAGCAAATGAGTACTTCTATTTCCTCTAGAGAGGTGAATACATAGCCATGTCATCTGTTGTGCTCAAATCTTATGGATGAGATCTCGATTATCGGACTATGGCTTTGTATTCAACAAAATCCTCATCTTTGTGATAATAAAGTGCTATTGCTCTCTCATGCAACAATGTTCAACACTCAAGAGCAAAGCATATCGACATTCGACATCATTTCATCGGGAACAAGTAGAAAATGGTGTGGTGGAACTCTATTTTGTGAGGTCTCGAATACCGGTTAGTGACATCTTCACCAAAGCTCTTCCAAGAGAACGTTTTGAGTTTATTCTTCCACGTCTTGGCTTGAAAAGCCTTCAACCGAAACACTCAAGCGTCTTCGGGAGGAAGACGAAGAGTAAAGGTCTATCTTCATCTATCTCTTGTATATATCTATTCGAAAAATCAAAATACAAAATTATAAAACCCTCAAAAATCAAATAGAAAATTATAAAACTTTCAAAATCCATAAAAAAATTCGAAAAATCTTAAAAAAATATTGTCATTTTGTCATGTTTCTCTCGATTCGATAATATCTACGGTCTTGATGTTGTCATTCAAAGAATGACACGGGACTTTAGATGTTGTTCGAATTTTATATATAAAATATATATATATATATATATATATATATATATATATATATATATATATATATATATATATTTTGGGAGAAAGAGAAACTATGGTTTATTGTCATTTCGAAATAACTGCTTCAAAGAAAGAAACGAGCCATGCTTTATCATGTTCTCAAATTCCATGCTCGATTCTATAAACATTTGTCTCATCGAAAACTAACGCTTTGAAAAATAACTCGATCTCTATTTTTGATAATCATCTGACTTATTTGTCAAAATCTCTATCTCTTAATCAACAACCTATGTCATTGATTGAGGGGAGAATGATTTCAATTAAATTAAAAAGTTATTTGGCATTAAATTGTTTTCAAAAGATGTACATGCATGTTTTATCAATGGAGTTTAAAGTCTTAAAATCCGATCCTTATCGGTTCAAACGCTTTCATAATCAAGTCACAATTCTCCTTAAAAGCTTTCAAAATCAATTTAAATCTATAAGAGATCACAAATCTCAAATGATTTGATAATTGTGATCGGGGAGAATGTGTGATTTAAATTGGATTTAAACCGATAATTCGGTAAATGGTTTTATAAGGATGTACATCTGTCCTTCCCACATGTGACAAACGATTTCAAATTTTCAATGCACATGTTGAGGGGAGCATCTATCTTAAACCTATGATTTGAAAGCGTGATCATTTATCCCATGTACGGGTTCCTCTAGTATGTGCAAAACTCTTTTCTAAATTCGAGGCACATATTGAGGGGAGCAAATTATGGAAACCTCATCCTTCCCTAAATGCTTTATCTTCTTGATTTGATCGAGGAAGTGATGTTGATATCTTTAGAAAATGGTAATCAAAGAAGTAAATTCTTCCTCTTGCCTCTGTGTGCAAAACGATTTCAAACATTTGATGCACATGTTGAGGGGCAGCACTGTTCTAAAACTATCAAAAACAATTCGGACACAAAATGTTTTGATAATATATCACAAGTATCTGGATTGATTTTCAAATGGTTTTCAATTGGTTCCAATGGCGGATGAACAATACCAAATTGACCGACCATCTTTACTTTATGTACGGTGATATAAGGATGATAAGGTTAGGTATGTGTTCCCATGATCCGCCAGAGCCGGAGGGATCTACCTGTGGACAATCCACTAGTTAGTGTAGAAGTCCTTAGGTATGATGATAAAAGGAGAAAAGTGAGATATGGGAAGAGTGCGGATGAGATAGAGCAAATCTTGGAACAAACCCAACAAGGTTCTTGCTATGAAGTCTCGGTAAGCTTGAAGGGGTTGAAGAATTAAAAGAATTGAATGAGAAAGGGTGAAAACAAATAGCCTCCATTTATTCAACCTTAGGCGTAAACCGGGTTCACTTCATATGCTAACGATGGTAACATCGGTATTGAAGACAAGGCGTCATGGACCCGTGTGTGCACTGCACTTCAACTTTCAAACCACTCAAGTTCCTCTTAAAGGACTTGTTTCATTCTCACCGAACCGACATTATCTATCGACTTTCTCTTAGAGATTGTTGATATTGAAGAAGAGACCCTCTCCTAGTCTCGAAGACTGGATCCAAATATGCACAAATTGAGTCTAGAGCCACGAGATCATCAATAAATCTCATTAGGACACTTTCAATGAAGACTCTCTGTTTCACACAATGTGGAAAGAGAGATTATATCTTGAGTCCCTCGCATTATCCTTGTGGTATTGCGGAACATCCGAGTAATGTGTATACATATTCACAATGAAGATGGAAAGCCTTCGAGCCAACATCAAACAAGCTCTGGTAGGTGGCATGTGAGATCTATTATATGGATCAACCATGTGACAAATGAGCAGAAACAATGGGGCGATTCAATCTCTTGAATCAATCACGTTCGAGTTATGGATTGACGGATACCTTTGAAAACCGGTCTTTGTGCTAACAACTCTTTTCTTTAGCACATCGACCGTGTACTCATTTTCAAACCAAAAGGTGTTTTATGATTGATAATTGATTTTCAATAAAACCTTCGTTGTATTGCAAAAACAATTTCTATTGAGCAATACACGATTGTTTTTCAAATCTCTTTTCATCAATCGGTGGACTTAAAATTATTTGGTTCACTCACTCCGTGTTATCTTCTTTGAGATGTTCGGTTTGAGAACGACTAGAGCATTGCGAAACCACATCAAGGAAATTCTTGAATTATACATGATCGCGAGCGTTACATGTCTCGATCAGCGGGGCCGTGGGCGTGTACCTCGATTCAACGAAGTGATCAAAGACACTTTAGTGCGATTTATTAACTAATCGTTGTATCATGTGCCCGGCGTTTGCGGTGATCGAATGAAGCGGTCAATCCATAGCCGCATGCTCACTTAACACATTCATCTCAAAAGAAATCATGATTAGTGCATCAATGACTCGATATTTTCACTCCATGCTTACGCTTTCTGCCGCCAATATCATGAATCAACTAAAGCTTCCGCTACTCTGTTGAGAAGATATCATGATCCGAATGTGAGCATGTCGATCCGAAAGTCACAACATCACATAATACCAACACCACAATGGATGTCTCGAGATTGTTGATTCGATGATCTCAAAAGTCGGCTCAAAATTATTATCACGTGGATCGGTAAAGACCTCCACTTGGGTAACCAAACATGCATTGTGAAGAATCAATGACTACGAGCTTAGAAGCAAAGGACTACATCAAGAATGCAAGAACAATTTTAATGTAATATCTATTTGTATTCAATGTAATTTTGGTACATGATTGAGGTGACCTCCATTGGGGAGATTGTTAGGAATTAGAAATTCTGGTATTAAAGAGTCGGTCACCTCAAGTATATGTAATCGTTAAAAGCTCGTAGTCGTAGTTCTTTTATGTTAAGTAGTATTTAGTTAAGTAACACCGTGGAGGACAGACGGGTCTTTACCCACTGTATGCACGATCCACACCGATGTGTGGCGTTTTATTTAAGACTATAAATACTCTCTACCTCCCAAGGTAGAGAGTTGGAGCTCATAATAAGAATTTTCTTTCTCTCACTAAAGTTCCCTAAACCTCTAACTTTCTCTCTCTAGAATTCTACTTATACGCCACCTTGTTGTTATGGTTTGATGTGTATGTGAAAACTAATATCCAACAGATTGTCCTAGTATTAAGTACTTTAGCTGTAATAGAGGTGGGAAGAAAAGAGATTCTATGTACTTTAGTTGAGGGTTAGGAAAGTCGATGGGGTTATGTACGAGGTGTATGTGTTTGTTGAAGAACACAACCATCCGCTAGTTTCAAAAGAAGACATCGATTTTAATGAGTTCGAGGACATGGGTGTTCTAAGCAACATTTTCGATGCAAGTATCGAATTCCAATGTTGGACTGTTAGGCGTTTAGGCTTCTGAAAGAGATTTACTGGAGGGTTTGAGAACATTGGTGCAAGCTGTGGTGGGCTGCAAGAATTTTAAGCGGGATGTGAGTTCCTTTATTGGAGACCGTGACGCCCAGATGGTGGTGGAGAAGTTAGAGAGCCTTGAGAAGCATTGCGAGGGGTTTTTTGTCGATTACTATAAAGATGAAGGAGATTCTTTGTCTGCTTTGTTTTGGGCTGATAGTTGTGCCAAGATGAATTACCGGCGTTTTGGAGACGTGATATCCTTTGATGCCACCTTTAGGTCGAACAAGTATGTTTCATGCCTTACTTTTACTTTTTTGTCGATTTATTTACTGTTCAACTTTTCATATATGTTGGTGCACCTTTTTATAATAAACTGATGCACTAAAAATCAATTGCAGGTACAGAATGGTGTTTGTTCCTTTTACTGGGATTGATAATCACAACCGATCTGTTACTTTTGGTGTTGGGTTGCTTGCTGATGAAACAATAGCGTCTTATAAGTGGCTTTTGCGAGCTTTTAAAAGGCGTTTTAAATGATCCGCAAGTTTTGTGATTGACCAGACCCGTCGATGAAACAAGCCATTCTTGATGTTTTCCTAACGCCATCGTCTTTGCATGTGGCACATCATGCGAAATTGTCGGTTAAGGTATATTCGAATTTTTAAGTTTTGTAATAATGAAACATTTAGTATTTGATGCACTTATTTTTATCACTCGATGCATTTTTCTGAGTTGGTTCTTGGTTTGCAATAACACCGACTTTAGGAAACGATTATGTGTTGTCGTTTGGAATGATCGATTTCGCCAAGTATTTTTGAGGAAGAATGGAAATCGATCATTAATGATTTTGGCCTGTCTGAAAATAAGTGGCTTTTCGATATTTACGATATGAGGTCTAGATGGATTCACCTTTTTATGCGATGAAGACTTATCCGGTTTGATCGTACAACATCGAGGTCTCGAATCGAGAATCATTTTTTGGGAGATGGACTAATGCAAACTTAACCCTTGTTGAGTTTATTAGTCATTTTGATTCTGCTATGGATTCTCGAGGTATTCTCGTGAAAAATGATCATGAATCTAGGTATAAAAACGGATATGCGTACTGGGTTGAAATTAGAAAAGGATGTTGCTGAGATTTATACCTTAAACGTGTTCTTTGATATACAAGAAGAAATTTCTGCTTCTGTTACGAATTGTTTGTCTGTTAGCACTCAACAGATTGGGCTTTTTGAGAAATATTTCATTCGGGACACGGGTGTTAAAAAGTGGAATGACAAGGCATCGTTTGAAGTTTTTGAGGTATGTAAATACTTGTATGTATATTTTTAATTTTTTAGATGCCCTTTTTTGTTGTGTTTAGATGCACTAATTACTGTATTTATATTCAGTTTAGCCTTAGATTAGTTCATATAGTTTGCTTTAGTAGCCTTTTAGGACTGCACCATACTTATTCTATCTTAAAACTGCTTATCCTCTTGTTGATATGGTTTGATATTTGTTATTCCTCATAGCTTATTGTTTCGATTTGATATGTGATGCCTTTTAGAATCCTTTAGAAGCTTGTAGCATTAGCTTGTTAGGCCTGCTTTTCTTTTTCCCCCTCTGCACATCAGTTTACCATCTATCCCAATCCACTGTTGTTTTTTATTTTTAAAATATGTATGATAATGTCTTTTTAGCTTAAAATCTGGAAATAGGCTCTTTGGTTGGTTGTCTTTCACTTGATTATTTTAGTTTATTTTTAAGAATTTCCTAGATTAGTTGAATTTAAGCTCAAAGCACTCCCTTCAGGGCTGTTTGGCCTAAGCTTTAGGAAACCTGATGTTGTGCTTAGATGCTTTTAACTTGTGCTTTTAGGGTCTAATTCAGTTGCAGTAGGATAACTTTAGCTGGTTAAGTTTAGTTTTAGGTTATGGAAGCTTCTGGTAGCCTTGTAGTAGCTTATAGCTTATTTCTTAGATGCCCTTTTTTGTTGTGTTTAGATGCACTAATTACTGTATTTATATTCAGTTTAATTGTTACATTCAGGTGCAGTAAATTGATGATTATTGAATATTTCTGATTTGTTACATTTAAATGATTGTAGTATATATATTTAGATTCATTAATTAAGGCAATAATTTATTTATTTTTAATTATACGGTGTTGTTTTGTTCATCGATATATACATTACATGCTCATGCAAGAGGTTTGATTTGTTTAATTTGGGTTACTTTGCCGCCATATCTTTTACGTTTTAAGGTTAAATGGTGTTGAGGATTTCCAGAGAGTATGTGCTTGATAGGTGGTGTAAGACTCTCGATGATGTTTGTTTGGATGCGTTTGTTAATCTTTGTGATTCGAGCTCGGATCTTGTTATTCGCTCAATTCATCGTATTGTTGAAGACACGGTTGACGTGTTGATGCCTTGTAGAGAAAAGCTTGATGTGTATCGTTTGGAGTTATCGAACTTCTCTAGGGCGAATCGATGTTCCAGTTGGGTTAAAGAAGAGTAAACCGGATACATTTTGTTCAATGCTTGGTGTTAGTGAACACGAAGGTGTTGTTATAAAGGTTCCAAATAATCAAAGAACAAAGGGACTGGGGTTCATACTAGATGGAAGAATATTGATGAGATAATTCGCAAAGAATCTGAAGCAGGAAAAAAGAGACGAGTTTGTTTCACTTATGGGAAGGCTGAAGGACATAATTCCAGGACATGCCCTTATAAAGACACGATCAGGGCTGGTAACAAAAGAGCATGCCGTTCTACTCGTGCCATGGATGTTAATTACGAGGAGTGATTAACGTTTGATGATTATGATATGCACCTATATACACTTTCAATTGCAATTTGTCTTCTTTTTTTTTTTTTTTTTTTGGATTTTTCTAAATAAGCATAATATGCAGAATAATGTCATGCTTGTCGATGCATGTATATGGATTGTTGATTTTTCTGAATTGTCGTCAGATTGGATCCGTGTTTATTGGAATTTTATGGAATTGCATCGTATTGGATTCGGGTTTTATGATATTTTGATTTTTGTAATTGGCATAAATTTGATTATACATTTGATTATCTGATTGATTTTATGTAATTGCATCTTTGTAAAATTTGTTGCTTGATGCAGTATATTTAAAATATTGATGCACTGATTTTACTATATTGTATGGTTAGTTATTAACTTTTCATATATTAATTTTACACCTTTTTAAAATATTGATACCATAATTTTCAATATTAACTTTTCAGTTGATTCAGTTATTTTACATCATTTAATGTAATTTTTTACACCATTCACATATGTATCAGTAATTATCATTTAGATTCACCTTTTTATATCATATTGATGCACCATTCTAACCCATGTATGTTTAAACACATTTCCACTTATAAGGTAATGTAACATGTCATTCATAGAATCATATGTGAAAGTTATGAAAAACACTATTTAATGTAAGTTTCTCATCATTCACATATGTATCAATAATTATCAATTTGATTCACCTTTTTTATATCATATTGATGCACCATTATAACGCATCTATGTTTAAACAGATTTCAACATCATTCATTATAACCCATATATGTAACATGCCATTCATAGAGTCAAAGACATACGATTTGACACGCTACATAACATTGTTTTATGTCCTATATTAATATGAGACCATCATAATACGGTAAAATCGTAGATCTAGTTCGAATTCAAATTTATCACATCATATTGTTTCTTTGGTGTAAATTTGTTGAAACTCCATTTTTCTTGAGTTTCTCTTCGTGCTCATCATAATACTTTTGAACCCTTGGTGAAAGACGTTGAAATTGAGTCTTATGTAAATTCGACTTTTAAGCTTCGTTGAAATTGCTGTACCTTTTCGACTCTTGCTCTAGCATCTGTCTTTTTTCGTTGATAATTGTCATCAACATCTTCACCACGTACTTCTTTGAAGCCCGATTAGTTTGGTTTAGTTCTTGAACACTCTCTTTTCGCACGCATTGAACTCCTTTTCCTTCCAAAGAATGTCTCCATGTGTCTCATTAGAAAAATCCCAGAGTCAACGCGGTTCAATCTTGTCTCCCAGTCCAGCTTCATGATTTTATGTTTTGATGTTGCTATTTTAGCTGCAGATGGGTGTTCCACTGAGTGCAGATACAACGCAAATGATTTTGTCTGTAATTGAATGTGTTAATCAGTATATGTTAAATACATTTAGATGCACCTTATTTATAATCTTTGATGCACTAATTTAAAAAAAAATATATATATATATATATATATATATATATATATATATATATATATATATATATATATATATATATATATACTAGTAATCAAAGTCACTTAATAGGCGGGCATGACTTATAATTATTTGTTTGTTGTTTTTTGTTAGCGTAAATATGTTTTAAAAAATTATCATAGAATATTATAAGACGATTGGTCGGGCATTGTTTTTTAATCATTTGTTTGTTGTTTATTTTAATTTTGATGGTGTTAGTAAAAGACACATTATTCATATATTATATTACTACTAATATCATGAAATTAACTACATCTAATTGATAACGACTTTTATCTGTTTCTATTAAAGGAATGGATATGAAGACACATTTCAATATAGTAATCCCATTATCGAGAAATTTTCTAAGATGCTTTGGCCGATGATCTGAACTCTACCTTTTCGTTTCTTAGAACCTCGATCTGTTGTGTGACTTTTCAGTTGTAGGTGGAGCATCTCACATAGTACCATGGTTTGGTAGTATTGATCTTTACTATGGTGACGTCTTGTTTAGTCTTCGTGTTAATTCTCTCCTTCAATAATTATCTCTATTGGTGAAATTATTGATAGTTTCGAGAATAAAACCTTATAATACGTATAATTATGACATTGGGATTTTCTATTTCTAAATAGAAAAGTAGTTTGTGGTGATTGCTTATCATAACTTTCATTGAATTATAAATTAGCCGATGGAAGATATTCACTTAGTAATTAAGCAAGAGAATAATAGGTTGGGTTTAACATATAGTTTTAATCAATATTTACATAACTTATTCCCAATTTGTTACTAATTTCAAAGCGAAATGAAAGTCACAAGTAATATATAAAGTAATAATAAAGTAATATATGAGATTTGATACCTTTTGTAATCTAATAGTGATTCAAATACACCACGAACCTTGTCTACACACCTATGTAGCAATTCCTTGCGACATTGTTTCTCTTGGGGACCAAGACTCTTCATTACCTCTAAAGTTTCCTGTTTTAAATAACACTCATTTATACATATGCATTTTTAGTGTGTTGCTACACATGTGGTCTCTTCAGTGACATGGTCTGCTCCACACATACTATAACTATGCAGTAGCCTGATCCAAACATACTTAATTTAGGTTCAAAGAGTCTCAGCATCACATGTATCCATATATGAACTGAACATTAATGAATTAGTAAAAAAAATCAAAAAGCCGATACCCCTGTAGCAGTTAGGATCAATAGCATTAACTGCTTAATTTTCAACCTCTTCATTTTGTTATGTAAAAAATAGCTAGTAGCACACACTGGTTGCTTAATTTTTTACTGCATTAGAATAGTCAATTATATATTAACCTATGTATAATACATCACAAATAAGGATTCAAAAGAATATAACTAACCTTCAGACTAAATGTTGCATGATCCCACACACTGAGTGTCCGTATCATGATTTACTACGCGACTGGCAAAAGCTTTTCTTATTTTAGTTTTCAAACTATAAGAAGCCAATACCCCTGAATCGAATGATTCATGAAAACAAAAGCAAACATCAGTTGTAACAATATATTGTATTCAGAATGCACTATAAAAAATCTCTAAATTTCTTTTATTAACCTTCAAGATCAATACAGCTTGATCTCATAAACTCAATATCCATATCTCTACCATTACGCTATTGCCCAAAAATTGTTCTTGTAAACCACTGTCAAAAACCTCTGTCTTCCTGGATCACATAACCAACGAAACAAAATCAATAGAAGGATTTAATGTCGACACCCTCGAGAATTTAATGTCAAAATATAACAAACTAATACATGTTAAACTGTGAGCGAGCCCACAATTCCAACCACGTTTGGAGGTAACGATATATAGTCTAGTGGGTGTTTGAGAATCAGATGTTTATGCACCAAAAGTAAATTGATTGTAAACCATTTATAACATAACCACCTGACTTCATATTGCATAATGCAAGTGCTAACTCTAATATTTTTAAAAGAAATAAGCAATCCTGAAATTCTTGAGTTACGAAGGGGTGTTTGGATTAACTTATTCAGACTGTGTATGGGCTTCATAATCGATAATACCAAAACTTGATAGCTTATTTCAACGGTGGCTTACAAATTAGTTTCAATATATTCTTGTTTTTTGTTAATGTATGCCCCTGATATAGAAAATCTCAACAAAGAAAAGAAGCTTATTAAGGATTCATATCAAAAAAACACAAACAGATAATATACCTGCAACGTTGCCAAGCATCCCCTACATATGAATATCCTTATTCCACAACTTATCAACTCTCGCAACAATGTAACCTATCCCACACATTCCTTGCATGATTAACGAACTTGCTCTTCATTTCCACATAAGCATACTTCCTCCGTCACCCAAGTCGCTCCTTTCTATCCCGCTTATACTCGAGTTGTCTTCCAACTCTCTCTCATTGTTAAATCTTTGAAGTGTTTTGTTATCACCACTGCTTTTGTAGGTTCATGGTAGCTAATAGATTTTTTTTGTTTGACATGTAAATGTGATTATTTGAAAGTTGTTTGGTTTTTTTTATTAGGATCTGAATGCTAAGCGATTGAAAGTATTTTATTAGATAAGGCCTACATAGACTACTAATTGCCAACCATAGGCAGTTCGTCAAGCATCAATTATTATCTCGATAGGTAAAATGAGGCACATTGGTATCCAGAGATTTAGTATCTGGATAATGATTATTGGTTTTTATCTGGTAGTTGAGGAAGAAACGAAAACAAATAACACCAATAAATATGACATTCACGAACACAGAACTACCTAGGAGGACTGATATTATGGTAATCAATGTTTTCTGGTTTTTCTTCTTTACTGGAAACTGAGGAAAGCTAACAGTAGGAAGTTCACCTTTCCTATATTTAAAGAATGCCTTCTTACTTATAATTGATTCATTCGTCCATCCATTAGAGAGTGCAGCCTCTTCTTCCAACATTGATCATCACCATAAAGTGCCACAGCACATAAACAATCATGTAAACATGAATCTTTGCATTCCTGCATGCATGCTAACCGGATCCAGCCACATATCTGAGTTCGACCGCCAACCAACACCGTGAGTTCCATGAAATCGAGGTCTCCTTCAGATATGGCTCATCCGCATTACAGTTTGGAGTAAAATTCAGCTTGCAATCACCATACGGATCATTGGGATCTAACAGTGGCAAACCTAGTGGGCATTCACAATTTGGCCGGCTAGTACCATTGAGGCTGCAAAAGTTGTTAAACCCACAGGCCCTACTACCTATATCTCCAACTATATCACGACATATGTTTTCCGGCACCAACCATGAACGCCTCCGCGCAGGTTGCTGCGCAATTCTTGGGGTGATAGTATTGAATAAAACACCATCAAAGCCTAGAGTAGCTCGTGATAATAATCTCCGGATGGAAGTGCATCATTTGGAGCCGTTTATAAAATATCCGATTTGCTAACGAGTGCATTAATCTTAATCGATTCGAGACCTCATGTGTATAGTTTGTTAGCTGATACATGCGCCTTGAGAATGTAATCAGCACCCCAACGGATTTTTGACCTTAGGTAATTGAGTTGACTCACAGAGTTTATCTGTTCGGAGTACTCAATAGCAGAACTTACCTCTCTCTTTCTCATACATGCTACCTAAAAATTTCTCTTCGTGTATGGTCTCCCTCGATGGCAACTTTTGGTGCATGCTACCTAGAACAAATGCACGCAACATGAATACCATAGATATGTTTTTTCTTCTTCATATGTTATCATTTTAAACAAAATAGTATATGACCTTTGCAAATAAAGTCTGATTAGGTGATGATTATTTGGCAGAACATCCACACTTCTTACGCGCTAGGAATGCCCAACCATGCTTACAGTTGGAATGCATGCTGCATATACAACATTTTGATAAATGCGTCTGTTTGTTAGAGATGTGTAGCCTTAAAGAGGTAGTCTTACAAATAGTCGTGAAAATGATGAATGCGAATAATATTTTGAAGACGAATAATAAAATAACTAACTTTTCCATACGGCATTCGAGATACTTCTTCGAAAGATGTCGGCATATCTCAGATTTATGGCCTGATGCTTTCAAGCAACTTATATATTCTTTCTTTAACTGCATATTATCACCAAATAATTAAATAAAATGTTGGACGTGCTTTGGAGATGCTAATTTTCAGGACATTATTAAAGTGATGTTACCTCGTGACATAAGTGCATATGGTCCAACGGAATACTCCTTTCCTCGGTGGTACCGGGTCGTGCTCCTCTGTTCCTCCAAACGCTCCACCTTACAGCTTACAAATACGATAAATAATAGTAACACGGATACTCGATATCAAAACTGAAAGTGGAAAGAACCCGATCCCATTAAACACGTCCAACAATGATTTAGACTCTCGGCTTGCAGTAACAAAGTACTAAGCTTAATAATAACTTGATGGTTTCAAAACTGATCTAAGTGATACAGGCATGTTTAGAAAGGTAAATTTCTCTTACGATAACACAATTTGCAACGCTAATTAGCTGTTTCTGCTATTTCTTATAAACATAGTAATTTCATTAACAATATCCAACTCAACTCAGGTTTTTAATCAACTTCAACATCTCATCAAATGATACAGATTTCGGAGGGCCACATAACCACCAATTCGACAACATGTATCGCTCTTATGGCTCTCCATTACATATTCAGATTGTTTTGCCATCAAATTCCTAAAAGACAAGTTGTGAATTATGGAGTAAATGGTGGTCTATATCACACAAAATGTAAAATTAGAATAAGAGAGACATATATATGTACCTGCACTCATCCGATGAGACTTGTTGTTGTTGTTTATTCAGATTTTCCGTTCAGGTAACCAGCGACTGGAGACTATATTCTATCTAATGGTGGGCTTCATTTAATGTTTTCAGATTTTCCCAACACTACTGATGCAAATTGTTTTGATGATAGTTATACGAACTGATGCAAATTGTTTCTATCTAATACTTCTTTGTCCATTTTTTTTAATATTTGTTTACATATGATGCACGTGTCAAACACATAATTATGATTACACAATCAGACCCTACCTTGCTTATCGCTATCATTTTCCTTAGAGAATGCAGGTGAAGCTGAAACTGTATCACCAAGCTGATGTTATGGCTCTTATAGCAGACATCTTGATACTTGAAGCGGTTCCAAATCTATCGTCAAGCATATTGATGACTTGAGAGATCTCATACTGTGGTGGCACGATAAGAGAGATCAAACTCCTTTCATTTCCCCCTCTTATCACTTGTCTCACTTCAACACCCATGTCCATGATCACTATAGAGAATCATCTAACTCGCTTGTATATAGACCCTGAAAGCTACAACTATGAGTATCTATAATGCTATATATTAAATTATTAATGGGCTACATATCTGAGATAAAGAAACTACATTGACATCATCGAAAACTATTGCATCTTTACTAACTTAATACGGTTAAGAGCCTAAAAGCTTTAATAAATCAAATTAATAGATAACATACAATGTATGTGAAGTGACCACTCATTGTGAAGAAAATGTAATAGCAACTTTGATACCAAGATCGATGACTACTGGTGTATGCCCAATTAACTTTCATAAGCTGTCCAAACCTGCATATATATGTATTTTTAGAGGCAATTCATGAATGACATCAGGTAGACAATATGAATGCATATACATGTTGATGTATGTGCTGGTTCCCATGCTGCTAAGCCATCATTTTTGCTCTATATCATCATCAATGCAAAACAAAAAGATTGTCAAGGTTTACCAAGTTTAAAATTCTAAAGACCGATTGCATATTTCGTATAGTAGTGTATATCTATTTCATCTTACACAACCTTGAGATGGAGGACGAAGAGCAATAAGAAACCTATCTTACTGTAAGGAAAGTATTATGTTGAGAGCATCACTAAGTTGCTCGTCTTTGCAACTTTGGCCAACAATTTACGTGGGCATCGTAGACAATATGAGGCAACATCAAGATTGAAGGTAAGTAGACAAAGAGGGTGTGCAATTTGCATTTATTTGATTATTTGCCTATAGAAAATTTTATATTATATACATACCTTCAATCCTTCATTAGTACAGGTCAAAGTTGCCATCCATGGTCCAGTCATAAAAATCATAGGCGAAAATAAATTATAGCAATACTAATGTGGAATAACCCAATCATAAATTGTCATAAGCTTTAAATCCTTGATGAGTTGCCAATCCTTTATAGAAAATTTTCGTGAAATCGGACTATTCAAGAACATTACATCTTTCTACTTCTAAATGTGTAAATTTGTGAAGAAGAGATGAATAAGATTACCTTATGCTCGACCCTACAAAGACCGACTGTGGGTTAGTAATAATCTGTCATAACAGACCTGTCAAACACCTAATGAAAAAATTACAATAAACACAGACACAATGAAAAAGTCAATCCACCAAACCCTAACAACTCAGTTGGCACTATAACGGCTTTCATACAACTCTATATATACTCAATACTCACTACAAAACACTGGTTACGCGCATATAGACATACCCTAACAATTATATTGGTAACTATAACCGCTTCAACACAGCATTTTGTAAACTGAAAAAATTACCACCAAAGACCTAAATTGCAACAGCGTGGATACAACAGTACACAACAATTCAACTAAATCTTACAATTCAATCAGTGGTAAAAGAGCATCAGCACAGCAATACATATACACAACAATCACCGCATGGATACAACAATACGTATACATGACAATTGACAACAACCATAAACAGACCTATTTACCCTTCAAACTGAAACAGCGTATCCACGACTCCTAACAATTCCATCAGTACTATAACAACTTCACTACAATATTAAATATACTCAACAATAACAACCAAATGCGGACCTAGTTCACCGATACAATAGTCGCAAATGCAATGATCGAAACAAATAATGATACTCAAGACAACCGAAACACGAATATGTCAATAACTCAGTAGTGTCCACTTTTCCAAAGAGTCAATGCTTCAAGAGGTCAGATAATGACACATTGGTGATAAAGCGATCATAAAGGTTTCAAGCCAAATTACTCAATGTACAATATGACAAAAGTTTAGAAGATCGATGTGACATACCGGTTTGATGTACATGTGATGAAGAAAACACAAAAACAAATATAATGAACCTATATATAATTTTTATGGATCATTAGATGAGATTGTGAGGAAAAAAGGATATTAGGGTTTTGAGAAAAAATTTATGAACCGTATATAATTTTTATGTATATGTTTAGTTTAGGGTTACCTAAGTTGTAGGGATTCTCCTACATAGTTGCATAGATTTATTATATGATTCCAATAAAATTATAGCCATTTATATATTATAGTATACAACATAATTATCAAAATAACTTGTTGCCTAAGTGGTAAACACACAAGTTATTTATCAAAACAACCAAGGTTCAATCCTTGCAAGGAACCTTTTTTATAAACAATTTTCAAAAATCTTTAAAAAAATTCGAAAATTACAAAAAAAAAAAAAAAAAAAAAAAAAAAAAAAAAAAAAATCGGAAAATTAAAAATTAATTGCAATTTTCAAAAATCTTTAAAAAAATTCCGAAAATTACAAAAAAAAAAAAAAAAAAAAAAATGGAAAATTAACAATTAATTGCTTAGTTGGACCAATAATGCTTATGTGGCATAAAAATGATTAGGTGGCATTCTGTTTATATATATATATATATATATATATATATATATATATATATATATATATATATATATATATATATATATATATATATATATATATATATATATATATATATATATATATATATATATATATATATATTGACAATGTAAACTACATAATAAACCTAAAATAGTTCATGCATTGCATCGTTTAGTGCATATATATCATCCATACAACTAATAATAGTTTCATTTGCACCACCAACTCAAACCATACTACTAAGTAATATAAAATCTGAACACAGATGCACTATTAATACAAACATCCACACTAATAAACTTTTTATTGCACTAATTATAATCACTAACTCCATACTAACCTATAACTTTGTTATGTATGATACATCAATAAACAAACTAATTTCCTTGTGATATTTAAAGTCTGAATAACTAAGTTTATATATAAATTATGAATCACGTCATATTTACAACATATATCTTATTCGCATTCACTATGTCAAAATAGCATCATACATGTTATGGTATAATTTTTGCGTTTAGGCAATTAAATCAGTAGTATCTATATTCTCAATTAAATCATACCGGCAACGAAACGAGATCGAAAACAGTATCAACACAATCAGTAATCAAACTATCCGCCATTATCTTAACATCAAACATTCATTTTCATACACATTCATTTGCGTGCGAATTAAAGTTTCTTACCAGTGCCTTTGGAATATCCCCGTATCTTTTATGTATGTCTTGACTGTCATCATGCTTGTTATCGATAATATCTACTTCCATTGTCTTCAAATTGTAGACAATAAGGTAGTATCGATTGATTTCATCTGTTGGCATGGTTATTGGGAAAAACTGCATTTAGATATATATATTCGTTAAACAACAGTTTGAATAAACAATGTATTGTGTTTTTGTTTTAAATCTTACCACCAACTTTTTCAAGGTTATTTTTATAGAATACTCGAGCACCTCATCCATTTTCTTTTAAAGTCCTCAGGTTTGCGTGACATCTTTAAAACAAAATGCATTATACAATATGTCATAAATTTGATTCAGAATTTTATCAATTGTTTTTTTGTATAGGAAAATATGTATGAATATTATTGAATTCACTTACCATCATTCCTGTTTTGCAAAACAAAAAGCATGAAGATACCCTGTTTTTCAGCTTCTCGTCATTGTTTTGAATTATACTCCATACGTCTATAGCGTCACTTGTCACCTGTAAACTTTCACGCATGCTCTCAAATACCACCCTTGGGACCTCCATGTTCATTGTTTTGAAAACAATATCGCTGTTCATATGTAAACACGTCAGTTTAATAAAAGGGATGCAATAATAATTCAATTGTGATGCACTAAAAATAAATA
The DNA here is from genome assembly GCA_022545495.1 of Chrysanthemum lavandulifolium. Lineage (NCBI taxonomy): Eukaryota > Viridiplantae > Streptophyta > Magnoliopsida > Asterales > Asteraceae > Chrysanthemum > Chrysanthemum lavandulifolium. The sequence goes on from CM040246.1 coordinate 38,934,185, forward strand.
ATACTCTATATATTTGTCAAATTTACATTTACTTACTTAGCCAAGAACGTTCATTGAATATGAACCCGACGATAGGTTTCTCATCACCGCAAATTGTTTGTGATGTCGACCTTCCTTTGACGTATGGAGATAGCAATACACCGATAATACCCTCTCCTTTTTTGTCTTACTTCCTTTTCGATTCAACTTTGATTATCATTTGTGTTTCTGGTTTCATGTATCTTATAGGAGCTGCACTAATTGCGTCACCGGTGTGATACTTCCATCTTGGTGGTTACCAACCTGTTTCCCTTTACTCTTTGTGGTTGGTAAAGGTTGCCCTTGAACTACTTTTATTGTAACCTTCGGGCTTTTGGTATTTACAGTTTCAGTTCTAGGTTCTTATGCATTCTTGAACTTTTCCAAGTCCTTTTACCTTTTTCAACATCATTTCTTGAATGGTTTCATCATCTTTCTCGGCATCATTGCTTGAGCAATTGGTAGCTTCAAGACTTTGTCCAATCCAAACATGTCGTCACTCGTGAAAACAAATCGAAGCTTGGTGGTGTGAAATCCAAATTTTATTTGTTGCATCTTTACCGTTTCGAGATTTCCAACGTCTTTCATTGTTGAACTGTTGTTTCATTTGCTCGTATCATTTGGGAAACGTTTTAATTGACCTTTGCTTCTCATGTTTCTCATAATCTGTGAAACAGTCCTTGTAGGTTCAATGTCTCGTTTTTCTTGCAGCCCTTCACCCAACGTTCTCTCTTTTTCTTTGTTGACGTTTTCTTCCTCATTTATATTTACATCTCCCGTTGATACAACATTTGTATTTTTCTCCTTTACCAACCATGTATTTTTCTCTTTAACCACAACCTGACTATTATCTGTTATATCTAAGTCCACATTCAAACCATCATTTTCTTCGGCTGCATTTCCTGAATTATTTACCTCCATTACAGCATCACTTACCCCATCTTGAACCACAGCCTGATCATTTACCCCATCATTTACAGCATCATTTACCCCATCATTTCTAGCATTATTTACCCCATCATTTATCACATTTGCAGCATCATTTACCCCAACATTTACTTGTGTTCCGTCATTTTCCCCATCATTTACATCCATGTCTTCAGTCGATTGGTTTCATTTTTATCTTTATATCCGTTTCCTCCTTCACGTACCCTATCACTGTCCACTTGTACCCCATCATTTTCAGCCATAAGCGTGTATTCTTCAATATTATCGACGTCAATGTCTATTTGTGGACTGCCTCCAAAAAAGTCATCCGTGCTTATGTTGTTGTCTTCTTATGATATATGTGCGTTGTTTACATCTTCATCCGATTCAACCACGACTTTTTCGGATCCGCACACCGATGTGATTTTCCTTGGTTTGAACGCTTTCATGAGTTTCTCGTTTCTAATTTCAACAAGTGCTTTTAAATCCTCGTCATCAGGGTAAGAAATCGAAGTCAATTCGAGCAATTCATCAACCAGACCTTGTACACCTTCTGATATGGACAATGTCTTCATTATTTGCATTTTCATTTCCTGAATTATATAATTAATATGCGTTAAAAAAATAGTAATAAAATAATATTAATAATAATAATAACAATTGATATGCTTTAACATATTTTGTGCATTCCTGATGTTGTAAATATACAAATCAGATGCACTTAATTTTATTTATTTGATGCACCAATAATATAGTTAAGATGCTTTAAACTGTCATACAGATGCTCTAAATGTAAACATAACTAATCAATATATATTATTTACATATTTTGACACATATTCCACATAATCTTTTTAAATACACATATATGTGCTTTAAGAGATTTTGTGCAATCGATGTACTAAATATACATATCATACGCTGTAATTTTATTTATTTGTTGTATCAATCATATAATTTACATAGCATATGTACTAAATATACATAGCGAGATCATGTATAAATGCACATAGCAAGTGCTTTAACATTTTTTTTGCAACCACGATGTACTAGATATACATATGTATGCACATACATACCTCGATGTTTTACTTTTTAATATTTTGAATGCTTGACCTTATTTGAAGGTTCACCTATCCACATATTCCGTCCCAATATCAATTCTTGGTGTATATAAATGGTGTATGATGTCTTCTTGTGCATACTCCAATTGTTTCATTACAAATTGTTTTAGTGATTATTATTAAATATCACGAAATTATTGTAATACATGACAATTTGTAATATATGCTAACTTGTACATATTACACAGTGATTTTTGGAATTTCGATTCTTGACTTTGTAAGACCTCTCTTTCTTTCGTTGCAATGTACTCGCGCCTTCTTTAATTGGTAACTTTCCAAACCTCCCATTTTCACTTCATGTTTTTCTCTCGATCTTCGGTTTTGCATGTCCCATGCTTTGATAGTTGGTTTTCTTGAGCAACTTCAACCTCTTCCGAGATGGTTGAGTTTAGATACAAAAGCTGCAAAGATAATAATACAAGGAAATTAGCATAAATATACCATGCGGATGCATTATTTTGTTAGATTATGATGCACTTAAATGTTTGTACAATACTTACCACCATTAATGAAATGGACCCCAACCACGATGAACTGTAGTCTCTTTTTTATTTCTTCATTTTTTGCAACAAGTATGTACACCAATCCATATTCTTGATATCTTCTTCCTTTTCGATACCCTGCAAAAACTTTTGGTTTACTGTCCCATTTTGTGTGCATTCGCCGATAATCGAGATGAATGCAACAAGGAAATTTAGCTTGAACTCCCGTCGAGTGTGATGTTCTACAATCAGTTTCTCAACCACATTTTTCAAGTAGAATCTATCATCTGGATAATCATGTGTGTGCCTCCATTCAACAATTAATGGGAACTCTGTTGTTGCAGACGCATTCACGTGATGATGGTATCTCCCATCGGATTCCAAGCGATTCTCGTGTCATATTTGCAATGATCGGGATTGATCTACCGTCTCCCATCTTGATTGTTGATGTTTCGGGATCAAACCGGTCTACCACCCACTTTCCCGCTTTTGTTGGTGTTGTCTTTATATTGAAGTTCCGTCCAACGACGATCCAACCCCATGTCAACAATGTTCTCTTTACGGACATCGACAACCTTGTTAAAATTTCTAATAAATCCTTGGCTGACGACCTAGATTTAATAGTTGGGAGCGTCTTTTTGGTACAAGAACGTATTTTCTTCCACGACCTTCTGTTTCTTTTTGTCATTGCCACGTTTAATTTGTGTTACTTCACTTGATTTCCTTTTTTTTGTAGCTATTTTCTTCTTCCTATTCTGGCTTTTATTTGTGTCGGTACTGAGATTGTCGTTGCCTATGTAAGATATAACTTTTCACATACACATCAAACCATAACACAAAGTAGCATATAGATGGAATTCTAGAGAGAAAGTTAGAGGTTTAGGGAACTTAGTGAGAGAAAGTGAAATATTATTATGAGCTCCAACTCTCTACCTTGGAAGGTAGAGAGTATTTATAATCTTACATAAATCGCCACACATCGGTTTGTGGATCGGGCATACAATGGGTAAAGACCCGTCCGTCCTCCACGGTGTTGCTTAACTAAATATTACTTAACTTAAAATAACTACGACTACGAGCTTTAATTACATATACTTGAGGTGACCGACTCTTTATACCGGAATTTCTAATTCCTAAAATCTCCCCCAAGGAGGTCACCTCAATTATGTACCAAAATTACATTGAATACAAATAGATATTTCATTAAAAATTGTTCTTGCATTCTTGATGTAGACCTTTGTTCCTCATTTCGTAGTCATTGATTCATCACATTGCATGTTTGGCTACTTCAAGTGGAGGTCTTTCTTGATCCACGTGATAATAAATATGAGCCACTTTTGAGATCATCGACTATCAAGAATCTCGAGACATCCATTGTGGTGTTGTGACTTTAGGACCGACATGCTCACATTACGGATCATGATATCTTCTCATCGAGTTGCGGAAGCTTTAGTTGATTCATGATATTGGCGTGATAGCGAAGCATGGAGTGAAAATATCGAGTCATTGATGCACTAATCATGATTTCTTTTGAGATGAATGTGTTAAGTGAGCATGCGGCTATGGATTGACCGCTTCATTCGATCAACAGCATACGTCGGTGTACACGCATACAACGATTAGCAATAAGTCGCAAGAAAGTGTCTTTGATCACTTTCGTTGAATTGAGGTACACGGCCCACGGTTCCCCGTTGATCAAGACAAGCTTGCCTGTGATCGGTATAATTCAAGAATTTCCTTGATGGTTTTCGCACTGCTCTAATTGTTCTCAAACCGAACGTCTCAAAGAAGACAACACGGAGTGAGTGAACCAATAATTTAAGTCCATCGATTGATGAAAAGATATTTGAAAAACAATCGTGTATTGCTCAATAGAAATTGTTTTTGCAATACAAATGAAGGTTTTAATGAAAATCAATTATCAATCATAAAACACCTTTGATTTGAAAATGAGTACACGGTCGATGTGCTAAAGAAAAGAGTTGTTACACAACGACCGGTTTTTCAAAGGTATCCGTCAATCCTAACTCGAACTGTGATTGATTCAAGAAATTGAATCGCCCATTGTTTCTCGCTCGGTTGTCACATGGTTGATCCATATAATAGATCTCACATGCCACCTACCGAGAGCTTGTTTGATGTTGGCTCCGAAGGCTTTCCATCTTCATTGTGAATATGTAAACACATCACTCGGATGTTACGCAATACCACAAGGATAATCGTGGGACTCAAGATATAATCTCTCTTCCACATTGTGTGAAATGAGAGTCTTCATTGAAAGTGTCCTAATGAGATTTATTGATGATCTCGTGGCTCTAGACTCAATTTGTGCATATTTGGATCCATGTCTTGGAGACTAGGGAGAGGGTCTCCTTCTTCAATATCAACAATCTCTAAGAGAAAGTCGATAGATAATGTCGGTTCCCGTGAGAATGAAACAAGTCCTTTTAAGAGGAACTTGAGTGGTTTGGAAAGTTGAAGTGCGATGCGTCCACGGGTCCATGACGTCTTGTCTTCAATACCAATGTTACCATCGAGAGCATATGAATTGAACCCGGTATCGCCCTAAGGTTGAATATATGGAGGGCTATTTGTTTTCACCCTTTTCTCATTCAATTCTTTTTAATTCTTCAACCCTTGATGCTTATCGAGACTTCATAGCAAGAACCTTGTTTGGTTTGTTCCAAGATTTGCTCTATCTCATCCGCACTCTTCCCATATCTCACTTTTCTCCTTTTATCATCATACCTAAGAACTTCTACACTAACTAGTGGATTGTCCTGGGTAGATCCCTCCGGTTCGGCGGATCATGGGAACACATACCTAACCTTATCATCCTTATATCACCGTACATAAAGTAAAGTTGGTCGGTCAATTTGGTATTGTTCATCCGCCATTGGATCCAATTGAAAACCATTTGAAAATCAATTCGGATACTTGTGATATATTATCAAAGCATTTTGTACTGAATTGTTTTGATATTTTTAGAACGAGAACTCCCCTCAACATGTGCATCAAGTATTTGAAAATGTTTTGCACGGAGGCAAGAGAAAGAATTAACTTTGATTACCATTTTCTAAAGATATCAACATCACTTCCCATATCAAATCAAGTAGATATCGCATTTAGGGAAGGATGAGGTTTCCATAAATTGCTCCCCTCAATATGTGTCTCGAGGTTTGAAAGAGTTTTGCACATACTAGAGGACCACGCACATTGGGATGAATGATCACGTTACAAATCAAAGGTTTAAGATAGATGCTCCCCTCAACATGTGCATTGAAAATTTGAAATCGTTTGTCACATGTGGGAAGGACAACATGTACATCCTTATAAAACCATTTACCGAATTATCGGTTTAAATCCAATTTAAATCACACATTCTCCCGATCACAATTATCAAATCATTTGAGATTTGTGATCTCTTATTGATTTAAATTGATTTTGAAAGCTTTTAAGGGAATTGTGACTTGATTATGAAAGCGTTTTACGATAAGGATCGGATTTTAAGACTTTAAACTCCATTGATAAAACATGCATGTATATCTTTTGAAAACAATTTAATGCCAAATAACTTTTAATTTAATTGAAATCATTCTCCCCTCAATCAATGACATAGGTTTTTGATTGAGAGATAGAGATTTTGACAAATAAGTCCTGATGATTATCAAAAATAGAGACCGAGTTATTTTTCAAAGCATTTAGTTTTCAGCAGATGAAAGTTAATAGAATCAGAGCATGGAATTTTGAAAGCATGATAAAACATGGCTCCGTTCTTTCTTTTAAAACCGGGTTATTGCCTGAAAATGACAATAAACCACTTTTTTTTCACTTTCTCTCAATTTTTTTTTTTAAATTCGAACAACATCTAAAGTCCCGTGTCATTCTTTGAATGACATCACAAAGACCGTAGACATTATCGAACCGAGAAAAACATGACAAAATGACAATATTTTTTGAAGATTTTTCGAATTTTTCAGATTTTTATGGATTTTGAAAGATTTATAATTTTCTATTTGATTTTTGAATAAATATTTACAAGAGATAGATGAAGATAGACCTTTACTCCTCGTCTTCCTCCTCGAAGACGTTTGAGAGTTTCGGTTGAAGGCTTTTCAAACCAAGGCGTGGAAGAATAAACTCAAACGTTCTCTTGGAAGAGCTTTGGTGAAGATGTCCGCTAACTCGATATTCGGACCTCACAAAATATAGTTCCACCACACCTTTTTCCACTTGTTCCCCGATGAAATGATGTTGAATGTCGATATGCTTTGCTCTTGAGTGTTGAACATTGTTGCATGAGAGAGCAATAACACTTTTATTATCACGATGAGAGAGGATTTTGTTGAATTCAAAGCCATAGTCGGATAATTGAGATCTCATCCATAAGATTTGAGCACAACAAGATGACATGGCTATGTATTAAGCCTCTGTAGAGAAATAGAAGTACTCATTTGCTTCTTTGAAGACCACTCACAAGCTTATCACCCAAAAACCGAGCACCTCGGATGTACTTCGACGTGTATCTTGACAACTTTGCATGATCGGCATCTGCATAGGCCGTTAGTGACATACCGGTGTACGGTACCATAGTCCCATATTTATGGTTCCTTGGAGATACCGAAAGACCCGTTTAATCGCTTCAAGGTGCTTTTAGTAGGCTTAGCACGGTATCTAGCACATATGCAAAAAGCGAACAAGATGTCTGTCTACTAGGCATGTGAGGTACATCGAGGATCCAATCATACTACGATATTTCGTTTGGTCAATCATGATCCCCGAGTGGTCCTCATCTAGTTTGGTTCGATCAATCATGGGGTGTCAAGCAGGTCACTTGAATCAAATCCAAATTTCTTTAAGATCTACATTGCATATTTAGATTGATTTATGAAAATGCCTCCGGGACTTTGTGAAATTTGTAATCCCAAGAAAATGACATTTGTCCCATCATTGACATTTGAAATTTTGAACTCATTTCATTAGAAAACGATCACATTCCATTGGGTGCGCCGAGGCAAGAATAATATCATCAACATAAATTTGAACATGAGTTAAATGTTTGCCCGACTTCCTTGTGAACAATGTAGGATCAATGCTCCTTTCTTTGAATCCGGTTGATAGAAGAAACTTTGACGATGTATCATACCATGCCGCGGAGCTTGCTTTAAACCGTAAAGAGCCTTCTTCGACGATAAGCGTGAGTAGGATGCTCTTGATTCACAAATCCTTCAGTTGGTGGCGTGACGACTTCTTTAAGATCTCCGCTCGAAATGCCGTCTTCACATCCATCCGATATACTACCATGTTCTTACTAGCGACGTTAGCGAAAAGATTACGATTGCCTCGATTCGAGCAACTGGAGCAAAAGATTCTTCAAAGTCTATACCCTCCTCTTGACGATATCCTTTAGCAACTAATCGGGCCTTGTTCTTCAACACATCACCATGCTCATCAAGTTTCACTTTGAAGATCCATTTAAGGGCAATAATCATAGCACGATGCGGAGTGTGTACTAACTCCCATACATCAAGTCGATCAAACTCATGAATTTCATCTTGCATGGCATTGAACCATTGTCTTCATTCATGGCGGTTTTAACATCTTTGGTTCGATCTTAGATAGTACGGAGTTGAAGAAACACCATAAGGCATCGGTTGCAAGTTGTTTCCGGTTGATCTGGGACGAGAGGATTTCCAATGATGTTGTCTAATGGATGATCGTGAGTCCATTTTCCGAGGTGTTCATGTGGCGGTTGTTGAGGCGAGGTAGGCGAGTCGATGTTTCACGAAGAAGATGGTTCGATGATGATTCGGGGAGTAGCAAATATGTTTTCAAATGGAGCATCTTGAGGAGTAGCAAAGGATTAACTTCATCATTGATGCGAAACATTTCCATGATGTACATTTGAAGAATGATGATTTGTTGATGAGATCAAGGATCGGCGCGAGTGCTTCTTGACTTAAAGATATTCGAGGCCAAGGATTGACTTCATTCAACGGAATATGAGCATCCTCTGTTGTGGATCAACACCTCATTAGTAATTGAATCATACAGTTCATCAAACATAGGATCAAACAATTTCTTTATGTCATCTTCGGATGGAGGTACATATGGAGTTTCTTGAGAAGAGTTTGGAACAAGAGATGAACCAATGGGACTGTTTTGAAGTCACGGGTCTGAGTGGGTGTCCAGGAGCCATTTGACCGGTCGACTCATCAAACGTAACGTGAATTGTTTCCATGATACTGGGTTCTTTTGTTGTAGATTCGGTATCCCTTTTTGTTTGATGCATATCCTACAAATACTCCAATGTCGACTTTAGCCCTAAGTTTGCCTAAGTCTTGACCTCATTGGTTGGATAACACAATGCACCAAACACACGAAGGAAAGAGATTAGGTTTTCTTGTGGACAAGTTCATATGGAGTTTTTCCATGTACATTGTGAATTAGGGGCGATTTTGTGTGTAGCATGCGATGGCGATTGCTTGACCAGAGAAACATTGGAACCTTTGAGTAAATCAACATTGTTCTAGCGGCTTCAACAAGAGTTCGATTTAGTCTTTCAACTACACCGCTCGTTGAGGAGTTCGTGGAACACTTCTTTGATGGTGATTCCAATGCTTTCATAGAATTCATTAAGTTGTTTGTTGACAAACTCGGTTCCATTATACATTACGATAATTCGACGATTTTGTTAAGTCGAACTGCATTTGTTTGATGAGTTTGATGATGATATCGGGAGTTTCATCCTTTGTCCTTAAGAACTTGACCCGGGTGAATCTAGAGTAATCATCAACCACAACTAACACATATTTCTTCCCAAAGATATTTTGCACCTCATTGGTCCATAAATCCATATGAATCATATGAAGAACTTCGTGATGAGTTAGTAGGTTTGGGTTTATGGGCATACTTCTTGCTTTTTCCCAATTGACATCTTTGAACAAAGATGATCCTTTTCATACTTTAGTCTAGGTAAACCTACAACTAAGTCCTTTACGGAAAGATCGTTGATGGTGCCGGTTCAAGTGATTGAGGCGACGATGCCATAACCATGACTTTGTTTTGAAGCCTTTGATAACAAGCGATTGGAGAAGCCCTCATCATGTCATCGATAGAGATGGTGTAAAGATTTGACCCACGAGTTCCTTTTAGGTTCCTTACCATTAAGATCTCTAACAAAGCGGTATGTTTTACGAAGGCAACTTCTAGATCGAGAATCACGAAATTGACCAACAGAGAAATGCAGTTATGACCCAAACCTTCTACAAAGTAAACTCTAGAGATGACACTATCACCAACAACATAATCTCCATAACCCATAATAGAACCGAAATGATCATTACCAAATCTAACGGTCCGATGAATTTGCTCACGAAGTTCATGAGCACGACCGGTCTCCAGGTCATATGCTTGGAGCGACTGAGTCCGGTACCACGAGCGATTTGAACGATCTGCGGTTGAACACAGACAAGAATGGATAACTGGATAATTGGGATCCCCATGCAAGAATAGGTTCCATTTGGTTAGTAACAATGTTTGGAACACCCACATCGAAATAGAAGCATTCATATCGAGAAAGTGAGGCAATGGAATCGTTGTGAATAGATGCGATTACTAGTGTCGATTAGCCACATTCACGGTGTGATCACTTCTTAAGGAATAGTTCTACCGGTGAGGCATCCATTTTCTAGTGGGCATTATCGATTAGTCTTAAGACCAACGGTGTCCAATAAAAGCCTATTTTACTGAATGTTCTTCCTATGGGTTTCCACCGTTTTCTAACTTTCTTTCGTTTTGCCTTTTAGCCTTCTTAGCATGAATTTTAGCATTAACAATATTAATCGGACAATTAACATCATTAGGCGAGCGGTAACACCACATTCATGATTAGAAGCAGAATTCAAGACATCGGTACAAGGTTTGCAAATAGTATCGAAATTGAATTAATTACGATGCGCTATGGCTAATACTAGAATCAACACGATTCGTTTTATTCAATTCAAGCTTAAAGTTCCTAGATTGTTCTTCTACTCTCTTCCGATTACACATTCTTAGCTTGGAGGTCCTATCATTCCTTGTATTGTTTTGAGACTTTGACCGCTCCGTTTAATGTCACCGATTACTCTGTAGAGGGAATGGGAACATTAGGCGGTTTAACTACTCTTTGCATCACTGTTTAGATGTCTTTGGGGTCCGAACTACATGCGGTGCACTAAGGTTCACTTTCTTAAAACTAGAGTCTTGGGATTTGTACTCTAGAAGGCACACTGAGTTCTCTTTCTTAGCATTAGACAGATCCGAATCGAACTTTAAAGGCACACAACGGTTCACATTCAAAACATTGGGAATCGAATGCATATCATACTTAGCATTAGGCATTGAGCATGGAATCAAAGGATTAACTCTCTCACCTAATGACTTTGGGCATATTGTGATCAAGCATTCTAAGATTTCTTGAGATCGTTTGGCATATAAGCATGCATGTCCAATTGCATTATCATGAGGTTTCTCTAGCTTATCCTCTTCAACAATCTCACGCAGACATTCTAGGCAATCCTTAAGGGATGAGAAGTATGTTTGAATGGCAAGTTTGTTGTTCCTTAGATGAGGAGGGACATATGTCACGAGATAAAGCATATTTATTACAAGAGTGAACCTTTGATACAAAGATTCTCCCCATTGGTCATTGGCATTTTCCTTTTACGACTCTTGATTCTCAATTTCCTTTTGCAATGAAGCTATTTGTTCGTTATTTTTGTTACGAGTGACTTTAATTGATTCAAATAACTCATTGAAATGACGTTTAACCTTTTCATTTTCTTCTAGAAAACTTTCATTTTCCTTTTGTAAAGCATTTACTAAGTTTTGAAGATGAAACGTTTGAGAATCTTGAGAATCTAAAGGAGGAGGCATTTGGGAGCTGTCATATTGTTCGTTTGACCCTTTAATTGAGAGATTTGGGCTTTCAACTTTCGATCGTGTTGCGAGCTTGAATCTGTTCATCTCGTTTGTTAATTTGAAAAGCGCATCAAAGTCTGAGCATCACGAAGATGTCTTGATATTTGAAGTTTTGACATTTTCTTTGAGATGTTGATATTTTAGTTGTAAATTAAAATACTCAACTTCTAGTTTAGAAAAATGTTTAACCAAATTGTCGTGATCATCTAGTTCAATTTTCTCATTTATTTTAGAATTAGTTTTTCAAGCTCAATGACACGATCATGGGAGACTTTCGAGGCCATGAGATAGTTCATGAAATTTGGAAGCATTGATAGAGCAATTTGAAGCGTTGAAAAACACATCTTGAGCAACACATTCGAGAATAAGATTCTCATTTAATGTATGCAAGTTCTTTCTCTCAATCTCATTATATTTCGATTGCATCGCTCATAGTCACTAACTTCAACAACCATTTCATCAAATTCCTTTTCCATTCCCTTAATATCGGTTTCTATCCCTTTTAAGACTCTCAAAGTGATCTTTAGAAGTTTAAAGAAGGGCATGACCTCGCTTAAATAACATTCTTTCATTTGTTCAAACCCTTTCTCCTTGATTATACCGATGGGTGTGATCCTTTTCTTGCAAGTTTTCTCAAAATCAACAAATAGTTGAAATATAACGTATTGGCTAATTAATGTCTTGCTTTTAGTGGCAATTGTTCTAGGTACAAGATGCATTGGTGTATTAGGAGGATACACGATCGCTCTAGGCATTTTCCAAAGGGAGGGTTTGTTTCAACAATATTTTCCGCTTTACGCTTATCTAAATCCTTCTTCCGAAGACTTGTTGGAGTCAACAACGTCCCGAGGCTTAAACTTGTTCAAGGAAATCCGGTTTTCTTTCTTGTAGTCATGAGGAGATAATTATTTTTTCTATGCATTTGGGATCATTTTGTTTCTTATTCATCTTTTCCTAGTGATTTCATTTGATTTCTTATCTTCCTCGGTGCACTCAACGCAACTAGGTTTCGCCTTAGGCTTAAGGATTTCATTTCCATCATAAAGCACCTTATGAGCATTTCTAGCCTTTTAATTACCTCTGGATTTGGTTCCTCAACAAGGGAATGCTATGCTTATCGCTAAGACTCGATGTTTAGTGACCATGTGAGCGATCTGAATGGTGTTTCCTTGTATGTACAACTTGTTTTCAAGTTTGTTTTTCAAAGTTTTCAGTTAGAAAAATCTCTCAAGAGTTTTGATTCCTTTGCATTAAATTCTTGCTTAAGCATTTTCACATTTTCTTGAAGTTCTTGTTTTGCTTAGTTGTTTTAGAAAGTTTTTCTTGCAAGGAATTTAATTCTTGTTTCAATACTTCTTCTCTAAACTTACTTTTTCTAATTCTTCGTACTCACTTGGTCATCCATTTCACTCACGAGTGGTCAACTCAAATTTAGCACGTTGTTCATAAATAGCAACACGTTCTTTATAGGCATTTAGTTCGAAATTACGAGAATCATCGGCACATGCGGTGTATTCATCAAAACATAGTCATTGTTGATGCAGAAGATGCATCACTTGGTACAACTTCACTTTCACTTTGTTTCACATATTGATCATATGGGACAATATCGATATTACCCATATTTTCAATATTTGATTCAATAGTTTCGATTGATTGTACTTTGTCATGCATCATTGCACATCAACATCATCGTATAGTTTTAATACCTCGAGATGAGCTTGTCATGGGATGGGCCGACTAGTGGTGAAGAAGAGACCTTGGGAGAAACCATTGGAGAAATGCTAGCCATAAAAATTGTGTGTGCCGTGGGTCCATCATCCACATTAGAGTCGTATGCATCACAATCACGACTTGAAAGGCATTCGATGATTGTGACCTATCTCACGAATAGCCGCTCATCCACATCTGCATCATAGGTCTTGGCATTACCCTCGCCTAAAAGCAAAGAATTCCTCTTCATCTAAAGCAACACCATTGTCCCGAGCTTGTGCAAGCAAGATCTTATCTCTAAGTAAGTAATCGATACGTGGACGCTTTGGAGATGTGCGGTTTCTTGCAATGTGTCCTCACCACCACGTTATAGCATTTGATTTGCTTAGCTTGACCTTGGTTACCATTCCTTCCTCGATTCGATTGCCCACATAACCTCTACCAAAGACCACCTCTTCCCGATCATCTTGTCTTTCTGAGCTGGTTGCACCACGATCCTTCCATCTTTAACATAGCTTGATTGTGTGGGTTAGATCTTTGTTACGAGGTTGTTGTTGGTTTGTGGGAGAATTCATGTTTTGGCTAATCGGAAGAGCTAGTTGATTAATGAAGTTTCCCACGTGTGCATCAAAGATCACTTGTTTGAACATAGGATCGGGAATGAGTTTGTGATTACCATTACCCAAGGGTATGACTTGTGAAGCTTTGGTTGTGATTCCGATGTTTGAGTAGAAGGCGGTTGAATCATTAGGCGAGCTTGTCTCTCCGGGTTGGTTTTGAACCGATTGAGAATCAATTTTTCAAACATAGCATGTCTCTCATTCTCAAGGAGGAAGGCATAGAGTTGCTCATAGTTTGTATTCTTCAATCCTTTAGTGAGCTTCACGGTGACAAACTTGTGCCATTCGGGATTCATGTTGTTCACAAATTTCGAGTTCAAATGAATGTTAGGCATAGTCATTCGATGTTCCTCATGTCATTTACTAACTTATGAAATCTCACATAGTACTCATAGACATTCTCATCTGGTTTCATCTTGAAGTGCTCAAATTCGTCATAGAGTTGGGATTCTCTGTCTTCCATAGTTAATTCGAACACGAGAGAAGCATCTTAACATTATCCCAAACCGCCTTAGCATCGGTGTTATGATTGATCGACTTGTAGATGTCTTTAGGAAGACCTTGAAGAACAATGTTTGAAGCCCGATATCGCATCAAATCTCTTTTATCCTTATCATCAAGCTCATCATACATCTTAGGTCCGTCCATTCCGTAAACAGAGTACCATCTTCATTAGTATCAAGTATGTCTCTAGTCGTCTCAACTCGATATGGTCCTTCATCAATGGATTTGAGAATGTTGACACCATTTTCCTTTCCAAGGCAATACAATTTGATTCGTTGAGCCCAAGAATCGTAGTCGATTCATCAAGCATGGGTGGATTTAGTATCCGAGCCACCGCTTGAACATCCTCGACAATGATGGAGATGATAGTAGGAGCGTTGGTAGACATGTTAATGATTATACGGATTTTATAACTCTATGATTAAACCGGAAATAGATTCTTTCACGGATTTTACTAAATCAAGAGAAACCGTAGCAATCACTCAAGTCGCTAGAAAATAATGCACTAAGTCGCTAGAAGATAATGCACTAAGTCGCTAATACTTAATTCGCTACACCACTAAGTCGCTAGAGTCCCAAGCCGCTAGACAAATGCAAGTCGCTAAGTAGTAACTCGCTAAGCCTCAAGTCGCTAGCAAAATTTTGGCGAAGAATTGCTACTCAGTCGCTAAAGATACAAGTCGCTAAAGAGCAACTCGCTACCGACCAAGTCGCTATCACTGTCGCTACCCGTAGTGGAGAGTCCACTACTTGTCTTGTAAATCGCTAGATCTAAGTCGCTAGGTTTAGAACGTAACTCGCTACAAATTTGTAAAGCAAGTCGCTCTGAAGAAACTAATCCGTGAAGTAAGTCGCTAGCATGAAAAACCACATAAACATCACTTTTCAATCCAAAACAACCCAACCAAGATGATTTAAGCTTACCAAATGATAACCTACACACTTGTGATGATTCTAAACATAAAAGTACTAACAAAATCGAACTTTAACCCGAGAAATCAACCAAATGATGCAAAAACCACTAAACTTTTTCAAACTCAAAACCACCTAAAACCACTATAAATCCAAAGATGTGCAAGATATGATCTAACCATGGCTCTTGATACCAATTGTAAGATATAACTTTTCACATACATCAAACCATAACACAAAGTAGCATATAGATGGAATTCTAGAGAGAAAGTTAGAGGTTTAGGGAACTTAGTGAGAGAAAGTGAAAGATATTATTATGAGCTCCAACTCTCTACCTTGGAAGGTAGAGAGTATTTATAGTCTTACATAAATCGCCACACATCGGGCATGGATCGGGCATACGGTGGGTAAAGACCGTCCGTCCTCCACGGTGTTACTTAACTAAATATTACTTAACTTAAAATAACTACGACTACGAGCTTTCTAACGATTACATATACTTGAGGTGACCGACTCTTTTATACCTGGAATTTCTAATTCCTAACAGCCTACATAATGAAACACATTCGAGTTAGTGGGCGATTAAAAGTATGATACAAATATAAATACTACACATCTTTGCAAATATAATCATATCGATGCACCAAATGTAACAAGTGATGCACCAAAATTCAATATTACATACGGATGCACCAAAATTCAATATTACATACGATGCACTTTGAGTATACCAACTCGATGCATAATAAATAATACATTCTATCTGAGATCTTGTAATATTAACCATTGATGCTCCTAAAATATAAAAACTGATGCTCCTAAAATATACAAATTGTACAAAGAATTTTACACACATCAAACAAGCGACGCTTACCCTTCATGTCTATATCACATTCCCCAACAAGTGAAGCTAAAAACACATCCCCTTCCAGACTACCCCCAGGACGTTTCTTTACAGGTACATTTTTAGTTTGTTTCCTCTTATTACGTCCACGAATTCCAGTTTATGTATCATGTACAACCCCTTCATTAACTAATCTTAAAATAACATCATTCATTTTTAAATCATAAACTACTTCATCTATTCTTTTAAATCATTGAATTTTGCATTCAGATAAATAATCCACGCATATAAAATCGAGTTTCAAGACATGACATAGACTACATCAAACCTAACTCATGCTCAAACGCCATAATTTAAAACCTATTACATCTTAGTTCAACTTCTAGTGCATCGATAAATAATCAAGCATACAACTCAATTTCGCAAATGAGCGGGACTACATCTAACTAGACTAATGCTCATACAGATGCACCAAAAATCAATATTACATACGGATGCACTTTTGAGTATAGCAACAGATCTTTGTAATATTAACCATTGATGCTCCTAAAATATACAAGCGATGCTCCATAATTAAAATTGTTCTTAACATGAAACATATGATTAAATT
Organism: Chrysanthemum lavandulifolium; assembly: GCA_022545495.1. Lineage (NCBI taxonomy): Eukaryota > Viridiplantae > Streptophyta > Magnoliopsida > Asterales > Asteraceae > Chrysanthemum > Chrysanthemum lavandulifolium. The sequence continues at coordinate 38,950,900 of CM040246.1, forward strand.
AACAGTGTATATATGTCGTAATGAACAATTTAATTTATGTCGCAATGAAATATATGTATACTGAGCAATTTAAATATACGTACAATAAACATTATTATATTTTGATGTGTTAATCACAGGAAACATATGCTGCAATGAATAATGTGTAGTATGTAATAAATAAATAAATAAATAAATAAATAAATAAATATTTATACATGAAGTATTTAGTATACACATAAATATTATACGTATACATATCAAATAAAAAAACTGATATTGAAATAATATGATTTTGTAAAATCCTCATGAATTCTCGAATGTCTTCCTCTGACTTACTATTTTGAGATTTATCTGTTTCAGTCTGAGAATTATGCCCCCCATTGCCTTCTTCTTCCTCGATATTGTTGTCCGGTTCGTTTGCTGAAATTTAAATTGAAAATAGGTGTCATAATACTGATATTTATATTGTGTTTAAATAAAGAACTATATTCATATGCATTCAACTTTAAAATCAAATTTAGATGTCTTAAACTTAAGTTTAGATGCACTAATTATACATTTAGATGCTTCAATCATTTCAACTAACCATTTTTTGATGCACTAATAATGCAAACATATTAGTCATAAACTTATTTTATACGCATCAACCATCAGTTTGATGCACTAATCATACCATTTGATGCATTAATCATGTAATTTTGCATTAAACTTAAATTTAGATGCCCTAAACTTTAAATTTGGATGCCTTAAACTTAAATTTAGATTGACTTAAGTTTAGATGCCATGAATTTAAATTTGCATTGACTAAACATTTAGATGCTACAAACATTTCAACCAACCATTTTTTGATGCAGTAATAATGATAACTTATTTTTGTACGCTTTAACCATCAGTTTGATGCCCTAATAATACCATTTTGATGTATTAATCATATATTTAGATGCTTTAACTATCAATTTGATGTCCTATTTTTGCATGTATAAGATTCGACAATTTATATACACTGTTAACAATCATATTGATGCCCTAATCATACATTATGATGCTGTGATCAACTAGTTTGATGTACTACTCACATATTCAGGTACACTAGGTATAATAATCAATAATTATTAACACAGATGCACAAAAATTATACCTTAATCATATCTATAATTATTGTTACATATTACTAACTAAAATTAATATCACAGATGCACTGAAACTATAGCTTAATCATATCAAAAATTACTACCACAGATGCAACAATTATATAATAAAAATGTAACTACCAAAAATTAGGGCACTTACATTCTGACTGATGTTGTGCCCTTATTATGTCCTTCTCGATTGTTCGTGGACTCACACGAGTAGCTGAAATTGAAAACTCAAACAAAATTGTAAATACTGATTTTGATCAGAATAAACACTGAAAATTAGGGCACTTACGATTCCTAAATGTTTTTTCTTCATTTTGATTTTGATCGGAGTTATTTTTTTATCGTGGTGGCGGCGGTGGTGGAGTGGTGGCGACGGTGGAGCTGGTGGCGACGGTGGAGTCGGTCTATGTGATGTTGACGGATTTTGATCGGTGTGTGTTATGTGTGTTTTGTGTGGTGAAAAAGGGTATAGCACACGCATAAGGCGTGATTGTATCTAATTTGTACATTTGACCTTCAAGTTTCATCTGTTTACATAATCTACCATAAAACTTTTTTCTCACTTTTCTCTCTAATTACACTTTCTCTAGAACCGAACTCTATATATATATATATATATATATATATATATATATATATATATATATATATATATATATATATATATATATAATTTCATACAAAACAATGTGTTAATAGTGTTTGCAATTAACAAATTCCAAAAGTATGTATTTTTATGTCCCCAATATATATATTTCATATAATACAGTTTTGAAATTGATCAATCCGAAGATTTATAATTGAAACATAACATTGCGTTCATCATATATTATTTTTACCATTGCAATTCTAATATAACCCTTAAGTTTTTTCTTTTATACCATGACAAATATTCTGCTTCTCAATGATTAAAGAGACAAAACAAAACAAAAACATATATTGGTATATATGGTATTGTCTTGGCTCTCCTATGTTGATTAAGGAAATAGTTGGATACTATATAGGGATAATTGTTTTTAAATGTACCAAAGTTATCACTTTTTGCTAAGTTGTGTATCTATTAATTAATCCTCCTAAACAATGCAAACAATTTAGTAATCCTACTATTATATGCCTAATTTACCATTTGTTTAGAGTTATTTACATAAATCGTCCTTGTGGTTAGGACCAAATTGCAACGGAAGTCCTTACAATTATTTGCATAAATCGTTCTCGTGGTTAGCCCGGTCAACGCCACGTGTCACCACCTGAGTGGTGCCACGTGGCATCGGGTCGAGTTGCCACGTGGACCAATGAGGTGGTGTCATGTGGCGATGGAAAATAAAACCAAAATTTGCCATGTGGGGATCGAACCCTGGTGGGTTGTGTGGGAGGCCAAGGTGATACCCATCTGAGATGGGCATACCTTCATGTATTAAAGTGCTTTTGGTTCTATTTAACCCTTAACGAGCCCAATTGGTTTTTTATAAATAAAAAGGGTCAAATAGAAATTTAACCCTTAACAAGCCCAATTGGTTTTTAAACCCTTGTACCTACCAGAAAATATATGAAATCATATGCGGTTTTATATGCGGCCTAATAACCCTAAAATGTATAGCAAATTTGTGAAATTATATTGAAAATATGTTTTTTATGTCTTATTATATCTTGCAGGTACAAGGGTTTGAAAACAAAGCAAAATCGGTGATTTTCGGATGCGTTTTGACTTCGTTTTCGCATTTTTCGAGGTTCAAACAAAGTCGAAAAAATTCCCCGAGCATACCATTGGAAAGAGCACGAAAAAACGAGTCCAAAGCTATTTTCCACAATTTTTGAACTGGCCCAGAACCCCTTTAAAATGACAGGTCAAATTTCCATTTGACCTTTTTTATTTATAAAAAACCAATTGGGCTTGTTAAGAGTTAAATAGAACCAAAAGCACTTTAATACATGAAGGTATGCCCATCTCAGATGGGTATCACCTTGGCCTCTCACACAACCCACCAGGGTTCGATCCCCAAGGGAGGAAAATTTTGGTTTTATTTTCCATCGCCACGTGGCACCATCTCGTTGGTCCACGTGGCAACCCGAACAGTTGACCGACCCGACCCCGATGCCACGTGGCACCACTCAGGTGGTGACACGTGGCGTTGACCGGGCTAACCACAAGGACGATTAATGCAAAAAATTGTAAGGACTTCCGTTGCAATTTGGTCCTAACCACAAGGACGATTTATGTAAATAACTCTAAACAAATAGTAAATTAGGCATATAATAGTAGGATTAGTAAATTGTTTTCATTGTTTAAAAGGATTAAATGATAGAGACACAACTTAAAAAAAGTGATAACTTTGATACATTTAGAAACAATTATCCTTATTAAATAAATCTCCATTGATTAAAGCCATGTAATCTCAATATATACATTACTGTCATCATTACTCAGTATAGAGGCACTTATTTATTTTTGTTAGAGTAAATTACATGGATGGTCCCTAAGGTTTGTCAAAAGTTTCACTCACAGTCCCTGAAAGTTTAAAGTTGCATGGATAGTCCCTATCTCTGAAAAGAATAACACCTATGGTCCCTTATTTAACTGCTGTTAACTAAGTTCCGTTATAATTTACACTTTTAGCCCTTTTGGTTAACAATCGTTGCCTCATCAGTCCTTTATCATAACGGAAGTTTACAATTAAAAGATTTTCGAATTTAGGCACGTTTTTATACGTTTTCTTACGATTTCATCCGTTTTCGTCCGTTTTATACGTTTTCGTCCGTTTTTATACGTTTTCGTCCGCTTTATATGTTTTCATCCGTTTTTATACGTTTTCATCTGTTTCTATACGTTTTCATCCGTTTTGTAAGATATAACTTTTCACATGCACATCAAACCATAACACAAAGTAGCATATAGATGGAATTCTAGAGAGAGAAAGTTAGAGGTTTAGGGAACTTAGTGAGAGAAAGTGAAAGATATTATTATGAGCTCCAACTCTCTACCTTGGGAGGTAGAGAGTATTTATAGTCTTACATAAAGCGCCACACTTGGTGTGGATCGTGCATACAATGGGTAAAGACCCGTCAGTCCTCCACGGTGTTACTTAACTAAATTATCGCTAACTTAAAGAACTACGACTACGAGCTTTCTAACGATTACATATACTTGAGGTGACCGACTCTTTAATCTTGGAATTTCTAATTCCTAACAATCTCCCTAAGGAGGTCACCTCAAACATGTACCAAAATTACAAAGAATACAAATAGATATAACATTAACAATTGATCTAGTATTCTTGATGTAGTCCTTGCTCCTAAGCTCGTAGTCATTGATTCTTCACATTGCATGTTTGGTTACTTCAAGTGGAGGTCTTTTCTTGATCCACGTGATAATCATTTTGAGCCATCTTTTGAGATCATCGACTATCAACAATCTCGACACATCCTTTGTGATGTTGTGACATTAGGACCGACATGCTCACATTCGGATCATGAAATCTTCTCATCGAGTAGCGGAAGCATTTGTTGAATCATGATATTGGCGGCGATGGCGAAGCATGGAGTGAAAATATCGAGTCATTGATGCACTAATCATGATTTCTTTTGAGATGAATGTGTTTAGTGAGCATGCGGCTATGGATTGACCGCTTCATTCGATCACCGTGAAAGCGTCGGTGTACCGCACACAACAAGCATTAGCAATAAATCGCACGAAAGTGTCTTTGATCACTTTCGTTGAATTGAGGTACACGGCCCACGGTTCCCGTTGATCGATTACAAATCTTACGTGATCGGTAGGATTCCTAAGAATCTCCTTGATGGGTTTCGCAATTGTTCTAGTTGTTCTCAAACCGGAACATCTCAAAGAAGACAACACGGAGAGTGAACCGGTAATTTTAAGTCCATCGATTGATGAAAAGAGATTTGAAAACAATCGTGTATTGCTCAATAGAAATTGTTTTTGCAATACAACGAAGGTTTTATTGAAAATCAATTATCAATCATAAAAACACCTTTGGTTTGAAAAATTAGTACACGGTCGATGTGCTAAAGAAAAGTGTTTTAAGCACAATGACCGGTTTTCAAAGGTATCCGTCAATCCATAACTCGAACGAGATTGATTCAAGAGATTGAATCGCCCCATTGTTTCGCTTCGGTTGTCACATGGTTGATCTATATAATAGATCTCACATGCCACCTACCGTGAGCTTGTTTGATGTTGGCTCGAGAAGGCTTTCCATCTTCATTGTGAATATGTAAACACATCACTCGGATGTTACGGCAATACCACAAGGATAATGCGTGGGACTCAGATATAATCTCTCTTCCACATTGTGTGAAACAGAGTCTTCATTGAAAGTGTCCTAATGAGATTTATTGATGATCTCGTGGCTCTAGACTCAATTTGTGCATATTTGGATCCTATAACGGAGACTAGGAGAGGTCTCCTTCTTCAATATCAACCATCTCTAAGAGAAAGTCGATAGATAATGTTGGTTCCCGTGAGAATGAAACAAGCCCTTTTAAGAGGAACTTGAGTGGTTTGGAAAGTTTGAAGTGCGGTGGTCCTTTGGGTCCATGACGCCTTGTCTTCAATACCGATGTTACCATCAAGAGTATATGAATTGAACCCGGTTTCGCGCCTAAGGTTGAATAAATGGAGGGCTATTTGTTTCACCCTTTTCTCATTCAATTCTTTTAATTCTTCAACCCTTCATTGCTTACCAAGACTTCATAGCTAGAACCTTGTTGGGTTTATTCCAGATTAGCTCGGTCTTAGTCCGCACTCTTCCCTTATCTCATTTTTCTCCTTTTATCATCATACCTAAGAACTTCTACACTAACTAGTGGATTGTCCTCGGTAGATCCCTCCGGTTCAGCGGATCATGGAAACCAATACCTAACCTTATCATCCTTATATCACCGTACATAAAGTAAAGTTGGTCGGTCAATTTGGTATTGTTCGTACGCCATTGGATCCAATTGAAAACCATTTGAAAATCAATTCGGATACTTGTGATATATTATCAAAGCATTTTGTACACGAATTGTTTTGATATTTTTAGAACGAGAACTCCCCTCAACATGTGCATCAAGTATTTGAAAATGTTTTTGCACACGGAGACAAGAGAAAGAATTAACTTCTTTTGATTACCATTTTCTAAAGATATCAACATCACTTCCTCAATGGATCAAGTAGATATAGCATTTTCGGAAGGATGAGGTTTCCATAAATTGCTCCCCCTCAAAATGTGCCTCGAGGTTTGAAAAGAGTTTTGCACATACTAGAGGAACACACATTGGGATGAATGATCACGCTTCAAATCAAAGGTTTAATACAGATGCTCCCCAACATGTGCATGGAAAATTTGAAATCGTTTGTCACATGTGGGAAGGATGATGTACACTCTTATGAAACCATTTACCAAATTATCGGTTTAAATCCAATTTAAATCACATTCTCCCCGATCACAATTATCAAAACATTTGAGATTTGTGATCTCGTATAGATTTAAATTGATTTTGAAGGCTTTAAGGAGAATTGTGACTTGATTGTGAAAGCGTTTGAACGATAAGGATCGAATTTTAAGACTTTAAACTCCATTGATAAAACATGCATGTATATCTTTTGAAAACAATTTAATGCCAAATAACTTTTTAATTTAATTGAAATCATTCTCCCCTCAATCAATGACATAGGTTGTTGATTGAGAGATAGAGATTTTGACAAATAAGTCCGTATGATTATCAAAAATAGAGATCGAGTTATTTTTCAAAGCATTTGGTTTTCAAGATATAATGTTTATAGAATCGAGCATGGAATTTGAAAACATGGTGAAACATGGCTCGTTCTTTCTTTTAAAACCGGGTTATTGCTCGAAAATGACAATAAACCATTTCTCTTTCTCCCAAAAATATTTTTGATTTTTGATTTTTTTTTTTTTTTTTTTTTGAATTGAACAACATCTAAAGTCCCGTGTCATTCTTTGAATGACATCACAAAGACCGTAGATATTGTCGAACCGAGAAAAAACATGACAAATTGACAATATTTTTTTTGAAGATTTTTTTTTTTTTTTTTGAAAGTTTTATAATTTTTTTTTTTTTTTTTTTGAAAGTTTTATAATTTTCTATTTTGTTTTCAAATAAATATTTACATGAGATAGATGAAGATAGACCTTTACTCCTCGTCTTCCTCCGAAGACGTTTGAGAGTTTCGGTTGAAGGCTTTTCAAACCAAGTCGTGGAAGAATAAACTCAAAACGTTCTCTTGGAAGAGCTTTGGTGAAGATGTTCGCTAACGATATTCGGACCTCACAAAATATAGTTCCACCACACCTTTTCTACTTGATCCCCGATGAAATGATGTCGAATGTCGATATGCTTTGCTCTTGAGCGTTGAGCGTTGTTGCATGAGAGAGCAATAGCACTTTTATTATCACAATGACAGAGGGATTTTGTTGAATTCAAAGCCATAGTCGATAATTGTGATCTCATCCATAAGATTTGAGCACAACAAGATGACATGGCTATGTATTCAACCTCAGAGGAAATAGAAGTACTCATTTGCTTCTTTGAAGACCACTCACAAGCTTATCACCAAAAGCGAGCACCTCCCGACGTGCTTGACGTGTATCTTGACAACTTTGCATGATCGGCATCGCATAGGCCGTTAGTGACATACCGTGTCCTTGGTACCATAGTCCCATATTGATGGTTCCTTGGAGATACCGAAGACCCGTTTAAGCGCTTCAAGGTGCTTTTTAGTAGGCTTAGCTCGGTATCTAGCACACATGCACACAGAGAACAAGATGTACGGTCTACTAGCGGTGAGATACATCGTGGATCCAATCATACTCCGATATTTCGTTTGGTCAATCATGATCCCAGAGGTCCTCATCTAGTTTGGTTCGGTCAATCATGGGGGTGTCAACAGGTCACATGAATCAAATCCAAATTTCTTTAAAATCTACATTGCATATTTAGATTGATTTATGAAAATGCCTCCGGACTTTGTGAAATTTGTAATCCCAAGAAAATGACATTTGTCCCATCATTGACATTTGAAACTTTGAACTCATTTCATTTGAAAACGATCACATTCCATTGGGTCAGCTGAGGCAAAATAATATCATCAACATAAATTTGAACATGAATCAAATGTTTGCACGACTTCGGTGAACAATGTAGGATCAATGCTCCTTTGATGAATCCGGTTGATAGAAGAAACTTTGACGATGTATCATACCATGCCCTTGGAGCTTGCTTTAAACCGTAAAGAGCCTTCTTCAAACGATAAACGTGAGTAGGATGCTCTTGATTCACAAATCCTTCAGTTGGTGGCGTGACGACTTCTTTAAGATCTCCGTTTAGAAATGCCGTCTTTACATCCATCGATAAACTACCATGTTCTTACTAGCGACGTTAGCGGAAAGATTCGATTGCCTCGATTCGAGCAAGCTGGAGCAAAAGATTCTTCAAAGTCTATACCTCCTCTTGACGATATCCTTTAGCAACTAATCGAGCCTTGTTCTTCAACACATCACCATGCTCATCAAGTTTTACTTTGAAGATCCATTTTAGAGCTATAATCATAGCACGATCTGGAGGCGGTACTAACTCCCGTACATCAAGACGATCAAACTCATAAATTTCATCTTGCATAGCATTGAACCAAATTGTCTTCATTCATAGCAGTTTTAACATCTTTTGGTTCGATCTTAGATAGTACGGAGTTGAAGAAGCACCATAAGGCATCGGTTGCGAGTTGCTTCCGGGTTGATCTGGAGACGAGAGGATTTCCAATGATGTTGTCTAATGGATGATCGTGAGTCCATTTTCCGAGGTGTTCATGTGGCATTTGTTGAGGAACCGGAGGTAGGTGAGTCGATGTCTCAAGAAGATGGTTCGATGATAATCGGGAGTAGCAAATATGTTTTCAAATGGAGCATCTTCGGGAGTAGCAAGGGATTAACTTCATCATTGATTCGAAACATTTCCATGATGTACATTTGAAGAATGATGATTTGTTGAAGAGGCGAGGGATCGTGACGAGTGCTTCTTGACTTAAAGATATTGAGGCCGAAGGATTAACTTCATTTAATGGAATATGAGCAACCTCATTGTGGGATCGGCACCTCATTAGTAATTGAATCATACAGTTCATCAAACATAGGATCAAACAATTTCTTTACATCATCTTGGATGGAGGTACATATGGAGTTTCTTGTGAGGAGTTTGGAACAAGGGATGAACCAATGGGACTGTTTTGAAGTGCGGGTCCCGGTGGAGTGTCCGAGAGCCATTTGACCGGTCACTCATCAAGCGTAACGTGAATTGTTTCCATGATATTTCGGGTTCTTTTGTTGTAGATTCGGTATCCCTTTTGTTTGGTGCATATCCTACAAATACTCCAATGTCGACTTTAGCCCTAAGTTTGCCCAAGTCTTGACCCTCATTAGTTGGATAGCACAAGGCACCAAACACGAAGGAAAGATAGATTAGGTTTTCTTGTGGACAAGTTCATATGGAGTTTTCCATGAATAGTGTGAATCGGGGAACGATTTTGTGTAGTAGCATGCGTGGCAATTGCTTCACCCGGAGAAACATTGGAACCTTTGAGTAGATCGGCATTGTTCTAGCGGCTTCAACAAGAGTACGATTTCGTCTTTCAACTACACCGCTACATTGCGGGTTCGTGGAACACTTCTTTGATGGTCGATTCCAACGCTTTCATAGAATTCACTAAGTAGTTTGTTGACAAACTCGGTTCCATTGTGCGCTCGATAATTACGACGGTTTTGTTTAGTCGAACTGCGGTTGTTTGATGAGTTTGATGATGATATCGAGTTTCATCCTTTGTCCTTAAGACCTTGACCTGTGAATCTAGAGTAATCATCAACCACAACTAACACATATTTCTTCCCAAAGATATTACGCACCTCATTGGTCCACATAAATCCATATGAATCATATGAAGAACTTCGTGATGAGTTAGTAGGTTTGGGTTTATGGGCATACTTCTTGCTTTTTCCCAATTGACATCTTGAACAAAGATGATCCTTTTCATACTTTAGTCTAGGTAAACCTACAACTAAGTTCTTTGGAAAGATCGTTGATGGTGCCAAGTTCAAGTGATTGAGACGACGATGCCATAACCATGACTTTGTTTTGAAGCCTTAGATAACAAGCATTGAGATGCCCTCATCATGTCATCGATAGAGATGGTGTAAAGGTTTGAGCCACGAGTTCCTTTCAACGGTTCCTTACCATTAAGATCTCTAACAAAGCGGTATGTTTTCAAGGCTACTTCTAGATCGAGTCACGCAATTGACCAACGAGAACAGATTATGACCTAAACCTTCCACATAATATACTCTAGAGATGACACTATCACCAACAACATAATCTCCATAACCCATATAGCACCGAAATGATCATTACCAAATCTAATAGTCCCGATGAATTTGCTCACGAAGTTCATGAGCCGTGACGGTCTCCAAATATATGCTTGAACAACTGAGTCCGTGTACCACGTAAGCGATTTGAACGATCTGCGGTTGAACACGCACAAGAATGGATAATCGGATAATTGGGATCCCCATGCAAGAATGGGTTCCATTTGGTTAGTTACAATGGTTGGACCACCCACATCGAAATAGAAGCATTCATATCGAAAATGAGGTAATGGAATCATTGTGAATAGATGCAATACTGCGTGTCAGATTAGCCCTATTTACATGTGACCACTTCTTAGGAATAGTTCTACCAAGTGGGCATCCATTTTCTAGTGGGCATTATCCGATTAGTCTTATGACCAACGGTATCCAATAAAAGCCTATTCTCACGAATGTTCTTCCCGGGTTTCCATTGTTTTCTAACTCTCTTCGCTTTTGCCTTTTAGCCTTTTAGCATGAATTTTTGCATTAACAAAATTAATCGGACAATTAACATCATTAGGCGTAACATTAACATCACATCCATGATTAGAAATGTAATTCAAGCAATCATCGATTACAAGGTTTGCAAATAGTATCGAATTCAATTAATTACAAGACGCCTATGGCTAATACTAGAATCAACACGATTCGTTTTATTCGATTCAAACTTAAGGTTCCTAGATTGTTCTTCTACTCTCTTCAAAGGCACATTCTTAGCTTGAGAGGTCCTATCATTCCTTGTATTGTCTTGAGACTTTGACTGCTCCCTTTAATGTCACCGATTACTCTGTAGAGGAATGGGAACATTAGTTTGTCTTACTACTCTTTGCACCACCGCTTAGATGTCTTGGGATCCGAACTACATGCGTGTGTACTACGGTTCACACTCTTAAAACTAGAGGTACCGAGATTTGTACTCCTAGAAGGCACGCTTGAGTTCTCTTTCTTAGCATTGATGGATCTAGAATCCCGAACTACTCAAGGGTACACTACGGTTCACATTCAAAACATTGGGAATCGAGTGCATATCATATTTGGCCTTAGGCATCGAGCATGGAATCAAAGGGTTAACTCTCTCACCTAATGTCTTTGGGCATATTGTGATCAAGCATTCTAAGATTTCTTGAGATCGTTTGGCATATAAGCATGCATGTCCAATTGCATTATCATGAGGTTTCTCTAGCTTATCCTCTTCAACAATCTCACGCAGACATTCTAGGCAATCCTTAAGGGATGAGAAATAGGTTTGAATGGCAAGTTTGTTGTTTCTCAGATGAGGGGGGACATATGTCACAGATAAAGCATATTTATTACCAGAGTGAGCCTTAGATACACCATTCTCCCATTGATCATTGGCATTTTCCCTTTTACGACTCTTGATTCTCAATTTCCTTTTGCAATGAAGCTATTTGTTCGTTGTTTTGTTACAGTGACTTTAATTGATTCAAATAACTCATTGAAATGACGTTTAACCTTTTCATTTTCTTCTAGAAAACTTTCGTTTTCCTTTTGTAAAGCATTTACTAGGTTTTGAAGATGAAACGTTTGAGAATTCCGAGAATCTAAAGGAGGAGGCATTTGGGAGCCTATCATATTGTTCGTTTGACCCTTTAATTGAGAGATTTGGGCTTTCAACTTTCTGATCGTGTTACACCGAGCTAGAATCTGTTCATCTCGTTTGTTAATTTGAAAACCGCATCAAACTCGGAGCATCCGAAGGTGTCTTGATATTTGAAGTTTTGACATTTTCTTTGAGATGTTGATATTTTAGTTGTAGATTAAAATACTCAACTTCTAGTTTAGAAAATGTTTAACCAAATTGTCATGATCATCCAGGTTCAATTTTCTCATTTAGTTTAGAATTAGTTTTTCAAGCTCAATGACACGATCATGGGAGACTTTCGGGGACCTGATAGTTCATGAAATTTGGAAGCATTAATAGAGCAATTTGAGCGTTGAAAAAGACATCTTGAGCAACACATTCGAATAAGATTCTCATTTAATGTATGCGGGTTCTTTCTCTCAATCTCATTATATTTCAAAGCACGCTCATAGTCACTAACTTCAACAACCATTGCATCAAATTCCTTTTCCATACCCTTAATATCGGTTTCTACCCCTTTTAAGACTCTCAAAGTGATCTTTTAGAAGTTTAAAGAAGGGCATGACCTCGCTTAAATAACATTCTTTCATTTGTTCAAAACCTCTTTCTCCTTGATTATACCAAATGGGTGTGATCCTTTTCTTGCAAGTTTTCTCAAAATCAACAAATAGTTGAAATATAACGTATTGGCTAATTAATGTCTTGCTTTTAGTGGCAATTGTTCTAGGAACAAGATGCATTGGTGTATTAGGAGGATACACAATGCTCTAGGCATTTTCAAAGGGAGGGTTTGTTTCAATAATGTTTTCCGCTTTACGCTTATCTAAATCCTTTTCCGAAGACTTGTTCGGAGTCAACAAAGTCTCGAGGCTTAAACTTGTTCAAGAAATCCGGTTTTCCTTCTTGTAGTCATGAGGAGAGATGATTATGTTTTTCTCTTTGCATTTGGGATCATTTTGTTTCTTATTCATCTTTTCCTAGTGATTTCATTTAATATCTTATCTTCCTCGATTGCACTCAACGCAACTAGGTTTCGCCTGGGCTTAAGGACTTCATTACCATCATAAAGCACCTTATGAGCATTTCTAGCCTTTTAATTACCTCGGATTTGGTTCCTCAACAAGGGAATGCTATGCTTATCGCTTAAGACACGATGTTTCGTGATCATGTGGCGATCGAATGGTGTTTCCTTGTATGTACTGACTTGTTTTCAAGTTTGTTTTCAAAGTTTTCAGATTAGAAAAATCTCTCAAGAGTTTTGATTCCTTAGCATTAAATTCTTGCTTAAGCATTTTCACATTTTCTTGAAGTTCTTGTTTTTGTTTATTTGTTTTAGAAAGTTTTTCTTGCAAGGAATTTAATTCTTGTTTCAATACTTCTCTAAACTTACTTTTTCTAATTCTTCAGACTCACTTGGACATCCATTTCACTTTCATGAGTGGTCAACTCAAATTTTGCACGTTGTTCATAGATAGCAACACGTTCCTTATAGGCATTTAGTTGAAATTATGGAATCATCGGGAGCACATGCGGTGTATTCATCAAAGACATAGTCATTGTTGACTACGGAAGATGCATCACTTGGTACAACTTCACTTTCACTTTGTTTCACGTATTGATCGTATGGGACAATATTGATATTACCCATATTTTCAATATTTGATTCAATAGTTTCGATTGGTTGTACTTTGTCATGCATCTGTTGCACATCGACATCATCGTATAGCTTTAATACCTCGAGATGAGTTTGTCGACATGTGGTGAAGAAGAGATCTTGGGAGAAACCATTGGAGAGATGCTAGCCATAAAGATTGTGTGTGCGATGGGTCCATCATCTACATCAGTCGTATGCATCACGGTCGGCGACTTGAAAGGCGTTCGATGATTGTGACCTATCTCTGAATAAGTTGCTCATCCACATCTCGCATCATAGGTCTTGGCATTGCCCTCGGCGAAGAAACAATTCCTCTTCATCCAACGCAGCACCATTGTCACGAGCTTGTGCCGGAACATCTTATCTACGGTAATCGAGATTCGTGGACGCTTTGGAGATGTGCGGTTCCTTGCAATGTGTCCTTCACCACCACGTTATAGCATTTGATTGGCTTAGGTTGACCTTGGTTACCATTTCTTCCTCGATTCGGTTTCCAACATAACCTCTCCCGGCTCCACCTCTTCCCCGATTATCTGTCTTTCCCAGGCTGGTTGCACCACGATCCTTCCATCTTTAACGGTGGCTTGATTATGTGGGTTAGATGCGATTCGAGGTTGTTGTTGGTTTGTGGGAGAGAATTCATGTTTTGACTAATGAGAAGAGCTAGTTGATTGATGATGTTACCAGCGTGTGCATCGACATCGACTGTTTGAACTTAGGATCGGGGATGAGTTTGTGATTACCATTACCCAAGGTATGACTTGTGATGCTTTGGTTGTTATTCCGATGTTTGAGTAGAAAATTGTTGAGTCATTAGGCGAGCTCGTCTCTCCCCCGGTTGGTTTTGAACCGATTGAGAATCAATTTTTCAAACATAGCATGTCTCTCATTACGAAGGAGGAAGGCATAGAGTTGCTCATAGTTTGTGTTCTTGATCCTTTAGTGAGTTTCACAGTGTGACAAACTTGTGCCATTCGGGATTCATGTTGTTCACAAACTTGAGTTCGGTGAATGTTAGGCATAGTCATTCGATGTTCCTCATGTCATTCACTAACTTATGGAATCTCACATAGTACTCATAGACACTCTCATCCGGTTTCATCTTGAAGTGCTCAAATTCGTCATAGAGTTAGGATTCTCTGTCTTCCATAGTTAATTCGAACACGAGAGAAGCATCTTAACATTATCCCAAACCGCCTTTGCATCGGTGTTATGATTGATCGACTTGTAGATGTCTTTAGGAAGACCTTGAAGAACAATGTTTGAGGCCATGATATACGCATCGAATCTCTTTTCTCCTTATCATCAAGTTCATCATACATCATAGGTCCGCCCATTCCGTAGCAGTGAGTACCATCTTCATTAGTATCTAGTATGTCTCTAGTTGTCTCAACTCGATATGGTCCTTCATCAATGGATTTAAGAATGTTGACACCATTTTCTTTTCCAAGGCAATACTGATGCGATTCGTTGAGCCCAAGAATCGTAGTCGGTTACATCGAGCATGGGTGGACGAGTATCCGAACCAACGCTTGTACATCCTCGACAGCGATGGAGATGTGATGGGGACGTTGGTAGACATGTTGACGATTATACGGGATTTTATAACTCTATGATTAAACGGAAATAGATTCTTTCACGGATTTTACTAAATCAAGAGAAAACCGTAAACAATCACTCAAGTCGCTAGATGATAATGCACTAAGTCGCTAGAAACAAATGCACTAAATCGCTAGAAACAAATGCACTAAGTCGCTACCAATTAATTAAGCTAGGCGGTCAAGTCGCTAGAATCCCAAGTCGCTACCGGAAAAGCAAGTCGCTAAGTAGTAACTCGCTCTGAGACCAAGTCGCTAACCAAATTTTGGCGTGATTAAGCTACACAAGTCGCTAGAAACACAAGTCGCTAAAAGCAACTCACTTGACCAAGTCGCTACCACAAGTCGCTACCGTGGTGGAGATTCCACTACTTGTACTTTAACTCGCTAGATCTAACTCGCTAGCACCAACACCGTAAGTCGCTACAAAAATGTGAAGCAAGTCGCTACCAAGAAACTATTCCGTGAACTAAGTCGCTAGCTTGAAAACCATATAAACATCACTTTTCAATCCAAAACAACCCAACCAAGATGATTCAAGCTTACCAAATGAAAACCTAAACACTTTTGATGATTCTAAACATAAAAGTACCAACAAAATTCAAACTTTAACACAAGAAATCAACCAAATGATGCAAAACCACTAAACTTTTTCAAACTCAAAACCACCTAAAAACCACTATAAATCCAAAGATGTGCAAGATATGATCTAACCATGGCTCTTGATACCAATTGTAAGATATAACTTTTCACATGCACATCAAACCATAACACAAAGTAGCATATAGATGGAATTCTAGAGAGAAAGTTAGAGGTTTAGGGAACTTAGTGAGAAAGTGAAAGATATTATTATGAGCCCAACTCTACCTTGGAAGGTAGAGAGTATTTATAGTCTTACATAAACGCCACACTTGGGCCGT
Organism: Chrysanthemum lavandulifolium; assembly: GCA_022545495.1. NCBI lineage: Eukaryota > Viridiplantae > Streptophyta > Magnoliopsida > Asterales > Asteraceae > Chrysanthemum > Chrysanthemum lavandulifolium. Next base: position 38,967,212 of record CM040246.1, read on the forward strand.
GGATCGGGGCATACAGATGGGTAAAGACCGTCCGTCCTTCACGGTGTTACTTAACTAAATTATCGCTTAACTTAAAGAACTACGACTACGAGCTTTCTAACGATTACATATACTTGGTGACCGACTCTTTAATCTGGAATTTCTAATTCCTAACACGTTTTATTACGTGTTCATCCGTTTTAATCGTTTCGCCCGTTGCTTACATTTTTATATTTTGGTCCGTTTTTGTACGTTTTGTCTTATTTTATCGTTTTTCGCGTTTTATCCGTTTTAAATGCTTTTATACGTTTCATATAATTTTATATGTTTTATCCATTTTATTTGTTTTGTCCGTTTTATACATTACATTTTATTCGTTTTCATATGTTTTATTAACTTTCGTCAATTTTAATACGTTTTCATCTGTATTTATACATTTTTATCTGTTTTCGTCCGTTTTATTCGTTTTGTTTGTTTTAATTCGCTTTTACTGTTTTTATCGTATTCATCCGTGTTATCGTATTTATCCATTTTCGTTCATTTTATTCGTTTTAAATGCTTTTATCCGTTTCGTCCGTTTTTGTACTTTTCTTACGTTCTCATACGTTTCATCCGTTTTATCGTTTTAAATATTATCGTTTTACGTCTTCGATCGTTTTAATTTGCTTGTATCCGTTTTATACATTTTCTTTTGTTTTATTACGTATAAGAAAGTATGAAACATATAAAAGCGTGAAAATGTATAAAGACAGTTAAACGTCTTAAAACGATATAAAAGCGGACGGCGATAAAAAATGATGAAAGCGTGTTAAAACATAAGAAAGCGGTTAAAATGGATGAAAACTTATGAGAACGTGAAAACGTATAAAGCGGACGAAAATGGATAAAAAAGCGTATTCTGCGAATGAAATTATATGAAAGCGGATAAAACGTATGAAAATGTATAAAACGGATCAATACTTATAAAAAGGACCAAAATGTAAAAATATAAGCAAGCGGCGATTAAAGCGGATGAAAAAGTATGCAAACATAAGAAAAACGGATGAAAACGTATAAAAACAGACGAAAACATATTAAAACGGATGAAAATGTATAAAAGCGGACGAAAATGGATAAAAACAAAACGGACGAAAACGTATAAAAACGGACGAAAACGTATAAAAACGTACGAAAACGGATGAAAACGTATAAAAACGTGCCTAACTTCGAAAATCTTTAAATTATAAATGTCCGTTATGATAAAGGACTGACGAGGCAACGATTGTTAACCAAAGGGCTAAAAGTGTAAATTATAACGAACTTAGTTAACGAAGGTTAAATAAGGGACCATAGATGTTATTCTTTTTAGAGATAGGGACTATCCATGCAACTTAAAACTTTCAGGGACTGTGAGTGAAACTTTGGACAAACCTTAAGGACCATCCGTGTAATTTACTCTTTTTGTTACTTAATAACTTATACTATCATGCATGGTAAATATTCGATTATCAAACCAACAAACAAACAATATATAGTTATTTAATATGCAAGTAGGATTCAAAAGTTTACCTATTGGAATCGAAACATAGTTGAAATTCAAAACGTGAACTTTAGAAACTTTGAATCAGATAAGAATAATGAATATTCTGGAAAAAAAGTCGATAAACATCAATATCAGGGGATAACGGTAGACGGAGTACCCAAAAACAAAGACAAAAGTATTTTTAGAGTGTGCTGATGATGTGTTGTAAAACTAATAATTAAGAAAAAAATAAAGAATAAGAATAAAGATTGAAACATGGAAGAATTGTATTATTCATCTCTTTATAGAGACATCTATATATAGTTACAAGGTGGAGTATTCCACAAGATACAATACTTTAAATAAAATAACTACAAATACTAAGAGATATGGACATCCACTCTATTTTTATCCATCATATTTATTTACTTTTTATTTTTTATTTTTATTTTGGAAAATTATCTAAAATTAAAAAGAGGATAAACCAAATTTGAATAACACTTCTCTTATATTACTGTAAACACTCAAATTAAAACGGGATAATTACACAAATTAACATTAAGGTGCAAAATAACAACAAAATGATTCTTATTCAAAGTTAACATGTATCATCACACCAAAACCCATAATAGGAATCGTGATAATAAAAAGTACCAATATGATTCGAGTATAAACAAATATATTATTTACCTTAGTTTCAGAAGAATGTTGTTTCATGATTCGAGTATAAACAAATATATTATTTACCTTAGTTTCAGAAGAATGTTGTTTCATGATGTTTGTACCTTTTAATTCAAACACTGATGATATACATGGATTCATAAGCTAATTGAGAAGGATATTGATTTTTGAATAATAGATTTGGAAGTTTGTTTTATTATTGGATAAAGAAAATAAAACCGTTATGAAGAAACATGAGAGTAAAGAAAAGCAAGTGGCTATCAAATTGTGAAACGTGGCATTATGACGTCAGTATATGTTTTAGAAAAACCGTTATGAAGAAACATGAGAGTAAAGAAAACCGTTATGAAGAAACATGAGAGCAAAGAAAAGCAAGTGGCTATCAAGTGCCTATCAGAGCTCGAGCTCGACTCGTTTATGTTTTAGAGAGCTCGAGCTCGAGCTCGGGCTCGGGTCGTTTATGATGCGCTCGAGCTCGGCTCGTGTTTTGAGCTCGTTAATGAGCTTCTTAGTTAGGAAAATCCAGGAACATCTTTAATCATTCAAACATACGGCACAAAAAATCTTCAACAATATGCAAACCAAACCAATCTCAAACTTACTGTTATAATTAATATATCATAATACATAACAAATTTAAAAACACCAACAACAATCTTCAAGAACACGTAAATCTGAAAGCAAGACCAACTTGAAATCTAACACAATAGTTGATTGTTCCACTACCAAACTCAACCCAACCACGAATCTTACAAAATTAATTGAGAATCCAAACATGTTTTACACCAAAACCAAAACCCAAATCACGATCAAATGATAATAATAATAATAATAATAATAATAATAATAAAAAAAAAAAAAAAAAAAAAAAAAAAAAAAAAACCTTGCAATTCTTGTAGATATATTTAACGATGGAGATGGGTACTCGACTAAAAGTGTGTTTCAGTTGTTGATCTGGTGGCGGCGGATGCTTGACGGTGTATGTGTGGTGGCAGCGGAGTTATGATGCTAAGATTAAATAAAATCTTGACTAACTAAGCTCTTGGGTTCTGATGGTTATGTGGTCAAAGGGATTTAAAGTATATATAAGCGGATATTGTTTGGGTTTTCTAACTCAATAATTGAAGAAAACCTTTTAGGCGAGTTTGATGTTTCTGGATAAACAGTAGATATGTTTATGTGTAGTCGTGGGTAATTTTGTTAAGAAAATAAAGAAAAGGTTGTGTGTATAATGATGGATTTGTTAAAATTTGTTGCATTATATGTGCATACATATACGTTTATATGTGTACATACAAAATATCTTAGAAGCCGTTTAAATTCCATGGCTGTCAATCGAATCATTCAGTATATAAAAACTGCTCACTTCGTTTATTAAATGAAACTTTAATTTAGGCTCGGGCTCGAAATCGAGCTAGTTTCTATTTCGTTCGAATTTTTTCGATCCGATCACGAGAACTTTTACTGACCAAGACATACTGCTTCACCCTATATTTGAGTTTCCTCGTATTCGACATGATACCTACCAGGGCAACTTTCTTATATCCTTAATTTGACACCAATTGTTAACGCTTTGAGTTTCATGAGCTTAGTGCAATAGTAACTACTGGATCTATGGGTGCAACAACGTGACCCACTGTTTCTTAAACTTGAAATCTTGTGATCAACTGCTTTACTACTAAACCTATGAATTCACTCAACCTTTGTGTTGACTTTTTAGCATGTTTTATCTCAGGTGTTTGATCTTTACTAATGCATAACTTTGGAGGAGCTTTGCGAATGGCATGGCATGGTCATAGATTACTTTGATACTTTTATTTGTGACCACTTTACCTTTATGGGCCATTATTTCCGCACTATCTTTGAAAATTGGAAACTTAATACTTTTGATTATGAAATTTCTTTCACGATTGAGGAAAAACCATTCTTTATACTTTGCGTTATGATACCAATTTAGTAGCACCCATGACTTGTATGCTTCCGCTGCGATCCGATTTTTGAGGGTGTTACAGATTGTATTAGAAATAAAGTAGTTTTTCATTTAAGAACTTACCATAAGCAACAGTAGATGGTCGCAATTCGTTACAAACAGATTCAAAGGGCTTAAAGTCAAAGCCAAACAATGAACCACCAATGTCATTGCACTTAACGACTTTGGTTATCGCATAAAAATTATTTCTATTCTTGTGGCCAACCACATGGTGCTTTCCATATCTTTCAGTTACACCAAAATCGGACAAGCAGTAGCATTGTCCTTGCTCCAGTTTTGAATTAAACTGAGAAACCAAACCTTTTTCGATGGACGTGTGTATTTTACAACCCTAAATTGAATCAAATGATAAATAATTTGTAACCGAATTAAAAGATGGAATTGATATAAAAAAGCAGAAAAGGTGGTACCTCTTCATCCATTATAACCATTTCAAGTGAGTAGGTTACCAAAGGGTTGTTAAAATCAGGCAGTTTCCACAATCGGATAACCCGAACCTTAACTTTTCAGTCATCCCTTTAAGGAGTCAGTTCAGAAACCTTGGTTAACTTGATATCCATATTATTATGATTTTACCAGAAAGAAGAGAAGGAAGCGGGATGTGTATCACAAATAAGTTAAATCTTAAATAGGGGTTTTGAGAATAGGGTTTTTTAGATAAGTCGGTTCATTCAAATTATGAAACCAAAAATTCGCATAATCAAGTGAAGCGGATTAGATTTTTCTATTTTTTATTTTATTTTATTTATTTATTTTTTTGGAAAATTATCTAAAATTAAGAAGAAGATAAACCAAATTTGAATAACACTTCTCTTATATTATAAACACTCAAATTAAAACAGGATAATCACACAGTTTAACATTAAGGTGCAAAATAGCAACAAATTGATCCTTATTCACAGTTAACATGTATCATCACATCAAAACCCATAATAGGTATCGTGATAATAAAAAGTACCAATATGATTCGAGTATAAACAAATATATTATTTACCTTAGTTTCAGAAGAATGTTGTTTCATGATGTTTGTACCTTTTAATTCGAACACTGATGATATACATGGATAAACATAAGCTAATTGAGAAGGATATTGATTTTTGAATAACAGATTTGAAAGTTTGTTTTATTATTGGATAAAGAAAATAAAACCATTATGAAGAAACATGAGGGTAAAGAAAAGCAAGTGGCTATCAAATTGTGAAACGTGGCATTATGACGTCAGTATATGACGTCAGAAATGGGGGTGTGACAATTCAAAAAACTTTTCATTTATTATAATAAAGATTTCTCAATGATGTATTTTTTTTTTCTTATTATGTTATTATTAAACTAAATTTCACAATGAGAAACACATATTATTTGTTAAAAAAAAAGTAATTTTCCTGAAATCGTATTACCAATAATTCTGCACAATTTAAACAACAATAAAATCCAAGCAAAAACGCGTAACAAAATTTTGTGTGCAACAACTATCGTTAAAAAAAGTAATTTAAACATCGTTTTCATCATTACAAGTTACCACACAATTAACTATAATTGAATTACCTATACTTTTGTCATAAAAATTTAAAGCCAAAAACCCTCGATAATGTGCGTGTGCCTCGACTCATTTCAATTAATAAGTGCTTGTAATATTAAACGTGCATCATATTGGGCCTAGCCCAGTTTACAATGTCCATATTACTTAACGGCTTGCATATGTTTATATTTAGCTTAAAAATGGTCAAATTATCAAAACAATTTATGTGCAGTAGTATTTTTAGAATTAGTTTTGACATTTTGCAGTAGTAATTCTAATTTCTAAACACCGTCCAAGTACACATATACACTCAAAGAGAACAGGAAATAAGAAATAACTTTACGAAAAGTAAATTGGAAGAAGTTATTTAGAGTGTAAATTGCATTGTTATTTATGGAGCAAATGTTCTATATCCAGTATAACTGTCAAAGCACACACAAGAAGTCAACAAATACAAATGTCGGAGCAGTTTTAACAAAATAAAAGAACATGCACCTACTATCAAATCACCCAAACGACATTTAAGCATATGAAACTATAGAAATGACTACTGTATGGGCCTCCAAGACTATTTGCTACGTTCCACTCCCGTTCGCAACTGAATGAAACAATCTTTCACAACGAGCATACATCACATACCACTACCAGTCCAATGCTCAATCCAACTTCAGATGTTTGAAGCAATCTTTCACTTTTTTCTACAAATTAAACAAACAAGTTAAATAATAAGACAATCAATCAATTAGCCAATTCCAAAATTTCCGGGCTAGCAAACTTTTGATATATTGTTACCTTATCCGCTTTGTAGAACAAATCATCACGAGTATCATTCCAACAACCACTCTCTTCTTCAAAAGCAACTGATAAAACAAAAGCTAAGCATATTTCCCATGCTTTTAGTCCAAGAAATTGGGTATCTGTAATTAAACCATATATATCATCCATTACCAAAAAAAGGGCAATAAACATAAAGTTATTATAATGCATGTAACCTAACATTTGAAACCCAAATACCAACCTGTAACTGTCTTCAAGATACTAGGTAAGTTCTCAAGCGCCATTCCTAACGAGATCCCCGCTTTTTCACAATAATAACCCAAAAATGTGAAAGGAGTGAGTGGTGGCGTGACATCTAGCATCTTTAGCGCTTGATCAAACTCGTTCTCGCCTAATCGCTTGTGCAAACTCTGCAACCAAAAAACATATACATAAATATATATACATGATATTTAAAGAAATAAGTTGACTTATAAAAAGATGCATGCTTAAGAATTATAACTGTATAAGCTATAATTAATTAATCCTACTCACCTCTCGGTTAACACCATCATCTTCGACCGCATTTGATGCGATCACAATGCAAGCAGCAGGCCATTCAGGAAGGATATCATCACTAACAGAGAGAACACGGTCAAAGTAATGGACCGCCAACCACGTAACCAAAGGGCTCTTTCCAAGTTTGGACGAATCCTACAATAGTGCAGTTTGGCTTGTTTACTAGCAGTGTTATTAGAATAAAACATCGTATAAGCTCAATAAGCTAGCTAGCGCACAAGTATACGTTATTATGTCATCCAAATCCAAAAACCATATATATGCATATATGCACCTTAATTAATTTACATAAGCAGGTTGAAATGCTGTTCAGTAAGCTTGAATCTCTAAATTTCACACCAATTTCATAAACTTTTATCTCTGTTTGCAACTGGTTTATGTCAAAAATTAACCCACTGCACAATCACAAATCCATTTACTAATGATATTGACAAAATGATCATGTGTCCCTTCCTATATATATATGCTAACAAAGCTGGATCCACAAGTTGTGGAAAAGTAAGTATACAAGATCAGAAGATATGGCCACTGAAACGTAACTAGCCCTATATGTCCATGCAACATCAAACAAATTACCACTGCACCCAAACACCCAACCATATCAAATGCATCATATATTTCCTATTCCTACCAAATCAAATAAATTCTTGACCATCATATTTGCATGCATGCAACAAAAAATATGAGACACAATATACTGATAATGCATTATTTCAGTATAACATGCATCTAAAACATTAATCTTCTAATTCCAAATTAAACTAGCTTTTCACTCAAATCTTTGATTATTACAATATAATTTTATATATATCTGCAAGTTAATCTAATCTTTCTTTCTAGCTCTATAACTATTAATAATCACTAATTACTTCGTTAAAAACAAACAAATTATGCGAATTACTTTTATGTAGCCATCTGATCAATACTTTAATTCTTCCTATAGACCTGCTTTAGTTTCACGCAAATCTTTAATCACATAATTTTATATATTTTTAACTAATTAGAGGTTATCATGATTTAATCTCTCAATAACAACTTTTTAAAACTAAAACGAACAAATTAAGTTTAAAAATTATACCTCCATTATAGCCTTGACAGATGTGAGTCTAACTCGCTTTTTCGGACCGGTCTCGACGCTCAACTGGTAGCCATCCTTAACAACCACACCAACAGTCTTCTCGTTCTCATAAATCTGATCAAAATCAATCTTCACACATTCCGCCTTAACAATCAAATCCGAAAGCTTAACCACTCCGTGTAACGACACCGTATCGATATGATCATAATTCAAGTTCTTATCCACACTCGCATCTTTAGCATCGACATCGCTAACCGCATCACGAACCTCCGGAGCGTCTTCAATACGAACACGAAGGAATTCTCGCGACTCATAGCATGTAACATCAATTCCATTGACAATTTGCGGCTCCAACACATCCTCTTGAACGACCTCTATAGCATCAACATCGTTAACCACCTCACGAACACGAAGGAAATCTCGCGACTCATAGCATGTAACATCTATTCCGTTCAGAGGCGGACCTACACTATGCGAAGGTGGTTCCCGGGAACCACCTTAGAAATCGAAACCTTTTAGAAGCTATGTAGAGCAAAAATTAAGGACCTACCTTGAAAATGGATCGGGAACCACCTTACATCTGATTTTACAAGAAAGGAAGACAAAGAAAGCACTACGTAAAATTAGAAAACCAGATTCACGCAGGTGCTTTAATGGTGGTTTTAAGGTTTATGGCAGAGAAGAATAGAAGATGACACAAAATCCAAAGTAGTTTATTTTACTTTTATTACTTTTGTCCAATGTTTCGTTATGGTCCTTCCATATATTATTTACCAGTTTACATCACTAATTAAAAATAGTTATGACTTTTTAGTAAAACAAAATACGGATACTAGGTAGTAAAGTAATTTTATATGATGCTAGAAATCAAAAGTATAAAAAGAAGTTAGATACATTTATGCATCAACATATTTAAAATATGAAGTACATTCATTAGACTTGATATTAAGTTTGAATATTGCTATCATGGTTTTAAAAGATGCGTTAATTTTGACCCGACCCGACCCAATTTAAATAGTATTTGATATCGTTTCATTAACAAAAATGGTGTTAATTTTGATTCGACCCGACCCAACATATTGATTGAGTTACTTTTTTGCCTTGACTAAATTAAGGAACCACCTTGAGTTTCCGGCTAGGTCCGGCACTGATTCCGTTGACAATTTGCGGCTCCCAAACGTCCAACGCACTATCATAAAGAAATTCGGAAGTCTCGTAACACGTCAAATCGATGTCGTCATTTTCCGCCATTGTTATAATGAGTATGAAAATGTGGTGATTTTGTTACGTTTGTGCAGAATTAAGAAGGTAATTTGAAGTGAAGTGTTGAGAGAAAAATGGAAGTGTAATTTGAAGCCCTAACTTTGAAGTGAAAATATCTAATAACAAACTCTAACTGAATGTGTAGAGGATAGTATCAGGTGTGGTGAGGTGTACCGTAAGAACAAAATATGTAATAATAAGGGGAGAGAGAATCTAGTGAGATACGGTGCACCCTAAGGTCGTATGCATGTGGGAAATTAGCGGGAATTAAAGAAGACCGGATTTGTAAAGCTCTTAAAATATCTCTTAATAACAAAATAAATAGATAAATAAAAAGAAAATGCAATTTATCACTTAGCTTAACTTAAATGAAACAAAATACAATAAAAACTTTATTCTTTTTTTAAAAAAAAATTTAAACATGAAATAATGATATTTCATATATAATTCGGATTTACATCAAGGTGGTAGGTAAGCGGGCAACAAGCTTCGCCGCCACCCCTTTCTGAAGAGGTTTTTTATTTAACCGTTAAAAGACGATTTTTATTTTATTTTATTTTTTTCTGGCAATTTCATATATACTTAACTTAAACTTCATAATTTTATATTTCTCAAAAGCATTGTATAATATATATGTGAACAAGTTTAATTTTATATTTCTCCAATATGTATTCTTTAAAAGCATTGTATAATATATATGTGAGCTAAAAACTTGTGTTATGTGTAAATACGAAATTTTGATATTTAGGTTGGGTAAATATGAAATTATCCTTTTTTTTATACGATCAAATAACCCTAATTTACATATCTTTAAATGTTTGCACGATTTTATAAAAATCATACACAATGCACAAAAGCGTACATAAACGTATGAAAATATACGAAAATATATAAAAACATATAAAAAACGGTTAAATGTTAGACCCGAAACTCGTTTTCGAACGGGTATGACCATAGATGAAATTGACTATGACTTTACATTATTGGCTAGTCAAACCCGATAGTCAAAATATAAGTATTAAGAATGTGTAATGTGGTTATAGAATATTTGATGTGACACAAATATAAGAGAAATGGACTTAAGGGATCAAAGTTGTCAAGTGTTAAATGAGTTATAAAGTTAATGTGGCCAAAGTAGAAAAAAATGGACTTGAGGGACCTAAGTTTCCAAATGATCAAACTAGTTTTAGAACATACTTGTTTTAGTACTAGAACCACCTTGTTATAGCCTGCAAGGACCATTCCTGCCATAATCTCAAACTAGTACTAGAACCACCTTGTTATAGCCTGCAAGGACCATTCTTGCCATAATCCCAAACTAAACTAGAACCACCTTGTTTTAATACTAGAATCAGCTTGTTTTAGCCTGTTAGGACTTAATATGAAAGGATTCTCCCATCAGGGACTATTCTTACCAAAATCTCAAATTGGCACTAGAACCAAACTACGACCAAATTGTTATAGTACTAGAGGGACTATTCTTTTCAAATAGCCAAACTTGCACCAAATTTAAGTCTAGAAAATAATTTAGACTTTCTGTAAACTTCTTATTTTGTCTAGTTTACAAAGAAAAAGGGATGAAAGATGAACCTTTGAGGATTTAGTAATTGAAGAGTTAGTGATTTCATGTCAAAGGATAAGCTCTAACAATGATTCTGACAAGATGCAAATAAGGATATTGTTGTTGATGATGATACTTTGTTTAGCTTAGCTTGGAGCTAAGGTAAGTAATTTAATTACTATGTGCCTAATATGAAAGTTGTTATATTATGTGATTATGAATGCAAGTGTTAAGATTGGTTATAGTTGCTTAAAAGATGTGACGAATTAAGAGATTTAATTTGTTGGACGTTATAGAACTAGCTTTTGATTATGGACGGACCAAGGTATGTGTTGATGTCTCAATGTGCTTATGTGTGTTATAGCCACGTCTTTATAGTAATTGTGTTTGTTAGAGTGACAGAATGCGAGAATAAATGGTATAGCAATGGTTTAATTGTAATGTGACCCGACCGAATGTAATTGGTTATTTAATACAAATTGCAATTATATAACAATTACTCAATGGGTATAGCTTGTCAATTTTTTAGTACTTTTTTTTTCTTCATATTTTACAAAAAGAATTGAAAATGACCAAACCCGTCAAACCCGGACTCAATCCCTCTAGATCTGAACTCGTTTAGCACCAAACTCATCTAAACATATGACCCGACCCAATCTGTGACATGGAACGGTATAAAAGTTTTAAATTAGTTTATAGAATGTTCATCAAAGAGTTAAAATATTCAAGCACTTGTTAAATGTATCCACATCAAACTATCAAACTCTGAAACTATCTTTCAACGATATACAGTAGTTGATTCAAACCCATATTATATTGTTTTGTGGCAATGGGTGCTATTGTTGTGTCTTAGGCTCTTAGCATACTACTGGGCTGGGCTAATGGAGTGGGTTTGAATATATTTGATGTTCTTTTCTTTGTTCAACATTGTAAAAGAGATGATTAGAAGAAGAAAATCAATAATGAAATAAAAGAGACATGTATTAACTTTTTCTAAAATGAAAAATCACCCCTATATAGTATATACACTCACATATAACTTTCATTTTAACCCTTTTGCTTGTTTTACAATGCTGATAACATGTTAAACAGGAAAACATTATTATTCTATCCAATCAATTTATATTTAAGGCAACAAAGTTATATAACACAATTTCTTACCTAGAATCTTAATTTTGAGTTAAACTTGATTAACTATTGACGATTATTTTAAGTCAAATCAATATATTATGATGATCGCTCTCTTTAATGTAAGAAACGTAACTAGTCATGTTAAAATTAAGGAGGAATGCGTATATCTACCACTAAAACTTAAAACTGCAGATATTTCCATAATACAAGTTTTTATTGCATGATGTCTGATGCGTTTTAAGCGTGTTTTGGGATATATGCAAATACTGATTTTAGTGGGTATATATGCAATTGACCCTAAAATTAACTTAAAAAACTTAATACGTGTTGAAATTGTTATCGAGTAAGTTATGCATTGACTTTTCGAACTTGTTATTATAGAAGGTCCTAATACAAATATAACGTATAACTTATTTTTGGAATGGATTTTCAATTGGATCTCACAAACGAAAGTAACAAAAAGATTACAAGTTTTACTCGAGTTGACTAATAAGTCAATGGGAATGTTTCTTTTTTTTCTTTTTTTCTATCAAAATTATAGAAACATTCTGAAAAAGCTTTTGAAGGGTGAGTAATAAAGAATATTATATACATGCTAGGTTAGTTCTGTGTTACATCTCACATCCCTCGACCCTGATCCGACAAATTGAGTTATGTTATTGTTGTTGTTGTATACACATGATAGGTTAGTACAAATAAGCAACAACCTCAATTAGTATAGCATACATTCAATCATTTTTCTATTGTGCCTTGTAAAGCTTTTGAATTAGAAGCGTTTGAATTAGTACAAATATTGTTTGTTGGAAACTAGTTATAATCTTGCGTCTTGACGCATATGATAAAAAATTTATTTTGTATCAATTATAATTATATCTTGTCATGAGTTTTTCATTATCCATTAATATCCATTAAATTTTATATAATCAAATTTTGTAAAAGAGTTTTGTTAGACAACTCAAGATTATTATATTTAATTGATATAGATGTTGATGTTCTATTTAAATTTCATTATTGATATTATGATGTCTACAAGATCACGAGTTTAGTTGCGTATAATAAGCGTTGATGAAGTTAAAATATACTCGTTAAAGTTTTTTAAAATGTTTTTATACATATCCTTATATAAATAAATAAAAATTATATGAGTAGTTGTTATAAGATAATCACGTTTTTTTCATATTACAGATGGCTTTCGTCTTAAAATTTGATAATTATATTTCCGTTTTCGATAATTTAGCAGTATTTAATATTCAAATTAGGTACACATCCGTCATACTTTTAATATGAAATAAATGAGTCGTTAGTAAACATAATGAGTAAAAAAAATGATATTTATAATCTTATGTATATTTATATGTTGGAGTTTTAAAACAACATACATATTGTATTTTTAAGTTATAAAGTATAGGGGGTATAAAGTATAAGGGTGTATTTGTTTAATTTCTAAAGTTCTTAAAAAACATGAAACTTATAATATTACACTTAACTCTATACAATTTTAAAATTTTAACTACTAAAGTTTTATTAATCACCCCTCTTTTTTTAAGTTTTGTTTCACAAATTTGACTATATGTTTTTATGTGTTTTTCTCTCAACCAAATTCTCCACCAAATTAATTAAAGGTTGACCAAAATCAATTTAATTTTCTTTTATTAACCAATCGCATTACACGATTTTCTTTACGTGCAAAATCAAGCTCTCCTATTAGCCCAATTGTGTTTTCCAATAAGAATGAATTGAAAAATCACTCCATATACCGTGTCACGCACGGGGTTTTGACAAAAAATTACTTTGTATCAATCTTGAATATTTTGTCTTTAAAAGTAATTACATATAATTATATACTTATCACGAGTTTTTCATTATCCATTAATATCCATTAGAATTTTGTATAATCAAATTTTGTAAAAAATTGTTAGATAACTCAAAATTCAACTATATTTAACTTATATAGATGTTAATGTTCTATTTAAATTTATTATTGATATTATGATGTCTGTAAATCGAGTTTAGTTGCACATAATAAAGCGTTGATGAAGTTAAAATATGCTCCTTAAAGTTTTTAAAAATATTTTTCTACATATCTTTATATAAATAAATAAAATTACATGAGTAGTTGTTATAAGTCAATAAAATTTTTTCTTCATATTACAGATGGCTCGTTTTACTGATTTGATAATTATATTCGTTTTCGATAATTTAGCCGTATTTAATATTCAAATTCGGCGTCGCATTTGTCATCTTTAATATGAAATAAATGAGGCGTTATTAAACATATATAGTAAAAAATGATATTTATAATCTTATGTATATTTATATGTTGGGTTTTAAAATAACATATATATTGTATTTTAAGTTATAAAGTATAGAAATTATAACGTATAAGGGTGTATTTGTTTAATTTTCAAAGTTATTAAAAATATGAAACTTGTAATATTACATTTAACTCTATAAAATTTTTAAAAATTTAACCACTAAAGTTTATAAATTACCCCTCTTTTATTAAGTTTTTGTTTTCACAAATTTGACACCTATGTTTTATGTGTTTTTCTTACCAACCAAATTTCTCCACCAAATTAATTAAAGGTTGATAAAATCAATTTAATTTTGACTTTTATTAACCATCGCATCACACGATTTTCTTTACGTGTAAAATCGAAACTTTCTATTAGCCAATTGTTTTTCCAATAAGAATGAATTAAAAATCATCAAAATGACGTAATTCCTTTATTATATAAAAGATTAGGGGGAATTAAAGAAGCACGTATTTGTAAAGCTCTTAGAATATTTCAATTTTAACCCCTTACTTATCTCTTAATAACAAGAAAAAAAATGCACCTTATCACTTAGCTTAAGTTAATTCCAAACAAAATATAGTAAAAACTTTATTTTTGATAATTTTACCGTCTAAAGGTTTTTATACGATCAAATAACCCTAACAGTACATTACATATCTTTAAATGTTAGCACGACTTTATGAAAACATACATAAGGCTCGCAAGTTTATTGAATCTTATAAAACTATTTCAGTTTATACCCTTTAACTATTTACAAATAGTATAAAGATGAAAGATATAGTAGTATTTCAGATATATTACTTAACTAGACGCAGTATTTGCGACAATGCAAGAATCTGTCTGATTTTATCAAAATTCAGGACCCATCGTTTCTTTCAACAAATGTATTTAGCGTCGGATAATCGTTTTCGAATAACTATAATCTAGATGCGTGGTTGCATAACAACGAAATATCGATTTTCAAAAAATTATGTGAGTCGATCTAAGTGTGGAAGTATATTTTCTAATATGATTGTTTTAAGTTATTAAGATTTTAGTAATAATAGATTCAAGCATTCTAAAAACAACGGTATTATATAGTTAGCAATATTATATTATAGTTTAGAGGTGTAGCTAACGTGTATGACCGCGTTTTCTTTTTTGTCGGTAATTTAAGCGATGATAACTATTTTTTTTTACATGTGTAGCGTTTATCATTTGGTGTGTGGCTTTTAAACTTGTAACCAAGCAAATTTGATATCACCATAATAAGATTATCTTGTACTATCAATTTACATAGATATTTAAGCATTGTCCAAAGTAGGGATGAGCGTTTCGGCCGAATCCGAAACCAAACCGAATCGTGCGAAACCGTGCAGAACCGTACCAATTCACGATATACGATGCGTTCGGAGACTACGAAATAAGGTGAAAAAATCGGGACCACTAATTCGATGCGGACGGTACAAAATCGGAAATTCCCAAAAAGGGAAAAACCCGATTTCCGTCCGTATCGAATCTCGTTCGATGCGGTACCGGTACCACAAATTTATGCTCGGGAAAAATCGGTGCCACTAATTGATGCAGTACCGATCTGTCTCATCCCTAGTTCAAAGCTATTTGTTTGGGGTACAAATAATTATCGCTAAAGATAACAATACTATTTAATTTTTGTGATTTCAATAAACTTACATGAGTCGAGATCAAGTGAGAAGAATTATTTAAATGAGAAGAGTGAGAAGAAATTGTAGCCATATATTTCAAATAAGAAAAAAGAAATAATATGGAGATCGTATTTTTTTACGAATGGGGAATTATATATATCCTCTGAAAGCGTTATAATTACATATATATCCGATCAAAACCAATAATTACATATATATTCAATTAACTAATTGTTATAATTTTAAAACCTTAAAATGTATTATAATTATCATCTAAATACAAAATGTCCACAATACCCTTTACTCATTCTCATGACCTTTCATTATCAGTTTATCACTATTTGTGTAAACATTGTTCACGCTCCTCTAAAATGATTTGTGGGTACCAAACTTTTTCATAGTGAGAGGATTCATAGGCATTACAATTTAATTTAGGCCATCATTTATTATAGCAATAACCATAACTATTTATCCCATCTGTAATTACGATACAACTTAATTTAAGAAAGGATCAAATTGGTGAGTGACGTTGGAAGTGAGGATTTAGTGATCCCGTCATGGATTATGTAATTGCGTTTGGTTTTCGTGATGATAATTAATAACACTTTGGCCTCTTTTAGAATGAATATAAAACCTGAGAATCATTTAGTCGATAATAAGAAACCTTATGAAATGATGAAGAAGAAGGGTATAATGGTCCATCTAATAATAAATGATAAGTTTAACATATTTTAGGATTTTAGTTTTATAAAAGTTAGTTATTAGGATATATGTGTATTATTTAAAGTTTGGAGAGGATATATAAGTAATAATTGATTTAAGTTGGATATATATGTAATTATATTTGAAAGGATATATATGCAATTCTTTTTATGAATCATCTAATATTTGTGGTTGTGATTTCTTCTCATCCTTCCATCTTAATTATATTTCCATTTGATCTGTCACACCCCAAAATACATTTTACTGTGAATGGAATTTACGGGGATGAGCGCCATAACATCACATTCTGATTATATTGAGCGACACAAAGTGTCGTTTGGAAAATACATCGTTTGATATAATAAAACATTCGAGTTTACAAAAGATAGGTCCCAATTGATAGTCAACATGTCTTGAAATAAGTTTGATACAAGCCAAACGATGTTTTTAAAGTGCATAAATCCCATGTGAGGCGCGTCGTCGCGCGACTCTATGATAAGTCCACATGCATGCCTTGAAGTTTATGCCTTAGATACCTGAGATAAAACATGCTAAAAGTGTCAACACAAAGGTTGAGTGAGTTCATAGAGTTTGTGTTGTCATGAAAAACCTTTAAAGAACGTTCATGCAGCAAAGGCATTGCAAATCCACTTAGTTCCAAGTTCCGCCCATACAAAACTTCCAACTTGTGTGTTTACAACTCATTGCACAAAATATGTAGTTTATGTTCAAGTACACATCATCAAATGAGTTCACATAACAGTACACAACTTAATGTATCAATAGTCAATTGATATAACACATAATAAGTATTGTTTCAAATAGTTCCCAGTCCATTAGTTCATGATTGTACCAAGTCCGCTAGTTCAACATTATACCAAGTCCGCTAGTTCAACATTATACCAAGTCCATTAGACCGTGATCATACCAAGTCAGTTAGCTCAATGGTCTATGATATAGAAACTCTAAGTATGGCAATACTGTTACTTCGTATGACTAAACATTCAGTTCAGATAAACATATAGTTTGCAAATAACCATGATTGTCATAAAAGTTGTTGAGCATGTATCTCCCCCAAAGAATTTAATAAATAATTAAAATGAGAAAAGTGGGGCTATGACTCACATGATGCAATGATTATGATGACAAATGTGAGTACACTGAAATGTGGCGCAATCTCTAACCGCGGCCTATTATGAATGATATGATTCTAATATAATGTTATGCATGCAAACTCATATGATATTCATACCACTTGTGCATTTTTGAAAATAAACTTTATCGTCGAAAAATAAGTTTATAATGTATTATCAAGTTATAAATTACTTTACAAGTACTTACGTTGAAATGATATCCTACGATAGTCATTTAGTGATTTATTAATAAATTATAGTTTTTCGTCGTAAAACAATATAATTTGACAATTCATGAAAGTGACTAAATGGCCTCGAAAAACTAGTCGTAAAATAGTGAATATCGAGTGTTAGGAAACAAACTCAATGGTTTTGGAAAGCTTGTCACATTATCTAAAAGTCTTAGCCTTTAACTTTTGATCATAGAGGTCTCGATCATGGAGAAAAATATAGATGAAGTAGGGTAGTCGGACAAAAAATATTGTTTAAGGTTAGTTTTCGGCAAAGTTTGAGTGACCATATATTATTCATTACAACTCCGTTTAACAAACGGTTAAACATTTTGGAAAATAGGCTAGGTAAACTCACTTTTATTAGAAGACATCGTTTTCTCAAAAGCATTCTATCGGTGTGAAATACGGCTCCAAACATGGTCACTTGCGATAACTATTTTGATTAATAGAAAATATATAAGTGTTTATACTTGTATAAAATAGTTACGATAACTCTATTTAAATCGCGTGTAACTTAGCCGTTATAAGTCCGTTTTCTACGTTTTATATATCCTTAGTTTCGTGTTAAAGTATACTAATATATTTTTGATAAATCGACTCGTTTAGATAATGTTTAAAACTCATTTTTGCCCCTTAAATAACACTTGACAGCTTTGAATTTTCCAGAAAATTAACTTTCGTCGTTAAACTTGAAAATAACGTAACTTCTTCGTTATAAATCCGTTTTAACCCGTTCAAGCGACCACGGTTTCATTTTAAAATCTACTTTCTGAATATCTAGCCCAAAATAGTCCATGTGTAGGATCGTAAATATTGTGTTGTTTGATGATTCGGGTGGTCTTGGATGATGAAAATACATGTTAGCCATTTAGAGAGAGAAAGAGATGAGAGGGTGTTCTTGGTTGAGAGTTTCTTAACAAAAAATGAAAGGTTAGATTGAGAAGCACCACCCCTTCCAAGGATGGAAGGGGTATTTATAGTTACAAATACTACGTCCTCTGACGGATGTGGATCGAGCATCTTGTGGTAAAGACCGTCTTTACTCCACGGTGTTACACTAAACTAAACTACGCTACTAATTAACTAATTAACTACTAAATAACGTGACAAACGATATGTCTGAGCTAACTTATGCTAGACCATAATTGGGGTGACCGACACTTTAACATGGAATTTCCAATTCCTAACAATCTCCCAAGGAGGTCACCCCATGAAATACATTTGCATCCTAGCATTCTATCTTTGTCTTTAGTTCGATCGTGAGAATTCTATTCTTCAAGTTTCACAATCTTTGTGCTTTAGTAGTGACTCTTCATAATCCGATTAATTTGTACTTTCGGTGGAGGTCTTTGGGCGATCCATCTTGATGATCTTGAGCTTTATTTGCGATCATCGGCCCGCGATAAATCTGGATCACCCTTTATTGTGTTGCCTTCATGTGATGTTGTGACTTTCGGACGGACATGCTCACACTTTACGGATCATGACATCTTTTCATCGAGTGGCGGAGCTTTTACTAGTTTAAGATATTTGCGGCGTAGCGAAGCATAGTATAAAAATATCGAGCCGAGGTTATGTAGATAGGCACTTGTCATGATGTTCTTCAATTAAGTGTGGATGTTGTGAGCATGCGGCTTTGGATTGACTTCTCAATTCGATCGGCTACAACCGTCTAAATGTACTGCAAACAACGAGTTAGCAATAAAACACGAAAGTGTCTTTGATCACTTTCGTTGAATTGAGGTACACGCCCATGGTTCCCGTTGATCGATATAAGTATTGCACGTGATCGGTATGATTCGAAGAATCTCCTTGACGGGGTTTCGCGGTTTGCTCTGGCCGTTCTCAAACCGGAGCGTCTCAAAGAAGACAACACGGAGTGAGTGAACCCGGTAATTGAGATTCAGCGATTGATGAAAATTGATTTGAAAAACAATCGTATTGCTTAGAAGAAAGAGTTTTGCAATCGACGAAGTTTTATGAGAAAGATCGATTTTCAATCATAAATACTTTTTGTATTTGAAAAGAATACACATTCGATGTGCTAGAGAAAGAAGATATTTGCACATCGAGCGGTTTTCCAAAAGTATTTTTCAATCGAGATACTTTTGTGTTTGAAATATGAATACACATTCGATGTGCTAGAGAAAGAAGATTTGCACATCGAGCGGTTTTCAAAAGTATTCATCAATTCATTTCTGGACCAAGGTGATTTAAGAATGAATCACCCCATCGTTTCTATCCAGTGTCACAAGCTTGATCTTTAGAAAGATCTCACATGTCACCCACCAAGAGCTTGTTTGATGTTGGCTCTAGATGGATTTCCATCTTCATCGTGAATACTTTTACATACCACTCGGATGTTCGGCAATACCACAAGGATAATCGTGGGACTCTTAAAATATATACTTACTTTTCACATTGTGTGAAACGGCAAGTCTTCATTAATTTTGTGTCCTAATGAGATATTGTGAATGATCTCTTGGCTCTAGACTCAATAGTGCACATTTGGTTCCTATCACGGGGAGACTAGGGAGAGGTCTCCTTCTTCAATATCAACAATCTCTAAGAGAAAGTCGATAGATTATGTAGGTTCTCCGTGAGAATGAAACAAGCCCTTTTAAGAGGAACTTGAGTAGCTTGGGAAGTTTAGTGCGGTCGTCCTTTGGGTCCATGACGTCTTGTCTTCAATACCGTGTTACCTTGGTAACAACCATAGCATATGTATTGAACCGGTTTACGCCTAGGGTTGAATTATTGGAGGCTATTTCTTTTCACCTTTTTCTCATTCATTTCTTTTCATTCTTCAACCCTTGATTACTTACGAGACTTCATTACTAGAACCTTGTTGGGTTTATTCGATTCTAGCTCTATCTCGATCCGCTCTTCCCATATCTCATTTTCTCCTTTTTCATCATACCTAAGGACTCTACACTATCTAGTGGATTGTCCACAGGTAGATCCCTCCGACTCTGGCGGGATCGTGGGAATGAATACCTAACCTAACCATCCTTATAACACCATGCATAAAGTAAATTGGTCGGTCTTTTGGTATTGTTCTTTCTTCCTTATGAAACCAATTGAAAAATCATTTGGAAAATCAATCAAGGTACTTGTGATATAATATCAAAGCATTTTGTACCTTAATTGTTTTGATCTTTTAGAAATGCTCCCCTCAACATGTGCATATGATTTTATAAATTGTTTAGCACATGGAGGCAAGTTCTTTGAAATAAATTCTTGATCACAATTTCCATGAAAAAGCCATTTGATTTTCTTTGGTAAATTCTCCTCCTCAATATGTGCATAGAATATTTGAAATCATTTTATCACATAGAGGAAAGAGTTCTTTAAAGTACATCCACGATCACAATAGCCATTAAGAAACCATTTAGAAAATCAATCAAGGTACTTTATGTTGAAACATAGAAATCTTTGTACCTTGAAAGTTTATTTTCTTTTAAATGCTCCCCTCGATATGTGCTTGAGATTGACGTTTGCACATATGGGAGAAGCGGTGCCTGATTGAATCAAATCGATCATCATTTATCGATTTCATAATTAAATCACAAATTCTCCCCGATCAAAATATCAAACCCTTTGAGATTTTGGATCCCAAGTGATTAATAAGGTTTAGAAAATATGGGAGAAAATGTGGCCTAGTTTAAATTCTCATCTTGTTTTTGGATAAATGCTCCTCCTCAACATGTGCATTGTATATTTGAAATCGTTTGCCACATGGAGCGATGGTGTCTTTAAAGGACTAAAACCAATTCCATTTAAACAAATTTGAGATTTAAATCACGATCTCTCCCGATCAAAATTTCAAACCATTTGAGTTTGTGATCCCAATTGATTTAAATCATTTAGAAAATTTTGGGGAAAGACGTGGCTTGATTTAATTTTAGAAAAATGACCGATATGGACCAATTTCGACATTAAAGATTGTTAGTGTCAGGTATGATAGTTTTATAAGAGATCTTTAAGTAAAATAAAACAATTTCACAATCAAACAAGAATAGAAAAAATTTCATTTTGAAAGATCTTTGTGTTTTAAAGAAAATCATACCATGACATAACATTAAATCTTTAGATCACCACATTAATTCGTACAAACATACTTTTATAAAGAAATATCGTTTGAAAATACTTAAGTTTGAAATCACTCTCCCCCTCAATCAATGACCGTAGTCGCTGATTGAGTGACTTATGTTTAAAATGAAGTCCGGTTGATTTCCAAAATTTGAGTTCAGTTTATTTTCAAAACCAATATTTTTCCATTTTCAAAACAATATTATTTAAAATTGTTTTAAAAAATGTTATCATCCACTACTTGTCCTGCACAAAGATACGTTAGGTGGTTGAGCTTCTTTTGTTGTTGTTGTTGTAGGTTTGGAAGAAAACCATCTGCTGATGCAGTGAGACTTCTTACGTTGCATTTTATCATGCCAACTCTCCATAGAAGTCAAATTAAGCTCCGTTTCTTCATTTGTCAACCCAAGATATAATTACCCTTTCCTTTCGGTATCCAATCATATTCTATTGTGGGATCGGATCGGGAACATTCTTATATACCAATATACACGCATCGTTAGTAGACATACAAGCAGATATATGGTGGTCGACATTAGCCAAACAGCAATCGACTAATAAAAGTCAATGCAACATATCAATCAGATCATACAAATGTATGGGAATAATGTGTTTATCAAACTCTAATCATCTAATCCTAACAATCATATCCTAGGCACCTAGTCCTTCAACGTAGGTTAACATCATTTTTCAGTTAAGCATTTAGGATAATTAGATAAGCCCGATAGATGATATAAATTTGAAAACATTATCCCCCTCAATCAATGACTCAAAGCGCTGAAGTCATTGATTGAGTTTCTAAATTATAAAAACTACGAATCGATTGTTTTTAAAGCAACTCATTTACCACCATTTGTTAAAACAAATATTTTTACGAAGAATTATAGAAGGAAAAATATTTGAGTAGGAACAGAAGTCCTTGACATACTTTCCTCAAATTGTTATAGGATAAGTGCGAAATATTTGAAATTGGTTTAGCGCAACACTTTCCTTCCTTGAAGAACGGTTGCTATCGAAATAATAGCAAACCATGGTTTTAAGCGCGAGTTCTGATCTGAAGTAGCGCAAGCCATATTTTGAGGCGTGTTTTGGAAAAGAATATTTACACCTCCTGCTCGAACTTCATCTATGGTCCGTGCCATTATTGAATGACATTTCTAAGACCGCGGATGTTATCGATACGAAGGCGTGTCTTGAGAAACAATATTTTGGAATTTTCAAATTTTTGATTTTATGGGTTTTGAAGGTTTATATTTTCTATTTTCTTTTCTTTGGTTTTATATTTTGTATTTTGGTTTTGATAAATATTTACAAGGATAGAGTAGATGGTATAGTTTAAGAAGGAAGATGATACGATGCAGAGATAAGGATATCGGCGACCCCATTGTAGAAGATAAAAGTCATCATCTCTTAAACATTCACCACAAAGCTTCGAGGCTCGAATAGAAGATAGAACATGAGCCTTTGAGAAAGAAAGACTTTGGCGACTTCACCCAAACCGAAAATCCATTAGATGAGCAAATTCAAGGCTCTATTTCAAGCTTGCCTTAGCCGGTGCAAAGAGAAGCACACCATTATCATAAATCCAGCTTGCTCCTTTTAAGAGCGATGAGTCGAGATTAAATGGTTTGGGGTTATATCATCAACAAGAACGACAATGTATCATCCCACTCTTTAAATTTCTTCTCATATTTCATTACCACTTTGAAGTGCAGGCGATACATCCCCAAAGTTGTCAAGAGACCACTTCCCCAAGTAGATGAATTGATGCGATCGGTCTTTAGACTAGAGCTCACGAACGAATACACATATACAGAAGACGGAGAAACTTATACCATCAGTAGCAAATTAAGTCCGATAGCCAAAGAATAACCCGATGTATACTTTTCTCTCCCACGAAGAAAGTATATGAAGCTCAAGAACCGAAGTACCGAATGTCCAAAGAGAATAGCAGATAACATTGAAGAAGCGGGCGAATCATCGATTATCTGCGGATGTCAACTCGGAAGAAGTGATTATATATCGAATCAGCGATTAAGCACTCGAGTGAAACGGTGATCGTCCCCAATGTACACAATCTCTCTCCACGATGATTGCGATAACATCGAAATCATCACACACTAATATACCTCTTTTATCTTGAAACTAACTCTTCCATCTCTTCCCCACATAGTTGGAATAAGAACACTAAGCGCCATGAGTCAAACCTTGAGTTTCTTTGCGGTAATGACATTAGTCTTCCGGGATATCTTCAATCACTTAGAAGTATTAAGTTCATCAATGTTTACTCGCGTTTAGATGTGTGTCTCCTTCCCCTTGCTGGTTTTGATGCTTGAATCAAGAACACATAATAAGCCCGTATACAAGAAATCATTGAGAAGAACACTTGAACTCTTGTGAGAATCAACTTCTTTGAAGAATATGAGCAAGTCTAATTGGGATTAACTTTGGCTTTTCACTCTCCCCAATTAGTGCTCTCCCTAAACCGACAATCTTTATGATGAATGCTTGAATTAAGAAGAAGTCTTTAGATCGTTAAATGCAACTCGTCTTTAGTCTTCTAACATGTACGGAAAATGTAGAAGCGATAGACTCGACCTTCTTCAAGATTGTCCATTTGGGGAATAGAATGTTAACATCTTCTTCTCACCAAATGCATTCCGTTAACTTACATTTAGCAAATCCCTTAACTCAAATCCTCCCAATCAAACAAAACGGAAAGATGTTCATCAAAAATCGACCCATATTTGGAAGCACTTTGTCATTAATCTCATTAGTCCGTAAGAAGATGTCAACCAACGGCTCTTAGAAGAAACTCCATGTAATGATGACCCGATAAGAAGAAGCTCGGTTCTTACATGAATTCGGAGTCGTTTGACCATTAATTCTCATATATCAATCATCTTGCAGTAGTTTCACACTTCTTCTCCCCCTCAAGAATTGCATACGGAGTTGCCATTCTTGATTGAATAAGTGAACATCATCCAAATATATTTTATTCACACTTCTCCCCATAAAATTAGCACATGATGTCGCCATCTTCATTATATTGAGCAAGTGGAATAAGAAAACAATCAACGGTAGTCCGGTTCACTTGATGTTTGAAAGCACATGGAAAAAGCATGAAGCATGTTGATGAGAATGGTCATTAGTGAGAAGATTTCCTCTTCTTCGAAGATAATGCGATTTGAAGCGTACACATTCCTTTTCTTTAGAGTACGATGCTTGAGCTGTTGTGTTCAAATGTCATAAGAAGATTTCTCTTCTTTCAAAGATAAAGCGCCTTTGAGACGTACACTTTTCTTTTCTTTAGAAGGAGGCTTGAGCTGTTGTGTTCAAGCGTCATAAGAAGATTTCTCTTCTTGGAAGATAAAGCGCCTTGAGCGTACACTTTTCTTTTCTTTGAGAGCGAGGCTTGAGCTGTTGTGTTCAAGCGTCATAAGAAGATTTCTCTTCTTCGAAGATAAAGCGCCTTTGAAACGTACCCTTTTCTTTTCTTTAGAAAGCGAGGTTTGAGTGAAGTATTCACACGTCATAATGTTGAAGTACGAGGCTGAGCCGATGTGAGCAGATGTCATAAATCTCTCTTTTCAATCTCTCTTGGCAAACTAGTAATCAACCTATTATCATTGGTGGGCTCTTTGTCGTGACGGTGATGGAGAAAACCCAATATGATTAATTTGACCACGAGTAAACTAACCCGAACTCGTGACTTAAACTTGCACGTATGAAACAAAGGCGGTGCCGATTTCCATTAGCATCTCTAAGTACTCTATACTCTTCAACCAACCAACCATCAGTATAAGGCGTACATCACCTCTTGAAAATACACAATTGAATGTGACCTTGAGCACTACAACGTAACTCCTTAAAGTGATAGTTATTTTGTGGTGGTAGGCCCGATTCCCCAGTGGTAAAGAAAGGAAAAAGTCACCCAACAATAACTAGATTTCCAAGTCTTGGTTTTTGATAATAAGCTCGAACAAGGATCTTGAAGAATCTTCATCCAACCATCCCCGATACCTTCGGATACTAAGTGCACTCGCCGTGATATTTCACTTCAACCTCGAATAAATAATAGTGAATTAACCCGTTGTCACATCTCGGTTAAAAGCTCAACTCTAGCCTCCTTTGACGTTTTAAGTGAACTCGATAATGGTTTCATCCGGGCCATGGTTAAAAGCACATAACCCGTAAAACCATGTAATAGCCAAGCGCCATGAAGAATATTCAAGCAATTACCCAATTCATGAAGTACACCTTTTATCCCTTCTTTGAAGAAGAAACCGTAGCACCGACATCGGATAAGATCCTAAATACACTTTCCTTTTCCATGATGGTTCCATCATTACGGGATTTTACAATTCTATGGTTTAAGCAGAAATAGTTTATTTCACGGATTTTACAAAACCAAGAATAAACCGTAAGATAGATCCGGAAATGCACTTTACTATTACCGGGATGTTCCCATTGTCACGGATTTTACAAGTCTATGATTTAAACCGAAATAGATTCTTTCGCGGGTTTTACAAAATCAAGACAAAGCGTAAACAATGTCGGCTTGAATGTGTTATGACAAATTTGGTTTTGGTGAATATATGTTTTAGGGGAACATGCGGCGGTTCTTCAACGGTTCATTATCCAACATCAACAATTCTCATCATCACACCAAATCACATTAACAAATCTCATCATCAAAACTCATGATCGAAAATCTCATATTGTCCAATCTCATAAACCTCATACCAACAAAACTCATATTAGTCAAATCTCAAATGCGATCAAATTTTGCGAGCCGTCGATCAATCATCCAGTCATCATATACTTGTTGACCCAATCCATCAAGAAAGACACCGGTCCGAAAACAAATTCGCATATCAATTCAAGCATATATCCGGGTTTAATCTTTGACTTGCCACTCATGATATCAAAATGATTTAAACAAAATGCATCCAACATAAGTTTGAGATAACACTTTGTTTACAAAGTGAGTCCCATCATTTAAAGTAACTAACAATTAACTTAGATACATGATCATTCATCCCACTTAATTGCTCGTAACATAGCAGTCTAAGATCCAAAATTATACAGCCCATATGTCCGTTTGACCATATAACACATATCCTTCCCAATTCCAAACTACACGAGCCCACATTAAAATGATAACCTTAATCCATAAGTATTCAATCTCGGCCCAATCAAGCACAGCAAAACCCTCCTCTCACCATCAAGATCAAACGCAACAAATCAAATTAATCACATATTAAATTAAATCCAACCCTAATATATCCGCACCCCGTATGATGTTTTCTCCCAAGATCTGAGAAAAACAACAAATACATGACCCTCATCACGTGAATCATTTCTTTCCGACAATCTCCTTATGATCTTTATTCGACATGACCTCGCCACGGGATGGCAGCGGTTAAGAATCTTGGCATCAAGATCAACGAGCGAGGTAAACTAGTTGGTTTTATGAATGATTGTTTTGAGATTTGAGCGAATTTAGACACAAGAAATTAACACCCATGTTATTTTCTTTTTCTAAAGAGATTCGGACATGAAATTTTGAAGTAGATACTTTACAAAAGGATTGATGATGAATATACTTTTGAGGTTCAATATAAGAACGAATCAATTATAATTCAAAAGTAGTATTTGAGATCTTTTTTATTTTTTCTTAACCGAATATGACAAGAGAATGAAACCCCTTATGGTTTTGTTCTATGTTCAAAATTTTCAGATATTCATATGAGGTGTAAGCTTCAACGGATCTATGATGGATTAAAAAGTGTGAGCGATTTTTATAGATCGGATATTAATTGAGATACACACGCTTAAAGAATCGAGATACGTAATTAGCTTGTATTATAACTTATTGTATCGAGTCATGTGATAGATGTAGGAGATTGTTGATTTTGAAGAATTGTTGATGTTGTTGATGCTATGATGTTGTTTGATATTGTTCTTTGATTCATTGATTGTTGTTGTAGTTTTACTTGTTGTAGTTGATGTAGATGTAATGGTCAATCAAAGCTCACCTGTCATCTTCTTCTTCTTTCTTACAAACCTCAAAAGGCTAGTGTTAAATTGCATAAGTAGAATGTATCTTGAGTCAAAACTCAAAATTTTTATAACAAGTCGCTACATTGGTATGACACAAGTCGCATGTAATCGAATACACAAGTCGCTATTGACTCAAAGTCAAAGAAACACAAATCGCTTCAGTATTAAGGACAAGTCGCTATTGACCCTTTGACTCAAAAGTCAACTCGCTTTTGACCTGTAAATGTGGCAACTCGCTACCCATATTCAATGAATCTGGACCATTATTTTTGACAAGTCACTGCTAAAAATGAAGGACAAAAAGTACTATCCTGAAAACAGGGACAGGGCATTACTCTTACTCCAAATCGCTACCAAGAATACCAGTAAAAGCCCAGAAAAACTGCTTTAAAGTACATCACATTAGACCCTTTTGACCACAAAACTATGACAAGATTGACCATTAGCGGTTTAACAAAGAGCAACAAACTACGGTTTACACCGCGAGAACCACAAATATTGGGCAGGTTTACAAAACGGTTTGAAACCACCCATGATTCAATTTAACATTCAAGTTTTAAAACCAGGTTTGTAACAATCGGTTAAGACCTTAACACATACCCATCAGATTAAACTATTAAAACCAGATTATTACAACAACAAACATCAACAAAACCATATCAAACTCATTAAAACATCACCAAAAACGAATCAAACCGCATGTAAGAAAACCGCCAAAACCCATACGAATCATTAGAACAACAAAACCTAGGCTCTGGTACCATTTGTAGGATCGTAAATATTGTGTTGTTTTTATGATTCGGGTGGTCTTGGATGATGAAAATACATGTTAGCCATTTAGAGAGAGAAAGAGATGAGAGGGTGTTCTTGGTAGAGAGTTGCTTAACAAAAAATGAAATTTTAGATTGAGAAGCACCACCCCTTCTAAGGATGGAAGGGGTATTTATAGTTACAAATACTACGTCCTCCTGACGGACTGTGGATCAGGCATACAGTGGGTAAAGACCCGTCCTTCCTCCACGGTGTTGCACTAAACTAAACTACGCTACTAATTAACTAATTAACTACTAAATAACGTAACAAACGATATGTCTACTAGCTAACTTATGCTAGACCATAATTGGGGTGACCGACACTTTAACATGGAATTTCCAATTCCTAACAATGACTGTCGAAATTTCTAGATTTTATAAAAGCGATCGGACCTCTATTTCATGTAAGTCGAAAATGATTTTTTCTAGCGTAATACTTGTTTCAATCACTTCAAATCAACGCTAAATCTATTCTAAACCTACCATACACCTTCTTAGGGTGTCATGGATTCCTAAACATCATCAACAATGATGTGTTTCATGGGAATAATTATATGATGATTTATACTGATAATAAGTAATAAAAACAAGTAAAAAGTGGTATGGTTCATAGTATATTTGCATGTTTTGCTACTAGATCATAAAAATAAATCAAGTAATAGCATGAAAGATTAGGAAAATTATTTAGAACACTTACTAGTAGTATGATGAATTTTTGAGCTAGAAAACCTAATAATCTTGAGGTTTTTTATTTCAAAACCCTAACTAGATTATTAATAGAACTTGAATGATACTTGAAGCTTGTAAATTGTATGATTCCTTATTGTGTTTATGCCTTGATCGACCAAAGTGGTGAAGAGAGAAAGGATGACAAACTTTTTCACCTTTTGTTATGTGTATCTATGTGTTTGAAAATGAATATAAAACTTGTAACTTGCAAATATCTAATAACTAGCTTATGTGTACACTTAGGTGGAAAGGTTTAATAAATGAAAATGTTGACGTGGGGAGGTCGGCACATAAAAAATGGGAAGGATGATGTGTTGTTTGATGATTAAATGTGTTAAATGTTAAGTATAATGTATAATTTGTACATGTAACTAATTATTTAGTGTAGCGTTAGCTAGAAATCGATTTTATCGGAACAAAATAAAATATATTGAAGTCATAAAAATTTTAAAAATGCATTTCATAAGAATTGAGTGAATAAATTAGGGTGAGCAAAACAAACCGAAAAAACGAAACCGAACCGAAACCGAAAAACCGAATGAAAAAACCGAGAAAACTAAAACCGATGGTTCGGTTTTACTTTCGAAAACCGAAAAATGCGGTTCGGTTTGGGTTTCGTCAAAAACAAATCGCAAAAACCGAACCGAACCGAGCAGTTTATTATATAATAATATCTAATTAATATATTATAATTAAATAATTAAATAAATCAAATTCATAAATTCATATTCATTTTGTGAGTGGATTTATAATATATTTATCTTAACATTTATATTTATGTGTGTTTGTCGTGTCGCGTGTTTTGTGTGAATATATCAATAAGTATTCGATAATGATTATACTACGTGTATGTTCACTTGTATGTGTATGTCTCATTTATATGTTTGTAATTGTAGAATTATGCAATAAACATTATTATGCTTAGATTGAAAAAATAAATAAAGAAGAATAACTAATTTTGTACGTAAAACAAGTTTGTTGGTATAATTTGGCCTTACCCCATTAACGGTTAGAAACCGGAAAAACCGAACCGAAACCGATAACAAACCGAAAAAACCGAACCGCCAAAAACCAAACGGTTTCGGTTTTGGGTTCTACAAAAACCGAACATTGTGGTTCGGTTTCGGTTTTAGCCAAAAACCGACCCAAACCGAACCGTGCACACCTCTACTTTTATGTATGTTATTTGGATATAATCCTATGATTTTGTTACTTAATCGTACAAAAGTGTGTTTGCAAGTTCATTTGTAGTCAAGTACAGGAAAATGGAGAAAAAGACGGAAAAAGAAGTAAAACACGAAGATTTCTCCATGTACGAAGAAATCCCGTCAAAATCATGACTTGTGGAGTATATTCGAGAAGGTAAAGTCATCAAGATAGTGGTCCAAAGACTCAAGAATGAAGTTCAAGAAGGAAAACGAGAAAGAAATGAAGAAATGAAGCTAAAACGAAGACATATTGGAAGACTCGTTGTTCCCGACACACCTTCACCATTTTGGCCATAACTTTTGCATACGGACTCGTTTGACCCCAGTTGTGACCACGGAAAGCTAAGAGAAAGATCTACAACTTTGGTGCTTATAATTTTCTGTCAAAAAGCTCCAACCGTTCGGTCGTGCCCCGCAACCGGAACGGTTGGAGAGTAGTCAAGTAGACCAACCGAAACGGTTGGAGGCCAACCGAATCGGTTGGGAAGCCCTGGACAGCCATTTCTTCATCACTAAGACTCCAAACTTGTTCCAAACGATTCTAGGTCCTTCCTACATGTATTCTAGTCCCTTCCAAGCTCCTTGGAGGCCAAGTTGAGCATTGAATACCCCTAGCCTTGAGAGTAGTATAAATAGACCTCATTTGTGTATGTTTTCATCTTCCCTTCCCCATCCTTCTCATCCCTTTCACCCACCACTCCATCTCTAGGTGTGAAATTCGAGCCTCCACCTTTGGGGCAATTTCCACCTATTACACCATCCTCTCTCAACTTACCTTCCCCAGGTGTGAAATTCAAGCCTCCCCGCAGGGCGAATTTCCACCAACTATCCTTCCCCAAAGGTGTGTAATTCAAGCCTCCACCCTTAAGGATGAATTTCCACCAAATATCCTATCCCAACTTGTGTGAAATTCAAGCCTCCACCCTTAGGGGCAATTTCCACCAACTATCTATCCCAATTTGTGTGAAATTCAAGCCTCCACCCTTAAGGATGAATTTCCACCAACTATCTTCCTAAAGACCACAAACCTCGCCAAATTAGTGTAGTGTGCTCAAGGGTTGTTGAAGGTGTTTGGACATCATTTTCCGGCTTGGTAGAACTATTGTAGTTGATTGGAGGCTTGAAGGTTGCTATAATCCTTCATCTTTGCCTATTGTAATTCATACTTTGGGTAAACCTTATTACTTTTATATTTCCATATGTTTGTTATTGATATGATTGTTGAAGCTTTGTGTTTGATTGAAATAGCCATGAATGTCTTGATGCTTGATTATTCTTATATTGCTTTTCTTGTTGGTTTGATACGTGACAATCATAACCATCAACTTGTTACTTGTTACTTGCTTAAACAAACAAACAACACTTGTAGTGCAACCAAGTCTCTTGGGACGACCTTGATTTACCATATACTATACTACAACTTGACTAGGGTATACTTGCCGAATGTGTTCCTAGTTAACGGTAATTCTTGTTTACAAATTTAAAACCCGATGGAACCCATCAAGTTTAAAGGCGCCGTTCTTGGATTTGTTTTGCACTTGTTTGTTCGTTTGATTGTTTTCTTGTTTTATAGATTGTTTGTTTGCTCGCATGATAATTCCGGCATCGTCACCATCAAGTTTTTGGCGCCGTTGCCGGGGATTTGGTTTTTGTTCTTAGGTGTTTGATTGTTTGTTTGTTTGTTGAATTGTTTGCTTGAATTGATTGCTCGTTTCTTCGAATGATATATTGCTCTTGCTCATGAATGATTGTTTCTTTTCTCTTAATGTTTGCTCATGATGTTTACTTAAATGCTTGTCTTTCATTTTCTCAAAAATCTCTCATTTTCTCAAAATTGCTCAAATGATCTTTGCATCAAAATCAAGTTTTTGATGTTAAGATTTCGTTTCATGTGTTATAAAAATGCTCATTTCAAAGATAGCTTTCTAAGTGTGCTAAAAATCGTTTGCGAAAAAACCCACCAAAACCACCCCGAATCAACCAACCGATCGGTTGGCACTCCAACCGATCGGCTGGAAGCTTCGTACTTAATAAATCAACACGAACCGATCGGCCTGTACCCGCAGCCGATCCGGTTGTGTGTTCTATTAAAAAAAAAGTCATTTTGCTATTTTAAGTTTTGTTAATTTTTAGTACATTGTAAATAAATAAGTACATGTGTTTTTAAAAATAAAAGTGTTTTGAACTTTGTTGGTATGTTCACTGGAAACCCAAACGAGACTATAACTTTCGTCCCACTCGGGCCACGAGAGGTTTAAAGGCTTGTTGCATCGCTAAATGCAACCGTGATGCCTCTGAAAGTGAGTTTTAGAATTTCTGGCGTTTTGTAGTTTAGTTTATTTTGCAGATTTAATAAGCTCTTGGAGGAAAGATTGGTTGGATCATGAACCTTATACTCTTGATTGGACATGTTTGGATGAAAAATCAATTGCTCTCACATGCTTATGCTAGCGTTTGCTTCGCATCTTATCATATAGAGTTCGATCGCGATTTCTTTGGCCCGGGAGGTTTCGTTTCTCTTGGACTTATTATTTAAATTTTCCCTACTTTACATGCTTTGAAGTTTTCGCAATTGCTTTATTTTGTTTCTTTGTTATTTTTCCTTTGTTTGTTTGTTTGTTGGTAAATTATTTTAATAAATTGACTTTTTTAAGTCCCTCGAAAGTAAGGCTCACCCATTGTAAACAAACTGTGTGAGAAGTATAAGGCGGTCTCCCGATTCCCTAAAGTTGGGTTTTAATATGCTTGGCGTTGACACCTTCTCCGCTTCTTTGTGCGTTTCAATGGAGCTACCAAGAACTCGTGGGACAAGAATAAGTCATGTTTTTTAAATAAATTAAAAAAAAAAAAAAAAAAAAAAAGTCATTGCTAGTTTATTTTTCAAAGTTTTCTCATAGTAATAGTAATAATAATAATAGTAATATTTTTGTAATTAAATTATTTTTCTTTTGTGTGCTTAACTTAAGTGTGGGGGAAAATATTATTGTGAAAAACGAAACTTGTTTTTAATTTCCAAAATTTTTGGGCCAATTTTTAAAATTTTGTGAACTTGTTTGCCCTCATGATCTAGTTGTTTTCACGCTTATAGGATAATATATTAGAATAACTGGATCAACCCACTGGTGAAATCAGTAAATTTTGAAAAACTTGAGATGTGTCCCGATTAATATTGCAATCCATTATGGGATTGATAACATATGCTAGCACATTTTATAGCCCTTCCACTAAATTGTGAGGATTTGAGCCTATTTCTTATTAGCATACATCTTTTATGCTTGGATTTTTTTTTTTTTGCTATGAGTGTGCCGGTGATTTTATATATTCTAGAACTTGTACTTGTAAATCATTACCAGACCGCAGTAAGATCATATTCGTGTGATATAAGTGTTTATGCGTGATAAAGAGGCACCTTAGGAATAAAACCAAATGGCCTTCCATTTTACATCTAATAATATATTAGCTAACCACATCGGTTAGTTAACCACCTTTACATGGACCCATTTGTTAGCGCTCATCTTTAGCGCTAGATACCATAGTTACACCCTCAGAACCATCCTTTTCATTTTGTTAAATCGAGAAAAATACAAAAATATTTTACACTTTAAAGCTTAGCCTACCCTTTGTCAATGTCTAAATGGTGGGTTGCTAGTTGCTTGGTATGATTGGATTGTTTTGATGATTATGAGTTAGCCGCACTTTGTCAATCGTGTGTGTCATTCAGAGCAAAGGCGAGCTGCGACTTCTTATTTGTATTTTTGTGGTGTGTGCTTATACGAAGTGTGGGGAGATGTGATGTAAGAAGAAGGATTAAAAAAAAAAAAAAAAAGTGAAAAAAAGAAAAAAAGAATAAGTCATCGAAAAAAATGAAAGAAAAAAAATATATGTGATGACAATATGCTATATTACTATGTAGATTAAGAAAGAGGAAGTATGTTTGAGATATCGATTAGCCAATGTGGTAAGACGTGATATATATATTTGGTGATCGATATGTGAAGAAGATAAGTTAGTAACTATAATCATTTTCGGGTTCGCGGATTGTTTGGTAACTAGCAACATGAGTATTAGACTTGACTTTATTTTTCTTTTAACACCAATTTCATTAATATTTCCATGTCTTATCTCTTC
This sequence comes from Chrysanthemum lavandulifolium, assembly GCA_022545495.1. Lineage (NCBI taxonomy): Eukaryota > Viridiplantae > Streptophyta > Magnoliopsida > Asterales > Asteraceae > Chrysanthemum > Chrysanthemum lavandulifolium. The sequence goes on from CM040246.1 coordinate 39,002,293, forward strand.
CTTTTTGGCTTTGTGAAAATACGAAGTGCGTGAATATTTTTAGTGACCATCCGGTTCTTGAAGGATCGAATGACGCGCCAGCGATCTAGTGCATATTTTTGGTGACCATTCGTTATGCGAATAACGCGCCAGCGATCCAATGTATATGCTAGTGACCATCCGTTGTTTGAGTTAATCAAGAATTCGCACCAGCGATCTATTATATTCTTGTATGTAATGTTTGAACATAAGTCTTGTTAACCCTTTTAGCCTAAAACCCGAATAAAAGCCCGCTTTAGATGTTTACACTTGGTGCTTACGCCACGTCGGTGGAGTTTTGTTTCTTGTACAAGCCTATGGTAATATTTAGATCATGACTGAGCAATATGAGTGTACTATTCCTTAATACTATCCATCACTAAATAAATTGAGTGTTGAGTGAATTATACTTCATTCATTTTCGTGAGGTGCTTAGCCATGTTATCAAGCGAGAGAATCCATAGGGTATTGTCAAACATCTCGATTTTTTACTTCAAAAAGCTTAAAACGATGAATCTTATCTCGTACTTGTACTTGGTAGATTTGTATCATATTTTTATTAATCATATTTCATGCACCATGTGGGTTTTATTTTTCTTATTTCTAGATTTGCTTGAGGGCAAGCAAAACCTTAAGTGTGGGGAGTTTATACTCATTTTAGCTTATTTTATATATTAAAAAAATAAAAAAAAAAAAAAAAACCAAAAAATTTCCTTTTCGTTTTGTCATTTAGGTATGTAGTTTAATTTTTCTTTTCTTAGATTTGCTTGAGGGCAAGCAAAATTTAAGTGTGGGGGAATTTGATAACGCTCAAATTCTGCATGCTTTTATGTATGTTATTTGGCTATAATCATATGATTTTGTTACTTAATCGTACAAAAGTGTGTTTGCAAGTTCATTTGTAGCCAAGTACAGGAAAATGGAGAAAAAGACGGAAAAAGAAGTAAAACACGAAGATTTCTCCATGTACGAAGAAATCCCTTCAAAATCATGACTTGTGGAGTATATTCGAGAAGGTAAAGTCATCAAGATAGTGGTCCAAAGACTCAAGAATGAAGTTCAAGAAGGAAAAGCGAAAAGAAATGAAGAAATGAAGCTAAAGCGAAGAAATATTGGAAGACCGTTGTTCTGACACACCTTCACCATTTGGCCATAACTTTTGCATCGGACTCGGTTTGACCCGGTTCACGGCCACGAAAGCTAAGAGAAAGATCTAAAACTTTGGTGCTTATGATTTTACGTCAAAAGCTCCAACCGTTCGGTCGTGCCCATAACCGGAGCGGTTGGAGAGTAGTCAAGTAGACCAACCGAAACGGTTGGAGGCCAACCGAATCGGTTGGGAAGCCCTGGACAGCCATTTCTTCATCACTAAGACTCCAAACTTGTTCCAAACGATTCTAGGTCCTTCCTACATGTATTCTAGTCCCTTCCAAGCTCCTTGGAGGCCAAGTTGAGCATTGAATACCCCTAGCCTTGAGAGTAGTATAAATAGACCTCATTTGTGTATGTTTTCATCATCCCTTCTCCATCCTTCTCATCCCTTTCACCCACCACTCCATCTCTAGGTGCGAAATTCGAGCCTCCACCTTTAAGGACGAATTTCCACCTATTACACCATCTCTCTCTCAACTTACCTTCCCCAAAGGTGTGAAATTCAAGCCTCCACCCTTAAGGACGAATTTCCACCAACTATCCTTCCCCAAAGGTGTGTAATTCAAGCCTCCACTCTTAAGGACGAATTTCCACCAACTATCCTATCCCAACTTGTGTGAAATTCAAGCCTCAACCCTTAAGGACGCATTTCCACACCCTATCCTATCCCAATTTGTGTGAAATTCAAGCCTCCACCCTTAAGGACGAATTTCCACCAACTTATCTTCCCCAAAAGACCACAAACCTCTGCCAAATTCGTGTAGTATGCTCAAGGGTTGTTGAAGGTGTTTGGACATCATTTTCCGGCTTGGTAGAACTATTGTAGTTGATTGGAGGCTTGAAGGTTGCTATAATCCGTCATCTTTGCCTATTGTAATTCATACTTTAGGTAAACCTTGTTACTTTTATATTTCCATATGTTTGTTATTGATATGATTGTTGAAGCTTTGTGTTTGATTGAAATAGCCATGAATCTCTTGATACTTGATTGTTCTTATATTGCTTTTCTTGTTGGTTTTGATACGTGACAATCATAACCATCAACTTGTTACTTGTTACTTGCTTAAACAAACAAACGACACTTGTAGTGCAATCAAGTCTCTTGGGACGACCTTGATTTACCATATACTATACTACAACTTGACTAGGGTATACTTGCCCGAATGTGTTCCTAGTTAACTGGTAATTCTTGTTTACAAATTTAAAACCCCGATGGAACCAATCAAGATGCTACAACATTATTATGATGGGTTTTGTGATGGTTGTGTTGTTCGGTTTTCCGTGTAGAACAGTAAGGATCCTGAAATATTATCAAGAATCAAGGGCTGGAGTAACAGTCAAACAAACCAAGTGTGTATGTATTCACTGTGTGAATAAGTGTGTGAGAATGAAAATAGGGCAATCGCCTTTTATATGTGGGATATCTCTTTATTTATAGGGAGGTATCTAGGGTTTTAGGATAAACCCATGTGGATGATCAACTACTGTGAAAAGCCATGTGTTGATCATCTGATGAGCAAATAAGAATGATAGTTGGCATTCTTTCCTTGGTTCATATCAGGTCGTGCCCGTCCCATATTCTTGGTCATGCGTGATGGAAAACGTAGGGTCAAAATTAAAAGTTTTCATAACCATTATCAGAAAACATGCAACAGCAGATAGTAAAATCCCTACAATGATTTTCTAGGAGCCATCGATCTATATACAGTTTATAACTAATCAAATAAAAACCACAACACTTGCGTACTTGGTCGTTTGAAATGGGAGATCAACACGAACCAAATAATCCAAAGCATGACTCCTCACGGTTATACGCACTAGCTCTCAAGCAAGTGCATCAGCGTGCTAGTGGTTGATCAATACAGCCGCAGAGAACAATCTGATTGTATGATGCACAACACACGAATGTGTTGTCTTGGTTGGTGTGTCGGCCTAACAAAGCAAGGGAGGGATGATTAGAGTTTTGTAAATTGCATAATGACTAAATAATTATCTCTTATATTTATAAGGCTTATTAAATAATTAGCAAATTCAAAATGAGATAATTATCGAATAAATAAAAGATAATTACTAAGTTTAAAAAGATACTTATCTTTATAAACAAGTCAAGCAACCAAGCCCGACCCATCTCACCCTTTGGATTGTCGGCCGCCTAGTGGGCTCCACAAGAGGTTTTCGCCTCTTGTTGGGTTAAGCCCAATCCCATCCTTTACTTATTTAGTCAACCAATTAATGCTATTTCGTATTAGCTGATCATTTATGTATTTACGATAAATATATAAAGCTGCAATCTCAAGCTACTGTGTGCGACTCCAGTGGCGTGTATATCAATGACAGTATTTAATTTCGTTATATCATCCACACAATCCTATAACTTCCTCCCACTGTCACATGTAAGATACCATGTCTTGTGTTAGGTGACAGTTGGGTGGCAGTTGTCATGTGCGTGTATGCTACACGGTCTGAGAGGCTTTCCCGTCCATATGCGGCCAGGGAATGTATATATGCTTATCAAGTGTTGATAACGGGCTTGATTTTAGCGTGTAACTAGTGGGTTTGGATGACTAATATCCATACACTATCAATTATAATCAATATAGATTAAATTAACGTACATGCACGATAGTATGAATATAAAAATGAAGCACGAGTTATTGTGATACGTAAATGGATACACAAGATTGTACATATACAAACAACTCATGTTATTCCTCTTTATGAGTTTAAATAAGGATATCAGATAAATAGTTTTTTTACAATATGCGTTCGATAACGACTCATGTTATTCATTTCTATTAATTGTATTTATAACAACGACTCATGTAAATCCTATTTAAAGTTTAAATGAGGATACATGGAAAAGCAATTTTGTTTTTAGCTTTATCTTTTAATTTCATACTAGAAAGGTACTCGTGCAATGCAGCAGCCGGTACTCGGTGACTATTTTTGTGGCGAGCAAATATAGAACGTCTAAATTATTAATAGTGTAAATAGTTAGCACTTTTATTTCAAATTTTAGCATTAAATTGATGGTTATAATTTTAGTGAACTTTTATTATAAACAATTTTATTAAAAATATATCATTATTGGAGGAGGTTACTATATGGTTTAAATTAGACTTCAATTCTCAAATTTTACATTAATTTTCTAATTTTCCTTTTATAGTAATGTTTTTTATCTTAAAATTTTAAGACTTCCTTTTACATGAAATCTTAAATCCTTTATAATGTAGTATAAAAGTATAGATTAAACATCATTGATATAGATATAGATATAGAATAGAAGTATAGATGTAAAAAATGAGCCTTTTGATATATTAATTACAACAAAAATTTTGGAGCTCAATTTCAGTTAGAACAACAATCGAGCCATTAACACCCTTTAATTAACACCCGGCCCAAATGAAAAATCAAGCAAATAAATTTTGGAAATCGGATGATAACACTTAAGGCCCAAATGAATGGTTAGTCTTGTGATACAAAAGACCCTTAAACTCACTTGCCGTAATTTTCCGTTATACCCTAAACACACTCTCACCCACAATACGCAGTCACACCCTAAATTCACTATCACTTAATCATGCCTACCACATGCACATATCTGTGGCACTTCTATTTCTTTCACAAACTAAACACGGATAAGAACAAATCGTCCCTTTTTCTTCTTAAAACAGAATATCAAACACACTCTCTTATCTTGGTTCACTTTATAACCGAACCACAACACAATTTTTATTTGGCTTTAAGATATTTGAAAGCTCATAAGTAGGTTATTTGTTTTTGTTTAGTTAATCTCGACCGAAAGAAGGAGTGGAATGAAACAAGTATGTTTTGTTCTTTCTTTATAATTTTCAAAAATTAAAAAGAAATTAAGCTTCGAAAAAGATCTATGATGAAAAACTCTCATGCGGTTCTCTTCTAAAGATGAATCATTTTTAATATTAAGAGATAAACTGGGATCTTTTTTCCTTAATATCTTTGAAAGTCTAACACTTGCGCATGAAATACGAAAGAAAAATGCTGAGGTCTTGTTATTTTCTTGTTGTTTTGATTCATTGTTGTGTGGAGTTGGGATTTGATGTGTTATTTGTGGTCTATTAATATTATCAAGTTTTACTATTTATATTCTGCCAAACTAACCTATAGACTTAACACTAACGGGCAGTGGACCCGATCAATGTAGCTAGTAGGGTAAGTACGAGTCGTTTGTCAAGAGTGAACTACTAATATACTAATTCTAAAGGTATTCCCTGAGAGACTAGCACAAGTTTGTTTTCTAATTAAACTAATAAAGCAATTAAATAAACTAAATAAAACAAGACAAATGATAGAAGTAAAAAGGCACTAAATCAAGATAGGGAGAACATGCTAGCCAAGTCTATTCCAATTAAGTATTATTAATATGTTTTACTAGTGCAATGATTCTAGTTAGGTACAATCTCTCGTTGGTGATTTGCTAATGTAAACAAGGTATGCCTTCTCCCTTAATTCGAGGATCTGACGAGGGTTAATGTTTTCACCGTTAACAAAGCCCGCATAAAGTACTTCAACTATTATTTATAATCTACCTAGTTGACATAAATGCAACCTAAACTTCTAACAAGTTTTACTTACTTATTTGACTCATTCTTGTAATTATCTACCTAACATTATTACATGTACTGGTCATAATAAAAGGACCTACTTAGGGAATCTTCCCGACTTGTGCTCCTAAGCTAGGACCAATGCAGATGGTTTCCTACATTCAATTATCATGATTCTGATCTAAAGTTGATAATTCAATAACCACTATATATCGTAGTTAAGTTACAAAATTTAAGCATAATCCCTAGATCTAGTTACAAGACAACCAAGAACAAGTAAATAAACGAGCATAGGCCATAAACATAAATAATATCCAATGAGGTAAACTAGTAATTGATGTAAAACATATAAAAATCACATAATCTTCACAAACTTAGCTAACACCTAAGGGTGTTAGCCCATAATCTCATTAATAAAGCAAACAAATATAATCATAACGTAAATTGTATGAAACATAGTAAATACGATACGCTAAACGAATGATTATATGCTGAAACTAGGCTGATTGAGTTTACAGAACCTTCTTGTCTTCTAAAATCATATGAAAACCGAGTCTTGTGGTATAAAGTTGTATAGAATTCGCAATAAGGGTTTTCTTTATATAGTCTCTGAAAAAAGGTCGATACAGTGTATTGACTTTCCTTAATACGACGTATTGACTTTCCTCAATACGGCGTATCAGGCAATAATAGCATAGGCCTCACGATTAAAATATTCTAGAACATGTATGAACCGCCTATGGATACGGCGTATTGACCATATTGGATACACTGTATTGATGCCCTTTATGACTTGTTGATTTGATGAAGTGTTGAACTGGATACACCGTATTCCAGATGATGAATACGGCGTATTGAATCTCTGTAAAGTGGACTTAGCTTGATTTCTTCGTTTTAGCTCCAAATCACGTCCATTTCCTTAACTTTCATCAACTGCACCGTTATTTACTGTAATTAACAAAAGTAAGCAATTAAGTATCAATTCTTACATAAATAATATAAAAGAAAAAATATATATAGGATAAATGATGCATATAATTAGTCTTTATTTGATGTCATCAAGATTACTGTTGTAGTTGACGATGGGATTGAGGTCTCGAGCCAATAAAACATTATCTATGACTTTTGGGGAGGGTTGTTACATGGAAGATGCGAAAGAACCTGCTTCGAGCTTGGCGGTGGTGGGTGTGACCTGTTTTGTGAGTGAGTGAGCTATTGTGTGAGTGAAATTTTTGAAAATGAGATAAAGAAGAGAGAATGAAACTGAAAACCATAGATAGTGTTTTTTTTGTTGTGTGTAACTTTTAGGTTGGTTATATATGACTTTGGGGAGGGCTGTTACATGGTGATAAATGGGGTGTTACAAATGGGTTGTGTAACGCTTATAAAAAGATTTCAAGCAATGAAAGCTATACTAGTAACAACCTAGACTTTTTAAAGATACCTAAATTTCTAGGCTTTTAATTATATGTGTATGCATCTTTCGTATTAAAGAAATATTTTTGGTCTAAAAATTTTAAGACTTTTTAGTTTAGAAAGTCCTAAACCCTTTATAAAGTAATATAGAAGGGTTATTACGTGTTTAACACGCATTTTGTGTATAACATGATATCAATAGTTTAAACAACAACATCAACTTCACCACAATGTGAGTTATGCAAAGTAAAATCCTTCATCCAACAAACATCTATACAATATATTAATCGATATCAATATATAGTGAAAACATTTTATAAAACACATTTTATAAAACACGTGCATAATTACAGTTGTACTTATAACACAATTACGAAACATTAAAAACGACAAAATTATTATGTCTATGTATATTAAACTAAAGTTTTGAAATAAATTTGATTTATAGATAAATCTCAAGCGTGTACCGGGACTTACAACAAGTTTTTTATTAAACAAATTTTTTGTTGTCATTAGTATCAACTTTTTATAGAATTTTTTATTTGATCTTTCTTTTTAATTCGATCCTTCTTTTTATTGCAAAAGGTAAAATGGAGGGACTTAACATGCAACACTTATCAAAATTTCCTTAATTAATAGAATAGTAAGTCGGCAAATTCCCATCTCACCCTCTATAAATTGTTTCATAAACTTACAATAACTTATTTTTAGGTTTCTTGCTCGGTACCCAAGTTATATTGTTATCGTTCTAATATTCCAATAACAATGTCGACTTCTTCATCAAAGAAGATCGTGCTCAAGAGCGGAGATGATGAGACGTTTGAGATAGACGAGATAGTGGCGTTGGAGTCGCAGGCGATCAAAAACATGATTGAAGATGATTGTGCTGACAATGTCATCCCGCTTCCTAACATCACCAGTGAGACCTTATCGAAGATTATTGAGTACTGTAAGAAACACGCAGAGTCGCCAAAGATCAAAGATGATAATGATGCTAACGATGAAAAGGTTGTTGAGGATCTAAAGTCGTTTGATGCTGAGTTTGCCAAACTCAATATGCCCGTTATACAAGATATTCTTCTGGTACATGTTTTTTTCTTTAAGTAATTCTTATTTGGCCCGGTTTCGTAATGTTTTACTAGTCGAGTAAAAAATTTGGCTTTTCTTTTAGTTCGATGATGATTTTGGTGAAAAATAGGCTCGGATTAATAGCCCAAAGTTTTAGTATTGGTCGCACTAAAAACCCACAATTAACCCAGAAGATCAAAATATAAGTTATTGGCCGGTTCGGTCTTGTACCCCTGCACGTACAGTATTAGATGACTTATAAACAATTGATCAATTTATGTACAAGTCGCTTTGGTGGATTTTATGCATCTATATACTGCATTATCGTAAATCGTCTTTAGAGTCTTGACACATTGTACTGTTTTCATGCTGTATATCTATATATATATTAGTGCATTGTAGTATTGTTTATTTGTGTTGGTAGATTCGTTAGGTGTTGTCCTGAATTTATTAGTAGATGGGTCCTGGTTTGTGAATATTTTGCTAACTAGCTAGTTTTGTTTTTCTTAAATTGTTTCAGGGTGCAAACTTTCTTGACATCGAGAACCTAATAGACCTGATGTGTCACACGATTGCCGACAGGATAAGAGGCAAGACTCCTGAAGAAACCCGTGAGATACTCAACATCAAGAACGATTTTACTCCTGAAGAAGAGGCAGCACTCCGTGCTGAACACGCCTGGGCATTTGAGGGCGTTTGAGTAAACATATGCAGGCTTTTGTAGTTTAGTTATGATTCTAGTTTAGATTATAACTCAAAAAAACATGACAAATTTTCTAAATATTATTCTAGGGATGTTTTGTTGATGAACCGAGTGCTTGAAAATCTGTTTTATGACAAGATCGGCTAGTAGGAAGATGATGGTGTTTGTCTTAGCTTTTGTAGTTTGGTTGTGATTCCAGTTCAGATTATAAAATCAAAAAAACATGACAATTTTGCTATGCACTAGTTTAGGGTTTCTTTTAGTTGATGAATTTTTTAGGAATTTACAAATGGTAATACATATTGTATAATACAAATATCGAATATTACAACAACAACGTGATTGAGGCTTGCAATTTGCAGTATCCTAAAACAGAATTCACCTTGTGCGGCTGTTTTGAGTATTTATTATTCAACAATCAAGTCAAGAACAAAAGCATTTGATGCCATATATATGGGGTATGAAACGTTTCCACGAACCAATGCAACTCTTCGACAACACTGTTTAATAATAAGCCCTGACCCATCTTTCATTAAGCATAATTAAGCCTAAAACCAACCAGCTATGGACTTCAATTATTTGATAGTCATTGATGGAAGTTATTATAAAGATATATAAGTTTCATTGTGGCTCCTAAGTGGGATCATTTTTTCCATGTTCCAACCGAATTGAGTGTTCGCATATATGTTTTATGACAATCTATTGTCAGCGCTTGCTGATTCTTATGTTCAGCTTGTGGTTCAGGTGATACTGGATCGGAGAGACCATGTCTTCAAGTAGTCTTTGAGTCCTTGAAGTGTCTATGATAGAATCTGGTTGAAATTGTTTACGGACTTATTTATTAACGAGACTTTTATACTTGGACTAACTTATATTAATGTGATCCCGAGCGATGTAAAACGTGATCGTACCACGTTTAGGTACGAGCGATTTGGAATGAAAAACGCAGGTGAGTCGGTGTTACCATAAATCTAGTAAGAGACCATTGAACATACTACAAGAAAAGGGGGCTTATAGGACGCATGTTAGTGTCATATAAAAATAGTTTATAGGACCTTTAACCTAATAGGACCAAAATAAAAGTGTCCCGTAGGAAGGGGTTGTAATAGATATTTAGGACACTTAGCGGCGTCCTAATAAACTCGAACATTTTAAAACTAATTTTTTGGTCCCATAAAAATGTTTATGCGACCAAAATGGCGTCCTAATAGACCACATTATAAGCTGCTACCCGGTGTTGTAATATATGCTTACCCGTTTGTTGACACTTTCACGGGGTCCTAATACACATTTTCATAGGACGAAAACATAATGAATAAAGTCTTATTTAGTACCAAGAAAAGGGTCCTAATACATATATGCTTTATTAGAACCAAATTTGGTGTTATAAAAGACAGTTTGTCCCATGTTTAGTAATTCATGTACCTAATGTATTATTGATCAATGTCATTTTGCTCACAAATATTAAGCTGTAATCACTATAAATAAACTAAGAAATCATTGTCATTCAAATTGGTCGTTAGGATACAAAAGTTTCAATATATCTATACAACACATATTATCAATGAGAAAAACCGATCTTGCAATTGTACATAAATCGAGGAATAATAATCAGCTAAGTCATAGTATAAAAATTCCTATGAAATAACAAGATTATCATTGTTTGCCAAGTGAATGTCTTTGAAGATATCCTTTCCTTATGATCCGAATCCACCTGTGGTAAAAAAATACATATACATATCTTAATCTTAACTACATAAAATGTAAAAAAGATCAAATGTGAAAGTGAAAACTTGAAACTTGAAAGTTGAAACTCAATTATTGAACTATATATGGCAACTATTCAATCTTCTATACTACACTTCAAAGACAACCATACTACAAGAATATGACAACTATTCAATCTTCTATACTACACTTAAATAAAAACTTGTTTTCCGATTCCTTAAAATACGTCAATATGTTGCCCTATTATATTTTAGTTACTACTATAGTAACCGAGTATAAACACAAGCAACAAATTTGTTATTAAAACAGATAGTGTATAAAGTATAAACACAAGCAACAAATTAAATTAACATCGCCTAATTTGATTAGTAGCGTATATATTGTTTGCACATCAATATTTGAAATGTATTTTTAGTTACTAGACGATTATCCGTGCATAGCAATGAGATTTTACAGCGGCAGATAGTTGTAGTGATATTTTGGTTACACAAAACATTTAACCAAAACGTTTATAACTATATGCCGCTATAAAATCTCGTTGCCATGCACGTGTACTCGTGTGTATCAAAGATGGAAACAAATTATATTATTTGAATGAGGAAATCATGTGTTTCTAACTGTATCAAAGATGGAAACAAATTAGATTATTGTAAAGATGGAAACTATTGCAAGTTAATTGAATCTTGAAATTTTATTTTTTATTTATAGAAATACACGATTAGTCTAAAATGCAAACGGGCTATATTAGTAAGTCAAACAAAAGTATATACAATAATTAAGAAAGTAATCAAATCTTACCAGGGAAGCATCTAAAAACTCGACCGGCCAGTTGTAACCCACCCCTTACTCCCCATCATTATTCATGAACCATTACCGACCCTACCGCAATCTCACTAACCAACCCTAACTCGCCATCACCATCATCACAAAAAAAAAACACAATAGTTCTAGGTACGATTCTTCCGGATTCTATTTTGAATCAAGACAACAAATAGTTCATTCAATCATGCACATAATTATTAGAACGGTACATTCGTGTTTTTTTATCAGGAATTGTAAAGGGCTTTTATAGTTGATAATTTTTGGGCTTGTTGTCTATGTTGTCTTGATTAATTAGTTGGTGGTTTCGTATATACATCACGATCATGAGGTTACAAATTTTCTTCTTATAATCACCTTGTCCATCTAAATTTAAGTTTTTTTATTTTATTTAGTATATTTTTTTACCATTTTGATTATATAAAGACGAGAAGCATCTTTGCATCCAAATGCAATTTTGTTTTACTAATTTATTTCCTTTTTCAAATGATATCAGAGGTTGGATCTTAGGGGTCACCGAATTCGTAGTCTGAAAGATAATGGGCTGAACTTGTATCCTAATTTGGAGGTAAGTTGATCTGTATATATGAATTATGTTCTTTCAATAAATTTACATACTTCTATGGCACTACAAATTAAGATGTTCTCTCACTTTATATCGAAAACAATTATATTAAAAACTATGCTGAAACGCTTGCCCTTTGAAAGTTTATTTATGAGTTTCAGATTTACCGTCAATATGTACTACTACTATGTGCATTTATTAGAAAGCTTATTCACTGATTTTTTTTGTGTGGCAGTTTGTATATCGTAGAGACAACTTGCTATCGTCATAAGAAGGCATCGAAATACTCAAGTTGGTGAAGGTTTGTATACGAGTTTCCTTTTGTCTCCTCTCCTTGACAAGTAGGATGGTTGACTTATTTGTAAAAAATTGTTGTACCTATTTGTAGGTTTTCAATTTGAGTTTTAATTATTTTAAAGGGCATGGTTTTAACTACTTGAAGCCTATAAAGTTTGCAGGTTACTTTCTCTCATTGTACTCATCTCTTAAATGGCCGCAAGTAATCAACCATCTAAATAACTTAACAACTGATGTAATTTTTTCTCCCTTTCTCAACTCTTGTTGCAACTCTACCGTGCTGGGAATCAAATCACATCACTTACAGCGCTTCCCGAACTTCCAAATTTAGAGGTAAAGCATTTGGTTTTTGCTCTTAACATATCTATGATAGAAACATTTACTCTTAATTCTAATTTCTTTCCTTGTTCCAGTTTATGTCAGTTGCACAAAATAAGTTAAAAGTCTTTCATCCTTTAATCACCTTTTTGTTCGTGGATTTGTTTATGTTTCTCATTGACCTTTTGGTTGTTTATAAGTATTAGCTGCGACCAAAAATCCTATACTTGAGATGGAATATGTAGAAGCATCTATTTCACTTATAAATATTATATTTTAAATGAAATCCCATTAGGAGCCTTTTTATATCTTGTAGTTACTATATAAAAGTGATAATTTTGACTTGATAATTCTTTTAGTGTATTAATTTGTGTTTATTTGATGATTATATTGGCTACCATATACTGTATTTTAAAAGTCATTGCAACATATAACTCATACAGATCCTCTTATTTTGGTCTCATTACATTTACAATTAGAAAGTTACTATATATCTGTACTCAAGTTTGGATTATGTGTCGTGTGCTTGAAATATCTCAAGTTTTTTGCTTCTATTCGGATTTTGATGATACTTATGAAGTACCAATTTAGCTGTCAAGTGCAGCTTATTTTTGTCCACGTGTCTTGCAACAAAGTTTAAACAAGTGTAAATTAAGTTATTATCGATGTTTCGCTAACATGCATCTTTCATCTTTCATTACAATTCTTGCTAGATCATTCTTTTAAAGAAATGACACATACAAAAAATTATCATGCACAAACAACATTGTGCATTGCAAAAGGATGAGAGTTTTGTAGCTTTTAAACAAGCCACATGTGAACTTTATAAAATCACTATTGTTAGCTTTAATCTCATTTATGTAATACTCAATATTTTAATACGCACTTGGAGGTCAAAATACTGTATAGCAACAACAATAAGTTGAAAAGTTTAGGTCAGTTTCTTGTGTTTTCTAATTTATCAAAATTCCTAATTGATGTAATATTTTATTTTCAGTTTCACTAAATATTTTTATTTGTTTTTATACATGTTAAAATTTTTGCTCAAATTGAATTATCACGTATTACAACCGTTTGCAATTACATTTTGATCTTTTCACGTTTTATTTTGAATGTTATACGAAACACTTACAACAATATCGCATATCGTTAATTGTCTGCCACTAGAAATCACTGCCGCCAGAAGCGGGCACTCGCCTAGTACTAATATAAGTATGGAGCGTTTGTAAAATAATTGTTACATAGGCAATATCATGTTTAGAAAAATAATTACATTACCATGGATTACTCATATCCGACAAGTTGTATAGTCTCACCTAAAGATGTGAATCCGCATAGATATATCTCACCGAAGATACAAATGTCACCTAAACAAGAGAAAACAAATACTTACACATGTACATCGTACTTTAAGAATACCTTTACACGATTCAACATTGTTTTTTCGAATACCATGTCAAAATTATGCCATTTTTAGGTCGGCTGGATACTTACCTCTTACAAAGGAAATCACTGGTTTTCTTGTAAGTAGGGGTGACCATACTCACTAAACATAACATGTATACAATCCCATACTTTTGTGCCAAAATACTAGGAATAAACGTCGACCGCTGATCCATTTCCACCATCTTCCACCAAAGGCTACAAATAAAAGCATATAATGGTAAGGCACACAAAACCATTAATAAAGAAAAAGAATGAATTACACTAATAACTTAAAGATCACAAGAGGTTAAGGCATTAAGATTATACCAAAACAAATGTTAACGTGACATCAACATCATAAGCGAGTAAATCAATATCGTTATTCACAAGGGGCTCTTTTTTTTTTGTATTAACAACCCACATAATCACACCTAATACGTAATTAGATGAAAATTCATTAACTTTTTGATGTAGGTTATTACTATTTAAAATATTACCCATTTCTCCGATCTGGATTTGTGTACGGTTAGAATTACGGTTCATTAAAACGTAGCTTTGTATTGACGGTTCCGTGAGATAGGGCGACAATTAGTGGATCTCATTTTGAAGGACCCAAAAATTAGGAGGTAACTAAGCGGAGTTTAGGCGGTGGGAAATATTAAAAATTAAAAACTACGAGTATCACAAAAGATATTGGTATTTTATTAATAGTGAATTAAAAGTAGGAATAAAATCTAGAAACCATAAACATTTAATCTTAAAAATATTAAAATATATTAGACAAATACTCACATAAACGACAATAAATAGCGAGAAATAATTATATTTGCGAACTTGCGGTTACAGTGTGACCTGATGACGCAACACTTACGGGTTCGGTTTGTAACTATTGTGAGAAAAAATAAAAAAAATCTATGGGCTAGAAAGCGAAAAATAATAAGTTTGAAGTTGGTTCAATATTAAAACTATTAATTTAAGGATAGATGTTGTTACTATTTTAATCAAGGGAATATTAGGTCTAACAAATTAGTCACTTTTAAGTTTTTAATTTCAAGAAAAATTATCCATGCTTTATATATATATAGAGATTGGATATTTAAAAGTTGATCTCGAGAAAAGTGAGGAAGTGATCTCAACCGTTAGATCACCTCTTCATCCTTTTTTATCTCCTAACTACAGGGGCCATTTGAAAATTTCTTTATTTTTCAAAGGGTAAACATGGTTTCTTCTTATATTTTTATTAGTTCACTAATTTCTTTGTTTTACACTTCTTTCGTATAATATGTATCATTAAAGCGGTTTTTTTTATTAAATTTCTTTGTTTTTACTCACTTCTTTCGTATAATATGTAGCATTCAAGCAATTCATTTATTAATAATACTTACAAGTAAAACAAATTACAGTTCATGTATCCGAAGTATGAGCACATAATACAAGGTTTGAAATAAATCAAAGCAGATATACGTGACACCACATAATGTTGCTCACGATAAAAGCGACCCAATTCAATCTATTTGGCTCGTAAAAACCGTCATCTTCTAAGTTCATTCCAAACACTGCGGTCACAACAACAAACACGGTATCCAAAAAAGTAGCAACTGTCACTACTAGAAAACAGGGCAACACTGACGGCCAAATCCGTCATTAATCCGTTGGTGACAGCCGTTGCCGACGGTTTACTCACGGAAAATTTCCGTCGGTATAATCGCCGTCGGTAATTTTGGTGACGGACTTTACCGACGGATTTCAAAAATCACCAACGGAATTTTCCGTTAATAATCCGTTATTAATTATTGACGGGTTACCATATGATTAACGACGGATTTTATTGACGGATTCCCAACAGGATTTACTAACGGATACGTGTCAGAAAATGCCCACGGAGTTTGCCAACGGATAATCGTCACTATCACAACAAAATATAGTTTCGTGTTCTGTCACTATCCTGTGACAAATTTGTGGCTGTTTTTGGCAATTAATTACGGCCATTTTTACGTATCATAGAATCCTATAAAACAAATAATCGCAAAAGATTCAAATCATATTGTAAAATCTGCAAATACAAGTCCCAATCCAATATTCAAATAACAAATTCAATAAAAAATATGTCAAAATGTATGATATCTGATGAACAACATATAAAATAATGTAGTGATGTATTTTGGGGTTGTTGCATGTCAATTGTACTCTTGTTGAAGCTCCTCAACTTCTTTCTTCCATAGGAGATACAAGCAACTGGATACAACCAATACGTACACAACATAAGTAAATGTAAGCCAAACTGACCCATTTTGGCCCATGCCAACCAATTTCAGCATAAACCAAACCATTACTGTAAAATGCATTCATACACAACATGATCTATTTAAGCTTTAGAGATATACCCTTTTATTTTCCTATTCTTGTACATAAAGTAAAGTAGAGTCTATTTGTATGTGTCGACATTATCTGCATCCAACCAAAAACAAAAGTTAATTAAACAATCAAGACATATCACCTTAAAGTTAGTTAGCCAACACAATTAGAAAGTAAAGAGGTGTGTTTGCAGCCATTATCATACACTAAAAGCACCACAATTCAGAAAGTAAAGAGTCGTGTTTGCAGCCAACATACACGAAAAGCCATAAAATTCATCAAATACAGCCATTAACGTGCAAGAAAAGACACAAAATTCAGCAAGTAAAGAGGCGTTTTTGCAGCCATTAATGTACACAAAATTCAGCAAGCAAAGAGGCGCATTTGCAGCCATTAACGTACACGGAAAGCCATAAATTTCAGCAAGTAAAGAGGCGAATTTGACAGCCATAAATATACACGATAAGCAACAAAATTCAGCAACTAAAGAGGCGCGTTTGACAGCCATTAACATACACAAAAATCCCTAAAATTCAGCAAGTAAAGAGGTGAATTTGATAGCCATTAACATACAATAAATGCCACCTAATTCAGCAAGTAAAGAGGTGCGTTTGACGGCCATTAACGTACACGAAAGCCCCAAAATTCAGCAAGCAAATAGGCACTTTTGACAGCCATTAACATACACTAAATGCTACCTAATTCAGCAAGTAAAGAGGTGCGTTTGACGGCCATTAACGTACACGAAAAGGCCCAAAATTCAGCAAGTAAATAGGTGCTTTTGACAGCCATTAACATACACATAAAGCCACAAAATTCAGCAAGTAAAGAGGCATGTTTGACACCCATTACCATACACTAAAACCCCAAAATTCAGCAAGTAATTAGGCTCGTTTGATAGCCATTAACATACACGAAAACACCCCAAATTCAGCAAGTAATTAGGCGTGTTTGACAGCCATTAACATACATGAAAACACCCCAAATTCAACAACAAAGTTACCTATTTGCATGCCATTAACATACATAAAAACACCCCAAATTCAACAACAAAGTTGCCTATTGGCACGCCATTAACATACACAAAAAACCCACAATTCAGAAAGTAATGAGATGACCTATTTGTAGCAATTAAGATACATAAAACACCAAAAATTCAGCAAGTAATGAATATCATTCACAACCATTAAAGGTAAAGTAAAGTACCTGACTTGTAAAACAGGAATAAGCAAATCCACCAACTTCTGCAACTTCCTAATCTCATGAAGCGCCTGCGTCCCTGGCTTAAACCTATGAAGCCTCCTCTCCTGGCCACCTCTCTCACCTAACATTCACAAAACAACACTTCAATCCACCTAAACACACACTCACAAACACAAACATAAACAAACTCACCTCCAGGACTCGTCCCCGCACTCCTTTTCGGCTGCAAAAACACAAAATCAACAAAACTATTAAAATCACAACAATAAACTAAACCGAAACAAATTAATAACCGAAACACCTAATATCACTACATTAAAAAATAAAAGACTATAGAAATAATATCAGTACATTAAAAATTAAATTAAGGAGAAATACCTTAGTAATTAGATAGGTAGAAGATACCAAGCATAGTCATTAAACCATCGGTGATCCATGAGCTTAACCAATGTTGCGACCCCTATAAACTACAATGAAATACGAATTAAGCAAAGGCATAAGCTTCTTCATGACAAAAAAAATACTAATTAAAAGAAGAAGAAAATGGGGTTTTCGAAAACACTTAAGCAGATAAAAACAAACCGAACATTAGCAACCTGACTTGAGTCGATGATGCATAAAAAGGAAGAATGATGGCCGATGATAGAGAAGGGTGAAAATGAGATCTATTTGTGTGAGGCGGCTGTAAAGGGTGGACAGAAGTAGGGTTTTTGGAAAAAGGGAATTTGTATATCCTTTAAGATTTTTGTGTAAACCAATTTTCACTCAAATTTTTAGGGGGTAAATAATTAAAAAAATTGGGGGGAAGTAAATTTTCAGTTTTTCGTGGGAAAATTTTGATAATTTTGGGACAAATAAATTTATAATATTCGAACATAAATAGAAACATAGAATGAAAAATTTATACTCTATTTATTAGTCGGTATTCACGAGGCAGTTCGGTTTGGTAGTTGAAATATTTGAACTATCCAACGCCAGTCGGTCATTCATTTTACTTAAGGGTGAGAATGGTCGGCCATTTCGTGAAAAGCTCGGGATCGAATCGGTAAAAAACTCGAGCAGTCGGCTAAGCAAGCTCGGCCGGCTGAAGTTGCGGTTCGTTTACATGTTGAGCAAAAAAATCGTTATACAATAAGAGTAGTGAAATAATATAGTCAGTACATGTACAATTATTTGAATATGTAGTTAAAAACCTTCATGTATATTATACATGGTTTGGTTCGGTTAACCAGATATCTAAATATGAAAACCAAAACTGGTTCATAATAAGCAGTTTGGTTTCGAATTGAGCGGTTCGACTCAGTTTCTCGGGTTTTTTAACACTCCTACTAGTCATCAAAATTATTTTTATTCCTCGTCTGCGGATATCTATAGGGAATTCTAAAGACATTTATAATTATGATTGTTATAAAATCTTCACACGTCACGTTGTAATCGTTGTACGCATGAACTTAACGAACAAAGATGTGGAAAACTAGAAAGGGGAGACTGAATAGTTTTACCAATTAAAACTTCGTTTTAAAATATTTAGATCGACTTATGTCAATCTATTTAAATGTGTATGTTTGATGTTGATAGATAGGTATGTAAATATGCAATGGAAAGGTAAAGAGTAAGAAACACAAAACCACGACACGAGTGTTTATAGTGGTTGCTACTGGGACACCTTCCTTGCCATACTCCACTCCCCGAGTCACCTACTCGAGAGTTCGTTGCATTAGCCTGGTTTTGTAGTAGTGTACAAGCATACTTCGGGTAGGTAATAACACTAACATCACCTTCGTATATTTAATTTTAAAAAAACTAACAAACCTAAAACAAGAATACATCGGTTAGGTGCTAACACTAACATCGTGTCTTGTATATTTAAGTTTAACTAAACTAACAAACCTAGATACAAGTTTAGTATCAAAAATATATATAAAAATCGCAAACTCCGTTGGTAATGCATCCGGTGGCACTTGCGGGTTGCAAGCAGATCTGATTACATCATTAACGTGTCACTAATCCGTCGGGAGTTAATGACGGATTACCGGCGGATCTTCCTCCGTCACTACTTTGTGACAGAATACTAACGGAATCTCATATCCGTCATTAGTGCGTCAGAAATCCGTCAGTATTCATTGACAGATTACTAACGGATTTTAGTGCGTCGGTAATCCGTCATAAATATGTCAGTATTCCGTCAACAACACTTCCTGTCGGCAATCCGTCAGTAATTCCGTCAGTAATTACTAACGGATTTATTTATGTCAGTAAATCCGTCAGTGTTGCCCTGTTTTCTAGTAGTGTGTCTAGAGAAACTCGAACTTGATTAGCTTGTTGCGGAGTCGCATACATTATTCCTTCACGAAGCGAAGCCCATTGTGTTCAACTTGATGAACACTGTTTTCTGACAATCTCAGCAATGAGATACCTACATAAGAAATTGCAATTCGCAAAGCAAAGTCATTAAATTTACACGACAACATTGTTTCAATTAAAATTGTAAAATACCAAGTCACGCCTTGATCATGTTGTTAACACCACTTATGTCTTCATACTCGACAAATACTTAACACGCGTTGATATCACGGATCCATACGAGAACTCGTGATCGGTGTCTATTAAGGCTCAAAATACTTGTTATGCAAGATTTTAAATGAACCAACCTTTACGGTTACGATTGCAACACCATATGGCTGATCTTGCCAAACTTCTTGAACTCGTCCTTGATCTCGGAAGCAAGTGGACGGAGCATTTTCACATAAATGACAACACCTCGACTAGTAAGATCAATATACAAGTAATTAATATTCAATTCCAAAGCATCAAATCCAACTCCTTGAAATATCATTGAAATATTATACCTTTTGTAATAATATAGTACACAAGTGTTTATAGAAGAAAAATTGGACATAAGCAGTTTTAAATATCACGAAATAAAAAGGAGCAAATGAAAAGAGAGAGGCGGTGGGCTAACCTAGGTATCCATGGTAATGTGGTAGTTTCTATAATAATCGGTGATCGATCGCCTTGAGCATGCCTCGACAATCCCAAAGAGCACATTTGGTCCCAAAAACACGGATGGTGGAGGATGACATGTTATCTCGGTAAAATTGTTCCCCGTGATCATAATACAAGAAATCGATCGATGTTGTAGTCCGGCCCAAAATCTTGAGGCAAATTAAATGAAAATTTATCCATTCCAGTGGTGTCGGTTCTTTGTACAATATGCTCCTACAATTGCGACTCATAAGAGATCAACGTTGTATTGTCCAATTAAATCACGAAGATGCACATTGCGGTCATTAATGAGCAACAAATATACAAGACTACAGTAATGTTGTGGTCACTACAACTAAAAAATGTGGCAAAATATGCAATAATTAAAGAAATCGATTGACAAGGTACAATGACAAATGATGGTATTTCATGATACCGATGCACTAATCAAAAATTAACCAAGCAGATGCCTTAAATTATTTTAATATGCTCTTTATGTTACAAACAAATGCTTTATTTATTATACCACGATGCACTAATATTTTATTTCACATACAATAATCAAATAATTCTAATAACATATTCCTTAAATCATTTCATTATGTTATTATTAAACAAAAATATGCCACTTTCATATAACCACGATGCCTTGATAAAACAATTAACCAAACACATACCTTGATTATTTCAACTATGCTCTATACTTAACAAGCGGATGCTCTTTTCACGATACCATAAGCATTAATCAAACACAAAAACACTCTTTCATTATTCCTTGATGACCCGATAGAGTCTTAAACCAATGCTCTAATACATTCTTATAACATATGCCTCAATCAAACAAGTTGATGCCTAATACATTCTTAATCTGAGATGGCGTAAACAAACAAACAAACACATTGATGCCCCGATACACTCTTAAAACATATCTATTTTTTGCACGATACCCTTATGCGCTAATCGAACAATCAAACAAACATATGCCTTAAATAATTTCATTATGCCGTAAATGGATGCACTAATATCTACTTTTTCGATGCACTAATCATACTCATAGATGCCTTACATGTATATATACCTTTTTGACCCATACCCAATAATTACCTTTTTGACTCTATCCGTTTTGACCTGTTACCCAACCCACCAACACCATTCATCTTCCTTTTTACTATTAATATATAAGGGTTATGGCAAAATTGAAGTATGAAGAACATGTATATAAAAATAGCTTACCGATAAATATTGCATACTTGCCAACATTGGGGTGGCCAATAAGAAGTATAGTTGGAAGCAAACGAGTCTCTACTTTCTTTGAGTAAACCGGTATTCCAGGTCTCAAACTTTACCCGGATAAGCGGAGCTCTTGACATTATCACAAGAGTATTTCCTACATCATCTTGTGTCGGAATTGTAGAGCACCAACTTCTATTTTCAAACTTATAATACTGAATGCGTGAATGTAAAAAGGTTGTTCCATTGCCACCTTCGGGTAAGCATTTATGAGCAAGCAGTGATCCTAACAATTAAAAAGAATATTAGCATGCTAGAATAATTTTTTCCCCTAATTTAAAAGATCCACAAAAGTCAAATGCATTGCATATGTTCACCTTTAGTGAACTGTGAAATATCAATACGTCCACTTTTGATGAAGTGGTGGATCACATTTCTTTGTATAAGACTATTTATACAAATGTTGCTATAGAACCAAATGAAATGCCCAATATTGCGATTAAAGTAACACCACTCATAAAACCAATCGCGAAACATGTTTATGATTTTTTCTTCGATAACTAAAGTCAGAAAAGGAAGCACTATACATACTCGCTGATGCCTTAATTTGTCCAATGATGCACTAATCATACTCCCTGATTCCCTAATTTGCCCAGTGATGCACTAAAAATAAAACGAATGTCCTATTATAACTAACGATGCACTAAAAATACAAACGGATGCAGTAAACATACACACTCATGCATTAATATGTCTAACGATGCACTAATCTTATTAAATGATACCTTAATATGTCATATGATTCAACAAAAATACAAATTATGAATTGTTTACACATTGATGCCCTAAAATGTCAAATATTTCAAATATATTCTAACTAATCAGTGAATACCAACTATTTATGTTCAACTTCCAAAATCATAGCAGATGCCCTAACTTTACACAAATTCACAATAAAACTAATTATGATATAATTTACCCTATAATGCACAAAATAACATAGAAATTTTAGTGAATCTGTTTTATGTCGTATAGATAAATAATAAAGAAAAGCTAAAAATGAGCTAAATGAAATTTACATATAACCTGAATAAGAAGATTCGTTTGAGTGAATCGTGTTATTTGAATAAGCTGGCAATTCCACGATGCCTTAATATGTTTACGGGTGTGATGGTGGTGGAGTGAATATTGACGCGGTGGTTGCACGACGGAAGATGGTGGCAACAGTGGTGGTGGTAACGGTGGAGATGGAGTAGCTCATCTCCAGGTTTCTGTGACTGAAAGCAAGAAACATACATCAGGTTAATAATCAGCTTAAAAAAGAACTTTTATGTAGATTTTAGCATATTAGCATGTAAATAAGTTATTGAATTATCCACATGACAAGCCTAGTAATTTGGTACTATCCAAGATGAACACTGGCATACAAATGAAGAATCTAATGAGAATGTAGTGGGAATATTGAACATATAACTAAAAATGAAGAATTTGTTGAACCTCTGAGATCTTAAGCATAAAGAGAGGAGAAAACATATGAGCCGAGGATAGAAGTGATTGGCATTTGCACCCCTTTAGGTGGTGTTTTTCTTGTGAAAAGAAGCAAACTGATAAGACACAAATCCTATTCAAGTTATTGCTTATAGTATCAGATATGATGAAACTGATATGAAATAATCTAGCTACTTCAATCTTATGTAAATTTATGTTCGCCGCATAAACAACAGAGAAACATGTACATACATACCTGATAAATGAAGTATACCAGCAATGTATAATACAGATGCAGTAAGACATTTGAAAACAGATGCAATAATGTATAATATAGTTGCGATGAATGTATATCTGATGCGATGAATCTAAGTACAGATGCACTAATGTATAATTCAGATGCAGTAAGATCAAAGTAGTTTGAGGAATCCATTTTCTGCTTCAACGTAAAGCAATCATGTGAAGTTTAATTTGCATGGAACCAAAATCTAATCACTTCATTCATTTCAAACATAAGAATAAAAAATGTTCACTTTCCATCATAAACAACATATCCGGCATGAATGACTTAAGCGAGATATCGACCTAGATTTCCTTATGCCAATAATCCTAAGTCCTAACACTATGCTTCCTAAAAGGCGTGGTTATAAATTCCATGATGCTCCCAGTATAGGAGAACTTTTTCTGGTAAGTCAACGATTTCTAACGTCTAACCCAACTAGGAATAAGGGCAATTTAAAGTACCTTATGAACTTATCAACTTGAGCTCATAGTTTTTCCAAGTTTAAATAAGCTTGTAACACAACAAAACAAGCAAATCTAAACACCTTCTAAGCTTGTAACATATCAACTTGATGCCCTAACGTTTTTATCAATGCACTAAACATAAAAAAGATGCCCTAGTAGATTCAACGATGCACTAAACATACAAATGGATGCCCTACTATGACCAACGATGCATTAAAGTTACAAACTGATGCACTAAGTTGATACACTGATGCCTTAATATGTTTAACAATGCACTAATTATAATCATTGATGCCCTACCCATACTCGCTGATGCTCTAAGATGTTCAAGGATGCACTAAACATAATTTTCACAATGATGCATGATTCGTGTGTAGCAAAGGGCAGTTTTAAAATTTTGTTTTCCCGATTAAGAATCAATCACTACTTGAGGACAAGTAATAATCAATCTTTCGGAGTCGTATTCCACGGCGAGATATGAATTGAGATTTGTGTTATTGTCTTTTGTTTGATGCTTGATTATCGAATATTTGGTTTTGGATTTTTGAAAAGATTTTAAAAACTATTTTATGCTAATTAAAATTAAATAACAACTAATGACGAAATAAAATTAAGCTAAAATATGATAGTAAAAGCTATGCTTGTCAAGTGAGGTGAAAAGGTAAATAAGTGTGAGCAGTCTATTAAGCTCTTGTAATTAATACCGTCGAAATAAAATTATTTTCTCTGGCGTTGGCTTATATTGAAAATAATCATTTTCTCTTGGTAATAATCACTAGATTTAAATAATCAATAATTCCAACGGCTTTTGCCCGTTAAAACAATCAACTAATTACATCTAAAAATAATCCGGAAATTATTAATCAATAACCTTCGATACCCGTTTAAAAACTATTTTCTAACAACGTTGGTTTATTTTGAAAACAATTATTTATCAAGATAAAATTACTAGATTTAATTAATTACCCTAACGGCTTTTGCCCGTCAAAACAACCAATTTCAATCCAAGTAACCAAGATTATTAATCAACAATTTCTAAGTTTCACACTTTATTCACAAATCACCATCACTTAACAAACATATAAAATCTACTCTCTACGGAACTACTAAACAAACAATAATAATCTCAATAACAATAACCATATTAAACTAATAAACTAAGAGTAAAAGGGATAAGAAAATAAAACCCGATCTAAGAGATGAGGCGAAAATAATAAACCACCCGATTTTATAAACTTATCAAACCACAAAGTTTATTTCTTTATCGACTTTTATATTACCAAATAGCTAATAAAGCTTGTGACTTTAATAACTAATTAGTTTTCTAAAGCTAGTAATGCTCTAAACTTTAGTGATAAGCAAGCTTATAAAACCCTTAAGCTCCTCGCCTTAGGTATGAATGAAAGCAAGCTTAAAAATCACAACTTCATTAAGATTAAGCAATAATCTGAACCATCTAAGCTATGGAAAAGCTTATTGGTTCTGACGACTACAAAGATTAAAACTTTTGGGTTTTATAGAGTATTTTGCAAAATAAAGATTAGATCTATGTTTATAAAGGTTTTAAACAAAGTAGTAAAGAGAGCTTATAAAATAAGCTAGATCTAAATAAGACACAATAAGCTAATAAGCTAACATGACTTATTAGATAAGAAAAGTAAAGAAAATAAAGAAAGAGGAGAGTAGAAATAAGCTTCAAATAACTTGGATAAATTTATCATCTTCATTAAAAAATAAGCTAAAAGTTGATTAACATAAGTTCTTGAAATAAGCTAAAACAATAAGCTACTAAAACTATTATACTACTCCTACACTCTAAAAAATAAAACTAAAACTGTCTGTGTATATTGATTTCTATGATCATCTGGTGCATATTTATAGCACTCCATCAATCTTCTCGACGCTTCCTCGTAAAATATCTTCGTTTAACAAGTATGCGAGGACACGTGTCATCGTGAGTTTGGCTGAGACTAAAATGGTGCTGCCAGTGATAGAGAATCAGAAACCCTCACGCCCCTGGATTTAACAGTGTAAAACCGCGCGACGCACTGGGATTCTTTTGGAGGCGTGAATTTGGGCGATGAATGGCCGGAAAATTTGTTTGATTTTAATTACTATATATTACTTTGTATACAAACGCTAGGACGTTTGCCAAATTGCTATAGATAGTTATTAATTTACGGGTTGCTGCGGCGACAACTTAAACCCCAATTCATAGATGGTTATTAATTACAGTCGCTGCGGCCAGCTTAGCGCCGAGTAAGACTACGAAGTTGGCGATTAATCTTGCGGCAGTCTCTGCAAGGCGTGGTGTGAAGTGTCTTGGTGTGAACACGCGCTTTTGAATAGTTATATGTATATAATTAAAACTCGTGTACACACTTCGCTTGGGACCAGAGCTACACAATCAATTTCATATTCAGTGATTAATATTGCACTATCAATCATCACTGGGCCATTTATTTCATTGGGCCATCAGCTTGCGTTTTTGGGTTGCTTCTTCGTGGCCTTCATGGCTGTTGGCTGCTGCGTGGACTAGGCCTGCATTGGATCTTGGACTGGACTCTCGCTGGGCAGCAGCTTGTGGCATTGGGCCTCGCATATCTGGACTGGATTGGCAGCTGGGGTTGATGTAATATATAGCAAAAATTAAATGACACTAGTAGGAGTTGAACTTTGACCTCTTGCTAAGCAAACATGCCCCCAACTAGGGGTGTCAAAAATCGACCCGACCGGACCGGACCGAACCGAACCGAATAAGGATACTCGGGTCGGGTTACTCGGTCAACATCTAACTTCGGTCAATAGGGTCAACCCGTTTAACCCGAGTCTGAACTAGGGTCGGTGTCGGGTTCAATTTACTTGCTTATTCGGGTTCGACCCGACTAACACGAGTTTTTTTTTTTTTTTTTTTTAATAACTTTTCTCAATCTAATTTGAAGGCCTAAGTTAGTCCATCATTCATGTAGTAATCTTGGCCATTTTATAACTTTTCTCAATCTAGTGTGAATCATCAAAATAGAAGTAAATTAGTTTAAATCAAAATGGAAATAAATTAGTTCTGAAACTCAAAGCAGATACAATATCATATACAAGAACAAAATCTCTGACGTATATTGTAACAAACAATGCTTACACATATATCTCACTGATCTTAAAAAATACTAGTTTTGGCCACTTCCGAACCACACTAACAATACCACTCTGTAATAATTAATATAAATAAATGTAAACTCCTCAAATGAAAAAAATAACGCATTCTTAGCACTCATGGTATCAAATTTCTAGTTATGGTTATAATTAGGCTAGTTGGCGTATCTCATATGTATTTTAACTACTAAATTAAAAAAAATCAAATTATGTGATTTTGTAAATGGTACAGACCCGAACCCGAGTTGACCCGACCCGACTTGACCCGACCCGACCCGATTTGACCCGAACCCGACTAACCCGACCTCAAATAGGGTCGGGTTCGGGTATATTATTTTTAGCGTCTACCCGACTTGGACCCGACCCGTTTGACCCGAACCCGACCAACTCGACCCGAATAACACCCCTACCCCCAACAACTAGACCAAGAGCCTTTTTGTGTTAACTCTTGCATTTAATTTTATTTTAACCTCATTTAATTGATCAAAATTTTAGCCATTATCTTTAAAAAATAATATTCGTTCAAACTCCGTTTGATCTTTCAATTTTTCTTCTCTTCCTTAATGCTCCAAATAAAATAACCACTTGACTCGATATTAGTGCTCTTTCGGTTGGTGTGCTCGGGAATTTTACGACTTCGTTTGAACCTCGGCAAAAAAACATCGTTGAAACTCATCGAAAGTCACCGTTTTGCTTTGTTTTCAAACCCTTGTACCGCAAGACATAATAACACATATACAACATATTTGCAATATAATTTGACATAATTCATGGTTATTAGTCCGATTTGGCATGAGTTTTAGATATAAAATGATGTGTATTTTAGCACACATCAATGCACTAAACATACAAACATATGCTATTTTATGAAACACTGATGCGCTAATCAAACAAAGAAGCTCTAATCATACTCTATAGATGTCGTAATTTATCACATGATCCTTTAATCATTCACACTTGAAGCACTAACATTTTTTGAGATGCTCTAATCATAAACATATGATTCTAACAATAATATAAATTATGATTTGTTTACACATTGATGCCCTAAAACATTAAATAATTCAAAGATATTCTAAATTATCATATGTTTAGACATTGATGCCCTATATTGTCAAATAATTCAAAAAAAATCTAAATTATCACAAGCTTACATATTTATGTCCTAAATTGTTAAATAATTCAAAAATATTCTAAATAATCAGTGGCTCCCAACTATTTATCTTTAAATCTCCAAAATCATTACATGTGCCCTAATTTTACAACAAATTCACAATAATAAGAAGAAGAAAAAATCTTAAAATGATCTGAATAACCTGAATAACTGCGTAAAACTGGATAACCGAATAACATAGTGATTTGAGCTGCGATTCCACTTGATAACGAGTATTTTTTTTATCTGTTTAATCGGTTTTATTGTGTTTTTGATCATTTTATTGTGTTTCTGATCGACTTTTTTATGTGTTTTCGTGAATCTGGGTTTTTGATTTTGATTAGTGTGTGTTTTTGGTGGTATGTATTTGATCTAGTGTGTGTTATTTTGTTCGGTGTTTTTGTGATATGAAAATGATGGGTTGATTGATGATTATCCCTATTAGTTTATGACTTTTTAAAATTTACCTTGAAGTTTGCGACGTTTGCAAAATTTACCCTGTAACTTTTTTTCTCACTTTTTCTCTAATTACACTTTTCTCTAATAGGACCCTATATATATATATATATATATATATATATATATATATATATATATATATATATATATATATATATATATATATATATATATATATAGTTTTAAAGCCATATGACTTATAATTATTTGTTTGTTGTTTTTGTTAATCAAATACATTTTTATAATTGTCAAACAATATTATAAAACAATTGTTTCTTTTGGTTTTAGTTTTTTTTTTTTTTTTTGTTTAGAATTATAAATAATTGTATGGTTTGCGTGGATGTAAATTATAAAAACATACAAATTATAAGTAACTAAGTTTAGTGTAATACATATAAAAGATAATGAAACATCAACATCATGACTAAGCCAATTCCTCAAAGTTTTGATCTAAAAATGTAATATAGTTAGCATCTTTTTTATACTGACACTATACATTGGCCAAAAAACAGTTATAAAACTAACCTGTCCTGATCGACTTTGTCCTTTGGGTTCTCTGAAAAAGACAGATAAGAAATAATGAAGTTATAAAAAGTAAAAACATGTTGTGGAAAAAAAAAGTTACATCGAGATAAAGTTTTTACTTCTACTTTACTTTTGCGCGTTAACCTTACGTGATTCAAGCATTTTCCGTCTTGTGTAGTTGCTTGAGTTCGAGCTTATTGTAATACCGGTAATTGTACTATCGACAACGCGCTCGCCAAACCTTGTTAACTTTTTCGATTCCCCCTTGGACAATATAAAAATTCATACTGAGTCATCACTCTTTAATATACTTATATGTTTATGCATATAGATTCCTGCTATGAAAAATCCTAGATTTATCACTCCTTCTAAAACGTTGGTATTTGCTTCTGCTGTATCATAAAGTGAACCACCAATGCTCTACATGGGCACTGAAATATGCAAGTTCAGACGCCTAATCAAAAGTCAAATGTGGCATAGTTTTTGCAACCTTGTGTATATTTGGTCTTTTGCGTTTGGCTTGTCGACTATCACTATACTCTTATAGCCTGTTGTATGTCTCAAAAAATATGGTGGCTGCGGTCAATCCACTACAGCAAACACGATCTGGTATATATAGTCCTGCATGTTTATTACTTATTCCGTCACTGGCCGACTCCGTGGTTGTTGCGGGTGTGTGGTACGCTTTATTTCTACCATCGTAAGTATCTTTCTTGGTGGTTGCACACTCGAATTGGAAATTATTTAAAGCCTGCAATTCAAATCAAATAATAACCGTAGTTTGATAACATGGGCTTTCTGTCAGTCCAAATTTATCAACCATGACCATTTAACATGACAAAATGAGCGGGTTAAACGGGTCTGGTCAGAACCGAACACTATTTCGGCCATTAATGTCACATTTGTTTTAATGACTACTTATTTAGTTTAAAATAAGTTACACAACCCTAAAATAGGAGAGAGAAATTTAAGGAAATGAATTTATTTTGTAGATGCATCCGAAATGTGTGGTTGTGGTTTCTTATTATCCTTCTCATTTTAATTATTCTTCTTATTTGATCTTAACTACTCTCTTAAGGACAATAACCCAATTATTGCTATTTTGTACTGCTTATTCAATCAACAAAATATTTTGCACTCAAGAAGAGTGTACGTATGGCATGAGAAATTCATGATTCTATATATGGGGAAAAAGGACAAAGGAGACCTTCGAAAATTAAGGTTCCAAGTTAATATTCAAGATTCCAAGTTGTAGTTAACTATTGTTATTTGACCCATTTCAGTTAAATGTTACCAAATTAACCCATTCATAAGTGAATGGGGCAAAAATCTCCCACTTTAACTTTATCGTAGGTTCCAACTTTAAACATCACCTTATATTTCAATTAGTACCCTTTTCCGTATCCATGTATAGTTACTTGTAAGTTGTTGTTATTTAGTTTTAGTTATGTTTTGTTTTGTAAGTTGTGGCAATTTGAAAATGGTTTTATTTAGTTCTTTAATTTGTGCAAAGCGCATATTTTGCCGGGGAGCACATTTAATATATCTGTTAGAATATGATCTATAGTTACTAAAAATAAGTGTTACATAAAGACCAATCTTACCATAAGTCGTATGAAGGCTTGGATTATGTCATTATGAATGAAGTTGCATCCGATTCAATTGTTTCTATCGCTTTTAATATGTCGCTTGCAAATATCATAATTGTGATTGCTTCCTTGAGGTTAATAGGACAAGTTAAAAACTATAGGTACTATTCAAAATGAAAAGTCAACTTACTTTTGGGATTCAATAATGGGAGAGCATGCTACAATAAGTTCACAATATATCAATACAATAAAACTACGTATAAATCAAAACAACAAAAACGTACGCTTTAACACATATGCTTGACAGATAGGGGTGTTCAGTGTTTGGTTTGGCATCGAACAAACCGAAATATAAACCGGACCGAAACCGAGTAAAACCGGACAAAAAATTTTAATTGGTGTATGGTTTGGTTTAAAACCAAACCGAAGTATTTAATTGGTGTTTGGTTTGGTTTTGGGTTTGACAAATACAAAACCAAACCAAACCGAAAAAACCGAATATATATCTATTCACACAAAAAAGTTTAAATTATATATATACAAATTTTATATGTTTATCTAGGGGTGGAAATGAGTGAACCGCTCGTGAAAAGCTCGGGATCGGATCGGTAAAAGCTCGAGCGAGCCTATCCTAAGCGAGCTCGAGCCGAGCTCAAGCCTAACTGCGACTCATTTATTAATCGAGCTCGAGCCGAGCTTTAGATCTGAACCTCGTTTGGGCTCATGAGCCTAAGCGAGCCTAAACTATATTATGATATTTTAAATATTAAAATTTTTATACGAGCCGAGCTCGAGCTTTTAAACGAGCTCAAAGAATATATATTACGAGCAAGATCGAGCTCGAGCCAAGCTTTAACTTTGCAATTCCAAATCGTATAAATGAGCCGAGCTCGAGCGAACCGCGAGCTTATATAACACACCACGGTGAGCTCGGTGAAGATTAAAGCTCGAAGCGAGCGAGCTCGAGCTCGAACTTTTAAAACTTAAGCGAGCCGAGCTTGAGCTCTGCGAGGCTCGAACTCGGCTCGACTCATTTTCACCCCTATGTTTATCTTCTAACAAAAATCCTAATAATTTAAAGGATTAATTTCATATATCACCTTACTTTCATGATTAATTTCATATATACCCAAAGTGCAAGTATTGAATGCATAATGTACAATGTTTTTAATGCATGTTTGGGTATATATGAAATTTCTAACTAAAAGGAGGGGAAATATGAAATTGCCCCTAATTTAAAATATCTTATAAACTAACCACTCCTTAAATCAAGGATTGATGTATATCTAGGACTCCAGAGCAATTAACCTACTTGATTACTATAAATTCACATATATCGTATCCTCTCCTCCCATATTTCACTTTCATTTATTTACGTTAAGTTATGAAACCTTTTGGTTTCTTAAACTTTTGTTTTGTTGATTTACTTGAGCACTTTGTGAGACCTTTTGATTTGATAATTTTATTTGAACTTTTAGGTTTTATTTGCAACTTTTAGATTATATTTTGAAGTTTACTTGAATTTGGTTTTCTTGGTTTTAACGAAACCAAACAATTCAATTTGGTGTATGGTTTGGTTTTATCCATTCTAAAATTGGTTTGGTTTGGCTTTGGTTTAGAGTTTTAAAATTTTCAAACCGATTAACCCGAACCATACAACCCATGAAACCGAAAACCGAACCGATGAACACCCTATTGATGAGTCGTAAGTAAATAAATTAACCTTAAATATGGCATGGCATGCATCATAAGTCAATATAAGTTTTCTTCCAAATATTTCATATTTAACATGTGTACGCATCCCGTTCATCAAAATTGCATGGTTGTTGCATCCTATAGAAAATACGAAAAATATTTTATTAAATAATCATAAAAAATAACAATTGAAAACTCATCAAACTTTTGATGGCACGGGGTAACATAAGTGTTGCTAATCCTAGATCACCAGTTTTCACTTCTCCATGATTTCCATTGACAAATATGTTGTTACATTAGTCTCTATGAATAATAGGTAGCTCTTGACTGTGGAGATAAGTCAAGCCTCGGAGGATTTGCCTCGCCCAATTCTTGATAGCCTTCAAATCTACACTCTTATGCTTCTTGCGGTATCTAAAAACATATGTACCCACAGTTTAGAATGCAAATGAAAGCCTTATATTATAAGCACATGAAGCTAATACAACCATGCTTCCCAAGCTGTAGGAAATTAGAAGTTTAATTAATCATTTATGGAAACAAACATGTGAATAAAAGTGAATATCATCAAAATAGCTATAGAGCATCTCATATTGGGCTGCCCCTGCAACGCCAATTTTTTGGAGCTTAAATTCAGGTATATCAACATCATTTAGCTTATCCCTGGCTGTCCTAAAAAGCTGCCCAACGCATTTTGTTGGTCAAGGAAATGTATGAGCTCATCTACAATATCCCTTCTTAAAAAAGTTGTCACGTCCCCTCTGAAATGACTTAACCGATTTAAGACATCATTATCTGTATCATAAGTGTATAGCTGCAGGAACCTTGGTGTTTCACCCTCAAGGGGACACAACCTCCCGATTCGATGGTATATCTGCCCGAACACTTTGAATACGTATGGTCCCCTTTCATTATTGGTTGTAGCAACGGCTCGAGCATCCACGTTTTCTGGACCAGAACTCATTACAAAAATCCACTTCAATGTTGTAAAATCTGTTACAAGTTTAAATGTTCAATTAAGTCTGAGAGAAAAATGTTCAAATTTATATAATCGACATTATAAAACTTCCTCCTAAGAAAAGAAGGTAAAATCTTGACCATGCACCTTGTTGCATACAAAGAGATAGAAGAAATTAGCGAGTCTTACCACTTGCGGCCAAAGCCCCCTAAGTTGATTGAGAACTCAACACGCATCATACTTTGATGCACGGTTTTGAAGCGGTTGCTTGGGCTCGAATATTTGTTCTAAGGAGCGAGGTCATTGTCCTTTGTCGTCATACTTTCCAAGAGTCCCCATCATCGTATGCATTTCTCCGGACCTGTTTAGCAAAGATTGCCCAATACACCGCTCTCGCCATCATATGAAATGGATGCGTTCACGAACCTAATCGGGGTTTAGTTGCTCTTGTGTACATGGTCCAATTATGGTGGATAGTGGTTTAGCTTTGAAGACCGTGTCGACCTTGTCATCGCTTAACATCACGCTTAATACACTTGTTGGCTTTATCTAGGCGTATATGCCATTAACTCAACTATTTCACAACCCAGTTCTTTACTTCTTCCACATACCATTTTTGTTCGGCGTTGACTTTTCCGTTGTTATCCTTTTATTACCACTTAATTGTCACACTCTATGAAACAAATACATACCTTGGTGACAAAGTAGCAACATCACGAACACCACTAATCGAGGAAGGCGTTGTTCTACTTCTAAAGCATGCTTAAGACAAAATATGTGCATTCTAGCTTGAAGAGGCTTCATCACATGTTGAGTTCATAGGCATGTTCGTAATTTGTTGTACAACCTTACGGGACTCATGTGCACTAAAGGACTCTACCCGTTTTCAAAGTTACCCTTGAGCAGTTAACCTCCTTTAGGCTTTCATTTTATTCAAAGCGCCCCTTGAATAGTTCGTGTCCGTTGTATCACCTCTTGCAAGATCACAATCATCATCATCGAATCAAAGAATCACCATAGGCTAAAGCCAAGAGACCAAGGGAATAGTTGACTTTACGGTGCGAGTAAGTGAAGTTACACCGAATTTTCAACGGTTTGGATTTGATCAAAATATTTTACTGGAACATTAAACAAACCATGACGGTGCTCTTTGTCATTTGACTGCATTCATGAAAGGAGTCCAAACTTTAAATTTATTTGACATAGGTAACGTTTGTCCTCAAATCAACATGAATGTAGTTTTAAAATTACTATGATACATACGAAAAGAATTGTCCTATAGAGAGTTAAGCAGATACGTATGGATCTTGTTTAGATCTAAAACTTCGACATAAAAGTGGACTCCATTCCTGCAGAACCAAAGTGAAGAAGAGTTAACCATCTTTTATAATTTGAACCCTTCACCACCCATGGGTCAATTTGGATTGTGTTATATATCTAAGGAGTAGCGAGTTAAGCTAAAAGAATTAGAAAAGAAAAGCGATTGAAAATCATCGAAGTTTATTCAAATACATAAAGGTATCTAACCTCCAATATTTGCTTCATTGCAGAAAATAAGAGTATTAGTGTATTAATATCATTCTTCTAATCATGTCAAATACATTAATCAGTTACCCAAAAAAAAGGAGAACAGAAAGTATATGCAGGTCTGTCAAACTCGGCGCATTTTATAACAACCCTCCCATTTAGCCATGTCTACCTGACATACTCGTAGTAGTTTAAGTGGTTTCTGGGATTTAGCAGTAATATACTGTACAAACAAATAAAGCTGAAAGAAACTGTAATTGATAAAATTACAAACACTGTACCAGAAGACGATTTGAGATCCACCTTACTTTCATTTTCATTAGCATCAACGGATCAACGATACCTTTGGAATCGGTTGACATGAGTAATTTGCGGTGCTTATTGGTTGAATAATCGCGACACAAGCGTAGCACTAAATCCCACAAGTAGCACATGAAAATACACCACGATCGATCCTTTTTATTGTAGTCACCGTCCTTAAAGCTAAACTACTTGCGGAAGCATCCTTCTCTCAATCAATGAAAACCCATTATTCCTACTATAAAATGAAGAGCGTATTCTCATAGAATTAACTTATTTGTTACATTCCCCACGAAATAACTAATCATGTACGAAATGAATTAGCACATATATATGTACATCTTTGCTTCCAACCACGCTAGTAATTTTAACAACAATTTTCTTCTGAATGGCTTTACCATTATGTTGCTCGCTTTGTGATAAACTAACCATACCTTTGCATTCCCATAATGTGATTGTCGGTGCATGCTAACGCTTTGCAAAGTGAGCAAAATTGAACATTATGACCAAAACCGTTACATGTACAAAAGTTCATAGCATCTGTGTAAAATAATATACACGAAAAGTAGCCCCAATAACTTGAACATTATGGTTTGGGAGGTTGTGTCTTAATATTAGAGTTTGGTCGAGTTCGACAAGTTTGACCACTACCATATTTGCCCATTACCTAGAATAACTTTTAGCGAGTTGTCCTTTAACGAAAAAAGAAACTTATTCGATCGTTTGAAATATAAGACAACCCATTCAACCCATTTCTAAGTAAATGGGCTGCATCTAATAAGTTGCTATATCAAGTTAGCGCTTGTGAACTTGTGGTGCTTGCACGATCAATGGCGAAGTCAAAGTGAGGTGAAGATAGTATGAGATAATATGTTTTCCATGAGTTAAGTGGTAAGTCACGTCAATTGCACGAAATGCATATGAAAACCAATAGCATTCACCGCTCGACATACCTATGTCATCAAACAATGAAATGGAATAAAACAATCGATGGTGCTACAATAAAAACTTCAAATATCTTGTTGTGAAAATTGATATCTAAACAACTTTTATATTCTTAGCATTGAGCTAAAGATCATTGTTGTAGTTATCTGTAATTTTAAAGTTTTTTTTATGGTCATCAATCCAATATTTTGTAAGTGTGCTACCACAATAATAAACTGGATTCGCCACTATTAAAAAATAAATTATGGCTTGTTTCAATAAATAAAAAGACGATATACATTAGAGATTAATAAGTTTGAATTACAAAATGTTTATAAATTAAAGCATGAAGATAATGAGTACTCACGGTTGGGATTTAATTTGCAAGTAAATTTGTTTGTCAAAACCAAGAATTTCTACGATAAAAGTTCTTGTTTAGCCATGTCACAAATATAATATCCGAGACAAACAAACAAAAGAATAGAAAAACATCTTACTGGTTGTTTGCTTGTGAAGATTCAAGGGAAGATAATAAATTCCTATATATGAAATTATTAAAAGTGGCTGAATGGTTAACATTATTTGAATTTTCAATTTAAGAACAAATTAAACTCAAATATGTTTTACAAAAGAGTTTATTCTAAGTCTTGCCGTCTGCATCTCATATTACGGTATCCTCCCAATTGAATCATGTCTTGGACCATCCAAAAGCTTAATGCTTGGAACTATCGGCGCCAATGCCTAGACTTATAATAGGTGCCACAACACATCTTCACGTGATTTAGGACTCTTATAATTAAGTCATAATATGCTATTCACATTACGTTTTTGTTCAAGGTTATTATTGTAAATATCATATTCAACAAATGATACTCAATTGCAATTGATAAATGATATAAAATAAAGATAAGTAATGCATAAGCACAAAAGAAATATGGTATTATTGTTTTGCCATATCGCGCAAGAATTCCTTTAGGAAAGCATGAGAAGATGATTTTGGCATGTTAATGATATCCGCTTCATTTCTTCAAAGTGTTCACGCAAAAGAAGTGTGTTAACCCTTTACGTCTATCGGTACTATCTTAAAAAATACTACATACGGACTTGTAACATGAGATATAAATATAGCTTTATTAAAGAAAGAAAAAGATATACATGTTGTTCTAGTGCAAGCTCAAGTTCTTTGATGACCAATGACATTGATGGTCGTTCTCGCGAGCTCTAATTGTACATTATAAGCGATGGATGAAAACGTATCCAAAGACTCAAGTCCATTAGTTT
Organism: Chrysanthemum lavandulifolium; assembly: GCA_022545495.1. Classification (NCBI taxonomy): domain Eukaryota; kingdom Viridiplantae; phylum Streptophyta; class Magnoliopsida; order Asterales; family Asteraceae; genus Chrysanthemum; species Chrysanthemum lavandulifolium. Next base: position 39,039,954 of record CM040246.1, read on the forward strand.
CAATAGATCATTAAATATAATTTCATCTAACCTCTTCTCTTCATAATATTTTTTCCATTTAGGCATCGGCATTTTAATTTGCCCATTATGATGTTCAAAGCAAGGCATCCCACATTACTTCAAACAATACCACTCTAAAGGGTACACATCGATTTTTTAAGAGATGCCACTCTGCATATACAGCGGATCACAATACCCAATAGTACCAACAATATAATCGTTATGATCCATTTGTGGTTCATCGACGACACAACTTTTGACATGCTAAGATCGATAATTTTAGCACACCGGTTCTCATTTAGAAGGATGTTTGAACTTTTATGTCTTTATGGATAGCTCCTTTTGTGTCTTCATAGGATCATGTAGATAGGTTAGTCGCGTGCGGCTGACACATATCTTTAGGCGTTAGGTCCATGTGAGATCGATCAAATTGACATCTTGAACCAACCTCCATGAGATGCGTGCTCATACATAAGGATCTCCTCACCACCTTCATCACAAAACCCGTTAGAGATCAAATTCTCATGTTTATATCTGGAAAGGATCTTGATCTCTTTTAAAAATTCGATGTTTACACTTTACTGAAGTCATTGCCATTGTTTTACTACTTTGCAAACACCATATTGTAGACTCCCAATAGGTACCACAATGAATTTATCCTTGCTTTTACTGCTTGTAGATATTTTTCACACCTACTCGAATAACAACATCCTCAGAAATTAACACTCTTTTCGCGATATCATATATTTTGTTGATCGAGTTGGACAAGTGCGAGAAAAAAGGCTTGTTATAGGTTGAACCATATCACGAGACTTTCGTGCCCGTTCTAGCATTAAACTTTGTCACATCCTCCAAAGTGATCCGATACAAAGTGAGCAAGCAAGAAAGTAACTTCCAACTCGTCAAGTAAAATATTTCCCGTCTTTGTTAAGACCATTCATCGATTCAAATCATGACTAAACCTATAGCACAATGTGTTATGGCATCAACTCTTCATCCATTTGCACATCCATTAGAATAACTTCACGTGAACCAAAATGTAATATATTCTCGTAGCTATCAAGAGACATGAAAGGACGATCTCGGCTGCATCATAGAATCCATCGGCATCTGATCGTCAATCTTGCATCTTGATCTTGTACTATATTTGCGGAAATATCGAACCTCATCGGTTGTTCCCTTTATCTTTTAGATTCTGAATGTCTATATTCCATCGACACTTCTTGTTCTTGATCGCTCGTCATTCTCCACAAAATCATCTTCAACATTCTTACTCAATAGATTCAAAATTTGAATCGGCCGATTCTGACGGCATCATCTAGTTCATCATCTGCAGCAGCGACTTGCGATATTTGTCGTATAATGGGTGAAATCAGGTGTGTTCATAGCTTTTTTAAAATGCAAAAAACAACATTGTCAAATTAGGTGTGTTCATATCTATTTTTCAAAGTATAACATAATATTAACTACCTTTGATCAAAATAATTCCCTAATCCCAAGTAAACTATCTATCTAAATAGAAATATAAACCTATTTTTGTGTGTAATCCATATAAAATAAATAAAGTGCGACATCGAACATGATATTTATACATTATTACCTTTGACAATGTGAATTAAAACAATGTATATGAATGTGTACCGATTGAATGAGAAACCTAATGAAGCATGAATGTGATTAATTGCACCAATTTGTGAAAATAAAACGAGATAGTGATATCATATATTGCTTTTCAAGTATAGTGATAACAAAGATAAGTTGCCATAAAAATCAATAGTACACGAGCAAGATCTTTTCGGTGACCAAAGTGATAGAAGGCGATGAATCTTGACGAGGGACAACGACCATAGTTACATACATTGTTACATACAATAGGAATGAATTCAAATGATACTATGATGGTCATATTTGGCAACATAGTATCAAATTCCCGGGTTCTCTTCTTCTATCGCCATAGTTGAATCTTGACCGAGGACAACATCGATATCAAATCGGTACATTGTTACATACAAATATGGCAACACCGATTATCAAATTCAAATCTTGCTGAAGACCCGTAAAACCAATATGAGTTATGATGGTCAAACCGAAAAATTATAATCCTTCGAGATGACGACATAATATAAAACGTTATCCATCCTACATTCCTGTCGGGTTCTCTTCTTCTTGATCAAATGTACTCAAATTCTTGATGTTGTGTCTAATAATGGTTGGAATTGGCCCGGATTGGTACATTAAGTTCCCAATGATTTTTAAACTTCTTGTCCCAAATCTAGATGTGGATAAATTTGAATGAATTGGTTTGGAGCTATCTGAATGGGGTTGACAAAACTTTTACGTGGGAATTGCATGGGAGGATATTATGCCTCGGTTACCACCTTATAGCGTATCATGGACCGCAAATAATTATCGAACACAGTAAGCCTATCGGTTACCACATTAGCACCCTTAACGAGGTACATCTATGGGGCTAAGAAATATTCAAACCTAGTTGCGATTATGTACGTACATAAGAAATATAAGCAATTCCCTTTGATCGCTTTGTATATTTATCAACCACCATATGAGCTTGAGATCGGTGGCAAACTTTACGAAATCATTGAGAATATGCTCATTAGGAATTGCTATACTAATTCATTCATATAAAAATTCATGATCTAGAACCTAGCGTATAAGATGACAAAATGTTGAAACATCAACAATCAACTAATAATAAGAGCCATTAATAGCATTATACTTGTATGTATATGTGATACATTTGACATAGAGGCAAAATATCATGCGTTTTGAAGTTTTTAAAGGGTGCTTGGGGATTGCTTATCGCTCATTGTGCTTTGATACAAAAATAAGCAATTTTGGGGTTGTTTGGAATTGCTTGTGCGAGTGAAATAAGCTTTTACGCACAAGCAACTTGAAGCGCTTTATTTAAGACGGCTCTACCACGATAAGCAGTTTGACTAAGCAATTAGGACACCCTCCCTTATTTGGTTTGCTATTCTAAATAGTGTGGTTGCTATTACTACTATCATCGAGGGCTTGGGATGGGCTGCATAGAATACATTTCTTTCTTTCTTTTCTTTCCTTTTCTCGTGCATGTCGAGCTTTAAAAGTGCCTTATCAAAGAAGAAGTATTAATTACTACTTTCATTTTCAACATTCATTGTGTGAGTGGAATTTACAATCTCGCAGCATGAAGTAGCAATCATACATAGTTCGTCATGGCTTATTGTTCTATGATTCCCTGGTCACATTGTTTATTTTTGATGCTCATGTTTCTTTTATATCGTTTGCAGGTAGATGAGTTACATGCTGCTATCATATATACGATACTCTTGATGCCCGTTACTGCATGTCGTTTCACACACTATGAGTACAACTAATAACTAAATTTAAATTGTATGTGTTTAGTGTATAATAAACCATGACGAGAAAATACTCTTAAATTTCTTTTATTTTCATCACTAAAAGCCATAGTGTAACTACCAAAAAAGTACCAAATACTAATACAAATATATACATCGGTGCGGGTAGTTGTTGGGAATGCACATATATGTAAATTATGCGCTGATAACCACAATTCAAGAGCATAGACGAATAGATTATACCATCTTTAATAATTTGTTATACTAAGCGTAAGCTAAATCACAACTTACATTCGCACAACGGTTAAAAATTCCTTAGACCCAACTTATTGTCTCTCAAAGCGCATGATCTTTACGTTACGTGAGCCTTAATATCAAGATGTATATATCATGTCTTTGTACTATCCATCGATCTAAAAGATCAAATAAAATTCTTAGATTAATACAACAAAAGATGTTATAATTACAACTGCACAAAAACATATTAAAAATCATTAAAACCCTAAAACCGTGATGAATTTTTCTTCATGCGAGAGAGTTCTAATGATTAGGCTTTTTCTTTTATGGGAAAATATCGTCTGTTTTTTTTTTTTTTTTTTTGTTAATAATGGATTTATGTTACCAAATATTTATCTCATTAAAATGGTGATAGGTTTATAAATTTGGACTTTAAAGATGTAATCAAAGACTTGCAATATTTAATTCAAAACATGTTGTTGGTCTAGTGGTTATTATGTTTCTTTGTGGGCTAAGAGACATTTGAAAAAATAAATCTGAAAATTTTAATAAATGAAAAAAATATTGGTTAGGTGGCATGTTATTGCTTAGGTGGACAATTTATGGTGACATGGCACTAAAAACAATTACATGGCAATGAGGTGAACATTTGTGGAATAATCTACGTGTAATGCGCCTCATATATATATATATATAGTGTAAAGTTAAAATAAAAAGACAAATATCCGTAAAAGAATAAAAATATTTGTTTTTAAAAATTCTCAAAAATCCAAAAATTCCACAAGATCGGGTATGTTAGTGCATAAAACTTTTGTGAAAATATTTTTATAATTTTGAGTTTTGATCGTTTTTTAATGCACAAAAACAATTTTGATCATAAAAATTTTGATGCACAAAATTTTCAACTTGTTGTAGTTAGATGCGCAATGTTATTTTGATGAAAAAAGTCAAAAGAAGTTGGGTGCAAAACCAATTTTGATGCACAAAAAGCGATTTAATCTTGTGACGTATTTTTCATAATTTTTTTGGAAAAAATATCCACTTTTAGAAAAAGTTTTTCACAACTTTTTCATGCACCATCATACCCGATCTTGTAGAATTTTTAGGGAATTTTTGAAAAAAAATCTTTTTATCTTTTACGGATATTTGTCTTTTATTTGATATATATATATATATATATATATATATATATATATATATATATATATATATATATATATATATATATATATATATATATATATATATATATATATATATATATATATATATATATATAGGGTAAAGTTAAAATAAAAGACAAATATACGTAAAAGAATAAAAAGATTTATTTTTTTTTAAAAATCTCAAAAATTCAAAAACATTCCACAAGATCGGGTATGTTGGTGCATAAAACTTTGTAAAACATTTTTATAATTTTGAGTTTTGACACGTTTTTTAATGCACAAAAAGCAATTTTGATCATAAAAATTTTGATGAACAAAATTTTCAACTTGGTTTAGTTAGATATGCAATATTATTTTGATGAAAAAGTCAAAAGAAGTTGGGTGCAAAACCAATTTTGATGCACAAAAAGCGATTTAATCTTGTGTATTTTTCATAAATTTTTTGGGAAAAATATCCACTTTTAAACGTTTTCACAACTTTCTCATGCACCATCATACCCGATCTTGTGGAATTTTTGGGAAATTTTAGAACTTTTTGAAAAAAATCTTTTATCTTTTACGGATATTTGTCTTTTTATTTGATCTTTATCCTATATATATATATATATATATATATATATATATATATATATATATATATATATATATATATATATATATATATATATATATATATATATATATATATATATATATATATATATATATTGTAACATATTAGATTTCATAAATACATCACATCACACTATATGGATCGAATGAGATAGAGTTTAGAAAGAAAGTGGAAGATGAGAGCCTTTCTAAGAGAAAAGTAAACAAAGAAAAGGTTAAATTAGAATGAAAGGTCAACCCTACCTTGGGAGGTAGAGGTATTTATAGTTACATACTAAACGTCCTCCTTGGATTGTGGATCGGGCATACGGTGGGTAAAGACCGTCCGTCATCCACGGTGTTGCACTAAACTAAATAACTAACTAATAAACTAACAAGTAGCGTAAATAAGGATATGTCTACGAGCTAACATATGCTAGACTATAATTGGGGTGACCGACACTTTCACATGGAATTTCCAATTCTAACAATCTCCCCTAAGGAGTCGCCCCATGAAATACATTTGCATCCTAGCATTTTATCTTTGTCTTTAGTTACGAGCTCGTAGACTTCAATTCTTCAATTTCCGCAATCTTTGTGCTTTAGTAGCGATTCTTCAAAGTCTGCATAGTTTTGTACTTTTAGTGGAGGCCTTTAAGCGATCCACATATTTGATGATCTTGAGCTTTCATTGAGATCATCGACCGATAAATCTGGATCACCCTTTATTGTGTTGCCTTCATGTGATGTTGTGACTTTTGGACCGACATGCTCACACTACGGATCATGACATCTTTCCATCGAGTGGCGGAAGCTTCTTGGTTCATGATATTTGCGCGACATAGCGAAGCATAATATAAAATATCGAGCCGAGTTATGTAGATATGCACTTGTCATGATTTCTTTAATTAAGTGTGGATCTTTGTGAGCATGCGGTTATGAATTGACTTCTCAATATCGATCATTGCAACCGTCAAATGTACACTGCAACAACGGTTAGCAATAAATCACGCGAAAGTGTCTTTGATCACTTCGTTGAATTGAGTACACGCCCACGGTTCCCGTTGATCGATACAAATCTTGCCTGTGATCATGTATAATTCGAAGAATCTCCTTGACAGGGTTTCGCATTTGTTTTAGTCGTTCTCAAACCGGAGCGTCTCAAAGAAGACAACACGGGTGAGTGAACGGTAATTGAGATTCAGCGATTGATGAAAATTGATTTGAAAACAATCGCGTATTGCTTGAAGAAAGAGTTTTGTCTGACGAAGGTTTTATGAAAAGATCAATTTTCAATCAAAAATACCTTTGTATTTGAAAAGTACACATTCGATGTGCTAGAGAAAAGAAGATTTGCACATCGACCGGTTTTCCAAAAGTATTTTTTCAATCGAGATACTTTGTGTTTGAAAATGAGTACACATTCGATGTGCTAGAGAAAGAAGATTTGCACATCGACGGTTTTCAAAAGTATTCGTCAATTCATTTCTGAACCAAGGTTGATTCAAGGTGAATCGCCCATTGTTTCTATCCGAGTTGTCACAAGCTTGATCTTTGGAAAAGATCTCACATGTCACCCACCAAGAGCTTGTATGATGTTGGCTCTAGAAGGATTTCCATCTTCATCGTGAATACTTTTACATATCACTTAGATGTTACGGCAATACCTCAAGGATAATCGTGGGACTCTTAATATATACTTACTTTCCACATTGTGTGAAGCGATGAAATCTTCATTAATATTGTGTCTAATGAGATATTGTGGATGATCTCTTGGCTCTAGACTCAATTGTGCACATTTGGTTTCCTATCTGGGAGACTAGGGAGAGGTCTCCTTCTTGATATCAACAATCTCTAAGAGAAAGTCGATAGATTATGTAGGTTCCCGTGAGAATGAAACAAGCCCTTTTAAGAGGAACTTGAGTAGTTTGGGAAGTTGTAGTGCGGTCGTCACCGGGTCCATGACGTCTTGTCTTTATACTGGCGTTACCTTAGTAACCACCAGTAGCATATGTATTGAACCGGTTCTTGCCCTAAGGTTGAATTATTGGAGGCTATTTCTTTTCACCCTTTTTTCACATTCATTTCTTTTCATTCTTCAACCCCTCAATTAACGAGACTTCATAACTAGAACCTTGTTGGGTTTATTCAGTTCTAGCTCTATCTCATCCGCACTCTTCCCGTATCTCACTTTTCTCCTTTTTCATCATACCTAAGGACTTCTACACTATCAGTGGATTGTCCTGGGTAGATCCCTCCGACTCTGGCGGGATCGTGGGAGCGAATACCTAACCTAACCATCCTTATAACACCATGCATAAAGTAAATTGGTGGGTCTTTTGGTATTGTTCATTCTTCCATGAAACCAATTGAAAAAATCATTTGGAAAATCAATCAAGGTACTTGTGATATAAGATCAAAGCATTTTGTACCTTAATTGTTTTGATCATTTAAATGCTCCCCCTCGACATGTGCATATGATATTGAAATTGTTTAGCACATGGAGCAAGAGTTCTTAGAAATAATTTCTTGATCACAATTTCCATAGAGAAAGCCATTTGATTTTCTTGGTAAATTCTCCCCCTCAATATGTGCGTTAGATATTTGAAAGTCATTTTATCACATAGAGGAAAGAGTTCTTTTGAAGCACATCCACGATCATATTGCCATCTGAAAACCATTAGAAAATCAATCAAGGTACATTATGTTGAAACATAGAAATCTTTGTACCTTGATAGTTTATTTTCTTTTGAAATGCTCTCCTCGATATGTGCTTGAGATTGAAAGCGTTTAGCATATATGGGAGCGACACACTTTGAGATCAAATCGATCATCATTTATCAGTTTCATATTAAATCACAAATTCTCCCCGATCAAAATGTCAAACCCTTTGAGATTTTGGATCCCAAGTGATTTAATAAGGTTTGGAAAACATGGGAGAATATGTGGCCTGGTTTAAATTTTGAAAAATGACGGATAAGGACCACTTATAGACATTAAAGATTTTTAGTGTCAGGTATGATAGTTTTTAAGAGATATTTAAGTAAAATAAAACAATTTCATAATCAAACAAGAACAGAAAAAATTTCATTTTGAAAGATCTTTGAGTTTTAAAGAGAATCATACCATGACATAACATTAAATCTTTAGATCACCACTTATTTTGTACAAACGGACTTTTATGAAGAAATATCGTTTTAAAATATTTTATTTTAAATCACTCTCCCCCTCAATCGATGACCGTAGTCGTTGATTGAGTGACTTAGGTTTTGATAAAATGAAGTCCGGTGATTTTCAAAATTTAGTCCAATTTATTTTCAAAACAATATTTTTCCATTTTCAAAACAATTTTAACAGATATTTTGAAAAATGGTATTATTCACTACTTGTCCTGCACAAAGATACATTAGGTGGATGAGAAGCTTCTGTTGTTGCTGTAGGGCTGGAAGAAAACCATCTGCAGATGCAGTGAGACCTCTTACGTTGCATTTTTTCATGCCAACTCTCCATAGAGGTCAAATTAAGCTCCGTTTCTTCATTTGTCAACCCAAGATATAGTTACCCTTTCCTTTCGGCATCCAATCATCTTCATATGTGGGATCGGATCGGGGTATTCTTATGAACCATGATATCTGCATATGTTAGTGGACACAAACAGATATATGGTGGTCGACATCACCCAAACAACAATCGACTAATAAAAGTCAATCCAACATATCAATCAGTTCATATATGGCATGGGAATAATGTGTTCATCAAACTCTAATCATCTAATCCTAACAATCATATCCTAGGCACCTAGTCCTTCAACGTAGGTTAACATCATTTTAAGTTAAGCATATAGGATGATTAGATAAGCTCAATAGATGATATAAATTTGAAAAACATTCTCCCTCTCAATCAATGACTCATTTTCTGAAAAGTTTAAAAGCGCTGAAGTCATTGATTGAGTTTGCAAATTTTATGAAAACTCTGATTCTGATTGATTTTTCAAGCAACTCATTTACCACCATTAAGTTAAAACAAATATTTTTTCTGAAGAATTTTAGAAGGAAAAATATTTGAGTAGGAACAGCAGTCCTTCGACATACTTTCCTTAATTAGTTTTAGGATAAGTGCACGAAATTTTTGAAAATTGGTTTAGCGCAACACTTTCCTTTCTTGAAGCGGGTTGCTATACGAAATAATAGCAAACCATTGTTTAAGCTACAGTTCTGATCGAAGTAGCGCAAGCCATGTTTGAGACATGATTTGAAAAAATATTTACACCTCACCTTTCGAACTTCATCTAAAGTCCCGTGTCATTATTGAATGACATTTCTAAGACCGTAGATGTTATCGATACCAGAAGACATGTCTTGAGAAAAACAATATTTTTTGGAATTTTTTAAATTTTCTGATTTTTATGGATTTTTTTGAAATTTTTATATTTTTCTATTTTCTTTTTGATGGTTTTATATTTTTGTATTTTGCTTTTTGATAAATATATACAAATAAGATGATATAGTTAAAGAAGATGATGATACGAGTACCGAGACAAGGATATCATTCAGCACTTAGTAGAAGATAAAGTCATCATTTCTTAAACTTTCACCACCAAAGCTTCGAGACTCTTGAATGGACGTCGAAATTGAGCCTACTGAAAGTGAGACTTTGGTAGCTTCCCCAAACCGACAATCTTGAATAAAGACCATTTTCCCAAGGCGTAGAATGTGAAGAAAGCGGTCTTATTGAATGAAGCTCAACACCCCAAAGAACACGAGAACAATCAAGTAACAAGTTTAAACACGATCATCTTTGCGGTTATCAACCCTTGAATCCATGATTAAGCTCTATCACGTGAACTCATTGTCGTCCCGATGTACATTACTCTTCGAGTTTGACGGTTGTCTATCGGAGAACAATATGTCAACATCTTCATTGCACCAAATGCATTCGATTATCTTTCATATAACCAATTAGCCCATAATGTACACATGTACCCAACAAGAGTAGAGACGATGACATACAAGTGACATGTTGAGTCACTAATCAACTCTGCGAGTGTCAACTCCGGAATAACTGATTAAGCCCAATCAAGTGAACATGTTGTGCGTCCCTGATGTACACATATCTCTTCCCTGATGGTTGCGATCTCATCTAAATCATCATTACATTATGTACATGAAGCAATAACCGGAAGCACTTTATCATAAACCATATAGAAGATGTCGATAAGCAGTATCATCTCACGTTCCAAATATTCTTCTCACATTTCTTCCAATGAGCGCAAGTAACACATACCAACAGTCTCAGAGACCACTTCCCCAAATAGTTGGAATAATACATCCTTCCCCAAATAGTTGGAATAATATCCTTCCCAAATAGTTGGAATAATACACCAAAGGCTACGAGTTAAACACTGAGTTTCTACGATTATGACCTTTGTCTTCCGGGATAACTTCAATCGGTAGAAGTCTTAAGTTCATCATGTGTACTCGTTGTGATTTTAGATGTATGTCTCCTTCCCCTTGCGGTTTTGATACCTCGGAATCAACAACACATTATACATACTAAATAATCTTGAAATAGAGAAGAACAACAAATTAGCTCAAATGAATCTCATTAAGAATCAAGCTGCTACGAAACTCTCACTAACTATCTTAACCAACCTAGATGAAGACAATTTGAGTGACCACGATGAAGCAAACCCTATATACCAAACTTGGCGAAGAAGAGTTCCCGCATTTGTATCTTAATCTTGCACTAATCTTGGAAGAGCGATGTTGAGATTTTACGCTCCAAGCAAATCTCTAAGTACTCAATACTCAAACAAAGTATGAGACATTAACACCTCTTGCGATTATCCACAACATAAACTACGTGTGACACTGAGTAAAACAACGTAACTCCTAATAGTGATAGTTAACCAGGTCTTCAACCATCTACCTCGACAGCTGGTAACTAGATAAACCAAGTCTTCAACTCAAACTCTTAAGCCCGAGCAAGTTATCAAATACGAACACACCATTATAAAAGTCAACTTTATTCTCAAATAAGTGATAAATGATTAACTCCGAAGTAATCAACTTGTGTCAAATGCCCAACACGTGAATAAACATACAATCGGATGTACATTGATCCGATGAATGAACCGGAACAAATGATTCCTCAACATCAATGCATTCTTCCTAAGGTATACATGTAGAGCGATCCGGAAGATTCACCAATAATGTTTTCGAGCGGATGAGGTAGTCATTTTCCTTAATGTTCATGTGGTTGATTTATAAGCGTGCACATTGAGAGGAACAATAATCCGTGAAGATTTGGCAAAGGAATACCAAAGAAGGATCATTATTCATGAACAATAATCCGTGAAGATTTGGTAAAGGAATACCAAAGCGGATCATTATTCATGAGTGCAAGCTGCAATATTATGATAGTCATTATCAACGCCTTGAGGAATAACGGTGATTGGGCTTCTTGGTAGTATGAGTTGTACTTCTTAGATGATCAACATTTGCTAGCGATTGGAAATACTCATCAAAAATATCTTGAAACAAAGAATCCCAAACAATGAATCCCAGTTATCCTTAGTAAGTGAAGCATTAGGCGTTGGAGGAGAGTCGTATGACCATAATTCAAGCATCCATCAACATGTAGTATATTCACTCTTCTCCCCTCAAAAATTGCAAATGAAGTTTGCGCTTTTGATTGAGCAAGTGAATAAGAATATACACCAATGAGCGTAGATCCACTTAAAGGTTGAAAGAGCATGGGAAAACATGAAGCTTGTTGATGAAGAATGTCGATGAGAATGGTCATAAACATGAAGATTTCTTTTTTAGAAGATAAAGCGCCAGGACGTACACTTTTCTTTTCTTTGAGGCAGGGCTGAAGTATTATCTCTGACACCATAATGATGAAGTCTGAGGCTGAGGCCGATGTGAACAGACGTCATAAGAACATTTCTCTTCTTCAGAAGATAATGCACACTGAAACGTACACATTTCTTTTATTTAGAAAACGAGGCTTGAACTGTTGTGTTCAAACGTCATTGCCGAAAGAATATCAAGATTGAGTTACTTGAACCCGTGAGTTATGAGATATCAATCCATTTGTAATCCATACTTTAAGCCAGTCCATGTAGTGAAGGATCGAAGTATCTGCAACTGAGTAAGGACTACATGCACTAATATTACAAACTTGATTGCATATATTTTAGTTAGTGACATTAGTATCCGAACCCTTTGGGGTTTCACGGTCAACCTTGATTATGTCATCGGTAAACAGCTTTCCGGTAGGTATACACTTAAGTCTAGTATTCTTAAGAATTCTACCAGATAGCAAGATCTAGGATTGTTAGGCTTCTTGTGCATAGTGGAAGACTTATCGCTATTCCTAGTTTCCAAAGATTTAGCATTTGGTAACCATCTAGGCAAATTTTTCGGTTTGTTTTGCTTCATATGCACTGAAGATGACTTAGTGTAAATCCTAGACTTAACATGTTGAACCTTTTCATGAGCATTTACTTTATTCAGGGATTTTGTGAAACAATTATCATGATTTGCATTAAAGATACATTTCAGACACTTCGAGCAAACAGCTTGTTTGGATTGAAATAGATCTAGATTTCTTAGAGTGATGCGCTATGGGAATAGCTTTAATCGAACATAACTAATCTTAGATCCAAGCCAATCCCTAGGCTTAAGAATAGTGTTCCTAGGTAGTGGTTTAGAACTACTAGTAGTGCCTTGAAATCTCGAAGAGTTCATCACCCTAGGTCTTGCACCTAAAATTCCGTCTGTTCGAATCAGTGACTTCTTTCTAGCCATTTCTAGATAAGAGTTCTTATACAAGTCATTCATAGCATTTTCCTAGGCAAGTAAGGTGAAGTGACCTGGTTTTGTCAAAACTTGTTTCGTATCAACTTGGGAGGCAAACCGCGTTTTGAAAATTTTGGTCGCTCAAATCTAAACGCATTCGGTTGTCTAATAACCGGTTTCCCAAGATTGATGGTTTTGCAAACTTAGTGTTCACACTATTCCCTATTGTTTTTCTCGAGCTCATTCTTTAAGGCAACTATTGTGAAACTCTTATCCCGAAGTTGAGCTTTGAGTTCACCAATATTGGAAATCAAAGAGTTTGTTTGTTCCAATGACTTAATTCTAGCTTCTTTGTGAGTCACTTAGTTCTATGTGATGCTTTTTCAAAGACTCATTTTTAGTAATTTGGCCACATAAATTGCTAATTCATCATTTCTCATTTTAATATCATTAGTAGCATTAACATCGAATTACTTGTAACCAAATTGCTTTTCACATGCATATCGAAATATGTTTCTTCAAATTGCAGTTGTCGAGTTTTGTCCCAAGTGAGCTTTTAGATCATTTATTTCAAAAATTCATGAAATTCGAGGAATTCGGATTGTTGCAAGGTTTCACGGTTTGAAAACTTTCTTCTTTTCTTTGGATTGCAATTTCAAGTGAAATGCAATGTTTTTCAAGTTCGAGAATTTATTAGAAAGTTCATCAAAAGTTATCTTATCAACCATATCATTAATTTTAAACACTTTATCTCGGACTCAGACAGATTCTGAACATGTATCAAGAACATGTTCAGTGATGTGATCGATTTGCACAAGAGTAATTTCATATGCATTATGTTGAGCAGTTAAGGGTACCTCATCACTTGACACATGTTCATTTATCGATGCGACATCTGCATCCTCATCATGTGTAGCAAGAATCACCGAACTACTGGTTGTGTCAAACTTATCATATCCCGAACCTCGTGTTCGACTCCAACCGATCCATCATGTGATGCTTTACCCGACTCAACACTACAATCTTTTGATTATGCGACATTCATCCCCACCGACATCGCATCCACTTCTTGTGTGATAGGAGTTCTTGAACCGCTAGTTACATCATTCTTTGTTGTCTCATTATTCTACATTCAAGAACATCCGATCTTTCAAGCGAAACATTACCCGACTCATCACAACAATCATCAACTGAACCGGACTCTCATCTATTTTTCTTCTTTCTCGAGTAACTTCTCGGTATACTTAATTACTTATCCACTTTATCCATGAGATGGATAAGTGTCTCTATGAACACGCTAATTTCCATTCCAGTGTGTCTTTTGAAAGACATCTCACCATGTCTTGATCATAATCGATGTAAATTCCCAGTGATGAATGACTGAAATTGGTTGTGATCACTTGAAGTGCAACCTTGGAACTATCCTTTTGAACCTTTTCTTTATCAAGTTGTTGTTCCAATTGTTCTAAGTTCAACAATGAATGTACCCGTTAATGTGGATAAATCTTGACGGAAAAGGGCAATACATGTTCGTTCGGTGTTGTGGGTAGAAGTAACATGAGGTGAGAGAAGTTGTTGATAGGGTATAATGCGACATTCCTTTTGCATGGCATTACATACCATTAGCGGTGCAATTCATTCTCATTGTACTCGAACATGAAGATCTCACATCCTCATTGATTAATTCAAACATCTTTAACCGTTCGATGTAGCATACATTATCATTGTTGTCCACAACATCATACAATTTAAGTACTTCCAAAATCATTGGTTCGATAGTGAAAGACATGATGTTGTAGTATGCACGGATTTTACAAGTCTATGATTTAAGCCGAGAAATAGATTCTTTCGGGGATTTTACAAAATCAAGAAGAAACCATGATATAATGACCAATAGAGCGTGTTAAGATAATCGATGGACCCACACAATGATAGAGGATTATGTGTTAGGAGTGATGATTGTTTGAAGGATTAGTCAAGTGTTATTTGGTTGTGAATTGGTTTTGTTAATGCGTTTTTACGGTGAAATTTAGGTCTAAAACTTAAAAGCTCAATAACTTCCTTTCGGAGAGGATTTGGGCCTCGAAAATTCGTTTCACAACTTTGTGGTGAAACCTCAAATATTCGATCTGTTAGGTCGCTTTGGCGGTGTTTTCACGAAACGGAGTTCTGGATCAAAAGTTATGGCCGTTTGAAGTTTTGACGTAAAAACTCAACTTTGGTCAAACCTCTTCTTTAGACAAATCGCTTCTTTAGACAAGTCACTAGGTATACAAGTCGCTTCAATGGACAAGTCGCTAAGTAACCAAGTCGCTAAGTAACAACTCGCTAAAAGCACAAGTCGCTGTGATACAAGTCGCTAAAGTAACAACTCGCTAAATAGACAAGTCGCTAAAGAACAACTCGCTAAGTGGGCAAGTCGCTAACGAACAACTTGCTAAATGAGCAAGTCGCTATAGAACAACTCGCTACTCAAAACAAAGTCAAGTCGCTAAAGTTAGCAAAGACAAGTCAACTACTTTGCCAAGTCGCTAGCGAAATGGTACAACCACTCTTGTAGTACTTTTGTCGCTTTGTCTCAATAGAAAAGTCACTAGTGATCAGTCGCTACCACAACAACTACAAGTCATTGAAAATATAGAAGCAAGTCGCTACCAAGAATCCAAGACTCAAATCATTAGCAAGAAAATCTCAAACACAACACTTTGCAATCCAAACTAACTTGACCACGGTGATTCAAGCTTTCCAAATCAAAGGCAAGCACTTACAATGATTCTAAACACGGTACAATCAAAATTCAAACTTTAACACTAGAAATGATCCAAATGATGCAAATACCACTAAACTTTTTCAAACCCAAAGACCATATAAAACTACTAGAAATCTAAGAACATGTAATAGAGATGATCAAACCATGGCTCTTGATACCATTTGTAACATATTGGATTTCATAAACACATCACATCACACTATATGGATCGAATGAGATAGAGTTTAGAGAAAGAAAGTGGAAGATGGGAGCCTTTCTAGAGAGATAAAGTAAACAAAAGAGAAAAGGTTAGATTAGAATGAAAGGTCCAACCCTACCTTGGGAGGTAGAGGGTATTTATAGTTACATACTAAGCGTCCTCCTTGGGCTGTGGATCGTGCATCAGGTGGGTAAAGACCCATCCGTCCTCCACGGTGTTGCACTAAACTAAATAACTAACAAATAACGTAAATAACGATATGTCATGAGCTAACATATGCTAGACTATAATTGGGGTGACCGACACTTTTACATGAAATTTCCAATTCCTAACATATATATATATATATATATATATATATATATATATATATATATATATATAGGGAAGGGTTATTTTCGTAACCAAGAAAAGGTCGAGAAGCTGCGAGAACAACATCAACCAATCGATTTTTTAAATATTTATTTTATTATTTAATTCAAAAGGGTATAATAGTAAAATTATATTTTTTTAATTTCTTTTGATTTTTAAATAAAAACGTTTTTTTAGTTCTAAATTTTAGGAAACTTTTTTTAAATAATTTTAATTTCGGTTTGTATAATTTCAAAAGTAAGGTGCATATGTGTTTTTATCTTTTCATATAATGTAAATTTACATATATTTTTAGTGTTCAATTGCTTAAACCTTTAATGTGTTTTGGCCACAAATATATAAAAAAATGTGTTGATATAATAGAATACATGTGCAAATACAGTACATAAACATTAACATCATATGATATACAAATAGATACAAGTGCAAATGCGACCAATCTATCATTCTAGCCACTAGATACAAGTACATAAACATTAACATCATATGATATACAAATACGATATAAAATGTCTTTGCATGTGTACACCGATAATCTTTAATAGAATTGGATTTTGTTTTGATGTAATCATTATTGAATCCTTTCATTGCCCTTTCTTTTGTATAATGAAAAAAGCCTTCTCTCGGTGATGTGGGTGAGAAACCCAAATCAGAAAAGCTCATTAGTCGCTCTTGCCTTTCTTGAACATATGCGTTCGTTCCATCCATATGCACATGTGTATCATCTGCGTTATCTTTCTCAAACGCATAAAAAAACAAAAGACCTGTGAAATCAAAACACAACATTTGTTAACCAGTAGATACAAATTAGAGAAAATAAAAAAGAAAACTATAAAGTCAATAAATTAATTAACCTTGATAAGCCATTTAAACATAACTAAACCTTGTAAAATCTTGAGATCAGAAGTAAACAATGATAAAAATACATGTGCATAATTTTCTAAACTGACCACTTTATAAAAATACATGTACATATTAACCGAATTACATGTGTTTAGGAAGTAAACAATGATAAAAATACATGTACATAATTTTCTAAACTGACCAACTTATAAAAATACATGTGCATATTAACCGAATTACATATGTTTATTAACAAAAATGCAGTTTCTTGTTCCATACAAGAAGAGCGAAAACGGTAGTTATCTGAAAAATATCTTGACAAAATTACTAAGGTCATTCCTAGAAACAAACAATCAGTTAGCTATAAAATACTACTATGAAAGAAGAATATGTTGACGAAAAACATCGATCTATCTGATTACGAAAATATCGATCGGTTGCAATTTTTTATTAAAAGAAAACAAAAACCACTTATGCATTGATGATGCATCGAGGACAACAACAGCTACTTTAATCTTTCATTCCTTGTTTTGTTTTAATTGATATAAAAATATTTTAATTATCAACTGGGAAATATTCTAATTGATAATTAAAAAAAATATTCTAAGTGGGAAATATTCTAATTGATATATATCTTTCATTCCTTCGTAAAGATCATGACAAAAAAATTATTAAAAATATATAAATTTTCCATCAGTTCTTACTTCATATAAGATTTTCTCAACAATTAATGAAAACTCATAAAAGAAGATTTACTTACGTATTCAAATCAACCCATCCTATCATAGATCGATATGATTTATGGCGGTTTTGATGGTCGTGGTAAAGAATCTCGATCTTTAGGGATTACACCAACCGTTGGAACCTAATGATGGCGATGACAGTCTTGAGCCCAGAAATGATGGTCGGCTTGGTGGCGGCTTGTTTTGAGAAGATAGGTGGGTGGTTTTTAGGTTAACAGAGGGTGAGAGATAATTTTGAGAGAGAAATAAATGGGCATGGAAGTTATCTAGAGAACCATACAAAATTACTTAAAAGCCCTTTCACTCTTTTTAAAATTTGACATGAAGTTTCAGTTTATTACTTTTGTGCCATCATTATTTATAACCATTGATCAAATATTTAATGGCTAAGATCGGTTCTCATGATTCTCGATCTTTTTTTGGTTCTAAATAACTCTACACTATATATATATATATATATATATATATATATATATATATATATATATATATATATATATATATATATATATATATATATATATATATATATATATCTAGTTTTGGCCCGACCAATGGGCGGGCATGACTTATAATTATTTGTTTGTTGTTTTTGTTAACTAAAATACATTTTTAGAATTGTCAAACAATATTATAAAACAATTGTTTCTTTGGTTTTAGTTGTTATTCGATAGTAATAAAAGGAGGTTACACATGCTTTGTGATGATGAATTGTCAATGGATTATATATCTACGACTCCCACCGGTCTCATAAACAATTAGTTAATGAGAGTGTTCACTATCATACTGGCGGTGCATTTGCTGCCGATGTTGATGTTATAGAAAGCATACTTTCTGAACAACGACTATTTAACGTATTGTTATAGATACCAACAAAATGTCAGAAAATATTCCTATGTCCCGACATGCCAATAGGCAATAACAAAAGCATTCAAAAGACAAAACGCCACTATATCAATATAAGAAAATTTTCCTACTCGATTTACCATGCCTTAACAAACTAATCGCATCAATTTCAACAATGATATAAACAAAAGCACTTACAAAGATACGCAGCCCTAGGGTTACTCGCTTCAACTTCATTAGCAACACGCAAAATAGGCGCAATCTCAACGAAAGACGACGGCACCACCTACTATCCATGTGGTTTTATTCAAATTAACTATCCATGTGGTTGACTCAACATAAGGACGTACTAATAGAAGCAATAGGTTTGAAATAGCAATAGTAGTATCATTATTCAATTAGATATATGTAGATAGTCTAAAATTAAATTACCATTTTTTTATAAAGGTAAAATTAAATTAACCATTTAAAGTGTCCATATTGAGAAGCAGGAGGCATTCCAAAAAATGCGATCTAAATGGTATGTCATTTTATTTTTCATGTTCTTGAGGAGAATGATTATGATAATGAAAAGTCAGATTCATGATTTCTTTTATACAGTCATGGTGGGTTTTTTGTTACCCAAGAAGAGTTTGATTCGGGAAGAAGGGTAAAAATAATACACCTTTTTATTTAATAGCTAGATAGTTTTGTTTGGCATTAAAATTATCTAATCAAGATTAAATTGCTTTTTTGGATAAACATGAGTATTTTGAAGTTTGAAAGGATATTGATGTAATTGTGAAAATAGCAAGGATATTGACGTAATTATAAGTTTTTTCAAGGATATCACTGTAATTCTCCCAAATAAATATAAGGGACAACTCAAACACATGCATATATTAACATCAGAAAAATCTTACTATAGCATTGGATATCCAGGAAATTTTAAGTGACATATGCAACAATGTTGCTGAAATAAGATTTACTCCAAGCGACGGAGGCAACTGCAGCAAGTGGCGTAGAATCCAGTGACCAAATCATATTTTGCTCGTAACTCTTATCACTTTCTCTCAGAGCTTCCAAAACTGAGCCGCCTATAAATACATCAAGTAATCAGACGAAAGCAAAGACTTTATAGCGTACCTTTAAATCATGTGTTGAAAGACTTTATAGCGTACCTTTAAATCATGTGATTTAGTAGCCAACATTTTTATCTAAGTATGAAACTCTGTATATAATACAAAACTCATAAACATTAAATAATATTTCAGGTCAATTAGCATCATAGGTCAAAAATGTCACCTGGTACACAAGGGCAAGTGTTCTTATTGATTAGCGTGTTATTAGCAATATGTGCTCAACATTCTGTAGCTAGTGTCACACTTGCAGAGGATTTGAAAACAAAGTTGTATTTATCACCTGAGATAAAACTACATTCGGGTTCCGTTTCAAGCAAAATCACTATTATATTGAGTTTCCAAAGGTCATAGCTATAGAGAGTTTCAATCCTGAATTTGTTGATGAAGAGGGAATCCAATTTCTCTTAAAGAAACTTATCTCCACCAATGGTTTATAGTAAGTACTACGAAAGGATTGGTGCTAAAGATCAAAGTACAATGGTAATGTTGATCTTGGGTCCCACCAATCAGATTTTATTATCGCTGGCAAAGCTGGAGTATGCACAATCTTTCCACAGTTTTTATGGGAGCTGAAACATGACAAACAGCAACACGTGTTGCTGATCCTTATGAAAATCGAGGCTGGTAATCCACTGAAAGTTCATGCCGGATCTTTAGAGAAATGGAAGTTTAATCTTCACGTGATTGACTTAATGCAATGGGATGTACTCAATGCAGGTATCATGTAATTCGACATATATTTTGTTACACAATTGGTTAATGGTTTTTATTCAATGGTTTCAGTAATTTTAGTTTATCCTTTGTTCCATATTCCATGCCATCGTGTGACTTGTCTGAATCCATATTAATCTATATGTTCAAGAAAATGATTACTAAAAATTGGATTATGTATGTATGTAATCACTATAATCATCAGCGAGGCCCAATATAATATCCGAATATTAGTTGCTTATTGAAAAAATTTACCACGACATTGCCTTCCATTTTGCCTCACCGCTTTCTATTCATTAATCATTCAAGAGTAAATAAACACAAAAACTTATAACAAAACACTAATCTGCAATAACTAAATAAATAATAACAAAGTGCCACAACAAAGAACACATTTATTGTTAATAAGCAAAATTGTCAGAACATATGATCATAACAACAAATTTTCTATCTCAAAAATAAGGAATATAACCTATCGACATTGTTTCCATCTTTAGCCGGGTCAATTAACTTGCTTATAAGTTTTTTCATCCTAGAGTACTTATAGTAGTTTGTGCTTGCTGCTTGAACAAATAAATCGATGAATAGGGTCCGTATGTATTACTGAAGTGTTTACTTAGAGTAGTTTGTGCTTCTTTGCTTTTGAAATAAGTAATTTGAAAAAAAAACAACTTTAACCTTGTTATTGAAAACAACTTTTTTCCTCTTGTTAACTATAGATAGCGACTTGGAATAATAATCCCAAACACCCTCAACATTACTTGTTTGTTGCGACTTCAATGACTTGCTCTTTGGATGACTCGTATAAAATTACACGTTCTTCATTAAGCGATACCTTTGGCGACCATAGCGCGTAATCGGGTGTTGTGATAACCAAGTTCTCCAATGGACGAGTATGTTACCTTCTACGGTTCGAGACGGTTCCTCCTTCTACAAACAGTTCGGCTAATATATCAACTCTTTGAGCAAGTCTAACATACGGTTTCGATTGTGCAAGTACCGCAAGAAAGGTCATAATATCAAAATGAATAACATCGGCAATGTCCATGGGTTTGGAGAAAAGTAAGAGAATATCCATAGTCGATATTGTTAACAGAAATGGTACGTATAGTCGATCGCTAAATAAATGATATACTCGAGGAACAAAAAGTGATATTAATTAGACACATGAAAAATGATCTCTGTAATCAACACCAATGGACAGTTAGGATTTTTGTAAATTATTTGCTTTTAGTAATGACAATGGCTTATTGGATATCATACTATAATTTATAACATAGTAAGATCCTGCATAGACACGACAAAACTTAATTCACACATGTGATAAGGTCCTAAATTCTAAATTAGATCGTAAAGTAATAACCACCAGAAGTATATAAAATGTTATCTTTTTATATAAGAAATAACAATAGCCATCAATATGTTTGTTTAAGACAATGCATTGAAGTTATATTTCGGCATGGACCGAGGAATGATAAAGGGTTTAGTGGTGATTCACGATTCGATTTAACATAATCTTTAAATAAACTATGTTTATTAATGAAGCAGTGGAATATACTTATAATCTAGTAAACAAATCATCATATCGAGGCTCACCATAAAGTGTACGGACATCTAGAGCGCTCGGTGTGAGGTAGAAAATGGTAAAGATGGTAGGCTATTAAACTATATTCAAAAGATGCATGTGATACTTACAACACATGTGGCGCTTATGGAATCGTATCCTTGTAAATTCACAAACATGTTTGTGCTTGGATGAGAGAAAATTTGTGCCTGAAACCAAAAGAGTTGGGAGACTCAATGCATAGCGTCAAAACCTCATGGCTAACGAGAAGCAAAAAGTTTTATGTTGTTTTGATTGATTTACACTTACATTTTCTTCATAACCAAGAGCATGAGGCTTCATGCTAATCGTTAACTCACCGATTGTAAAGTTGGTTTTAAAACCATTTAACAGTAGCAGATTATTAGAGTCTTTTTGATCGGTCCTTGCGTTAGGATCCACAAATTCCTTAACCAATTCAACATTACCATCTTTTTCAGTGGTAGGTCCAAAATCTTTAGCGACTAATAGAACAAAATCTGAACTGGTACTTTTTGTCACACCCTACACAAATCACTGAACCGATATCAGATTAATACTAACATCATATGCTAATCAAAAAGTAGTTTATAATTCAAAGAAGAAGCTTGTTAACTTACCCGTGTTCATTAAAGTTCCAGGTCATTGGCACTAAATGTAGCAGAATTTTGGTTTCTGGTAACAGTGTAACAAATAGGTTTTTCATGTCTTGATGGCAAACACCACTTTTTTTTACCTTTTATACCACTGCTTGCACCACCATTTGCAACAGCTGCAGTGTCAATCAATAAAGAACCAACCGAACATCCTTAACCTTCTACGTGAACACCTACTAATCTTACATGCTCGGTTTCCATACCAACGATGTTTAGAGAATTATCAGCAGGCCCACTTTCAGATACAAAATACGGGTCATAAACCGTACAATGTCCTCCAATATCTAAAACCCACTTTGTTAAATGTTGCCTCTCAAATATCAGTTTTTGATAAATAAGCTTATATTCCTGAGATCAAGGATTTTATGCTCCGAAGACAAGTCCATGGCTGAAAGGAAATTGTCTGGATCAACATTCATCTTAACAAATTTACGCAACTTGATTCACCTGACCATCAAAACATGTAACAGACTTGAAAGATTCTGAAAGAAATTGTCGTAACTTTTATGTGATATTAAAAATAAAATTGGTTGCACTAAGGATTAATAAGCAAAAGTTAGTAACAAACCTCTTTCACAGTCTCGGCAAGTTCAATCATGGTGAATTCACCTGACCATCAAAAGGATAAGGTGGCGTTAATAAAAATGAATCTTTAACTTAATGAGCCTTTTGTATCATATTAATAACTTGGGTTTCCAATGTTTATTGGTCATGTATATCTTCCCTCCATAAGTCGAATAAGACCATCAACCTTAAAGCATGAAAAGAATGTAAGACACTAAGACACCATAATATATCGTTGGAGACTGGCTCATAAAACCAAGACCATCAAGAAATGGTTATAATGCTTGAAATACATATGGAAACAATGATGTTAAAGTTATAGTTTACCACATCAGAGACGTAACAGAAGCTTCTAGGCTGAGTTCCAGGTGACTGAACAATCAAAGGCTCGTTCCTGCCTTCACGCACAATAGCTTATTTGTTAGATAATTTGGATCACTCAACTTTTAAGGGTCTCACCATAATGAAACCACGAAAAAGTAACTTTTGTCATAACTTTGTTTTCTTACTTTTACCAAAGAGCTAAGCAAATTATGTAATAGTGAAAAGTTATAGAAATGAGTTTGTACTTTTTATTACTCTTGATATGTTTAAGACATACGTAGCCATGATTATGAAGCTAAACCACCAATCCTATCTAACTTAAACATATTATATAAACATGTATCCGAATATATTAGCACATGACTATAAAGTTCCAATAGATAGCTTGGTGTTTATCGACCTATAAAGTTCTAATAGATACATATTTTAAGAAAAAATGAATTAACGTCGATGGCTATCACCATGAGTAGATACATCATTGATGGTCTCTCCTTTCTCGCCTCTATTAAGTTTTATGACATATCGACAACAGCTTTTATGCGAACCTTTTCACGCTCCATGCAAATTTTGGACGTTCTGTGAGCTTGATTATTCTCAGGCTGATATACAGAATAACAACATTAAAAAACGTACTGGTGTGAACAATTCTTCAACCTAATTTTAAATAGACCATGACCAACACTTGAAAAGTCCCATACACCCATGACACTTTTGCACATGCAATTTCATTCCAAACAGACCACTTAACATAGAGTGCTCAAAGTCAAATGCAAGAGCACAACCACATGGTTTTCTTTCAAGCGTTAAATAAAAAATAAATAAAAAAAAAGTCGTATATTTTAAATGCAAACTTTTGATGCATTTCAAGCGGCTCAATTCAATTCACATGTTTCCTACTGTTTAGATAATTTTACTGGACCCAGACGTGTATAAGTTTAAACACAACCAAATCGACCCATTCATTAATCAATAGGTTCAAATGACACATCGATTAACATGTATTACTCGTGTAGTATATCATGTAAGAAGTTAAGGATATATATACCTTTTGGTAATCACCAGATGTGATGTGCAATATCTTCCTCCATGGATTTCTTGTGCTTATCATGATACATAAAGGTAAAGGTGCTACTGATATCTATAGTACCTTCTTGTCCAAAGTTATTTATTTTCCATTATTGTAAATATTATGGCAACTCAATATAAAGTCCAAATTGGATGATTCGCACTATGAAGTACATACATGAGTGGATTTGATAGCAATGAGACCTTAATGATCGAGAGGCTATGAGTTGTTGGAGCAGACGCAGAGCATTGGTGAAGAAGATGGTCAAAGTTGCGGCCATTGTTGACATAAAAAGTCGGTTGGTCCAATGGCACCGTAGAACCTCCTTTTACGAAAATTAAAGGCAAAAGTGTGCCAATTCGGAAGCTAAAAGCAGTCCTAAATTGCAGCCCAAACTGTCTAAAATAAAAACCTAAGTTGACTTGACACAACAATCCAAAATACAAACTTGCATCTCACATTTTAGGGCGTTTGGCGTTGCGTTTGAAACTACCATATTAAATGCGGATGAACAATTGAAACTTTATGTTTTATGACGTTAAACTCTATATTAATTCTAAATTAGCGTACCTCATGGTGAGATGCCATAAGTTCACCTCTTTTGTAGATGGATTTGTTTGTCACATGAGCAGGTAGATTGTGTTTCTTGGCATATTCAATAGCATATTCCTTCAAGAGCCTTAATTGAATGTTTGGGATAAGCATTGCAAAGAACAACTCTAACTTCTTTATAAAATATAAAGCTAAATTTAGAGGAGATGATATTAAGTAAAAACATGATAACGTGTATGCTAATAAGTAACAAACTTACATCGAGTCGCCATTCTTGCATTCGAACTCACCGTCGCAACTACCAATCCCTTAACATCCATAGAAGAACTTGATCGACCGCCATCACGGTTTGGTCGATACCTAACCCAACTATATTATTTAGGCATGAATACTCTAAAGTGTAAAGTATTACCTTGTATGTTTAATCTCCTGCTCGTTCTTTATTGGTGAATGGCCTCCATCAAAGACTAAAATAGGTTTCACGCCATAATGCCGCAACAAATTAACTCGGTGCATACAATAATCAACATGCCTGACATATTAAAGACACATCAGTTCAGATAAAAATCTACCCATGTCCCAACAATATACATAACAAAGAAAACAACAGTAATTTCCAATTTTTAGATTGAAAGGGATCTCCATGGCCAAGTACAAACCTGATTCCATAAGCGCTATACATTTGTTATGCAAAAATAAAATCATAAATCAAAATCAATAAAAGCATTTGAAACTAATTTATAATTCATCATGGCATATGAGATAACATTACCTTGGCATTGACGTATGTTTTGTGTGTATGCATGTCATTGTGTATATAAATTTTTTGGCAGCTGCAATTCTCTGGAGGCTAATGATTAGGTTAAAAAGATAACAATGAATCCATACCAAACTTATCATATTCTTATTTTAAGTAAAAATCAAAACACAAACACAATCCTAAAACAATACAAATTTCTAAATTTTTTATTAAATTCGAAATTCATAAAGCCATTTATATATTATAGTATGCAATATAATTATCAAAATAACTTGTTGCCTAAGTGGTAAACACACAAGTTATTTATCCGAATGACCAAGGTTCAATCCTTGCAAGCCTCATTTTTTATAAATAATTTCCAAAAACATTACATAAACATCCAAAATTTATAAAAATAATTATTAAAAATCATGAAAAATCCGAAATTTATAAAAATAAATATTAAAAATCAAAAATTTACAATTAGTGCTTAGGTGGATGAAAACATTGCTTAGTTGGACAACAAATGCTTATGTGACATGAAATTTGATTATGTGGCATTGAGGTGGCATTGAGGTGTCATTGAGGTGGCATTGAGGTGGCATTAATGTCAAATGCCTCCTGTTATATATAATATAGAGATATATATATATATATATATAATAGGTGTAGTGTGTAGAAGGTTTTCTCGTAAACATCGGCGATATTATAATCAACATTGTCTAATACATCGTTCTTTATTATGGTTTTAAAAAAAAAACCCAGAAATCAAACTGGTTCTACAAACGGTTGTTGGTATTTTTTTCTAGTTTAATCGAATTTTCCGACCAATGCTTTTTGATTCAACCAGTCGAACCGGTATTGTCCGGTTTTCAAAACATTGCTCTTGATATCTACCAGTACGAATCGATTAAAGAGGTTTATTTTTGTAACAATATATGTATGTTTAATTTATCTTCCAGGAGGTCTAATAATAACACCGCCATGATTGTCTCACAAGAATTTTAGTTTGAATCACGCTGGGTTAACATTTAGGATAGTCATAAAAGTTAATCCAAAAATGGCTGCTAAAATAGCGGTTAGGTAGCGTAAATCAAAGCTAAAAAAAACTCTAACATTTCTTAAGTAGCGTGAACAATGATCTCTCCATCTACCCATTACCCATATGTGTGTTTGTACAAGGATGTTATATGTATTTGGCATATACTTATGATCAATATGCGTGCATGTTTATGCATACACGGTTAGGAACAAGGTAAGCCTTATCGAACAGTTTAATCACTACTCAATATTATGTGTAAGAATGGAAAATTCTTAAAGAACCTACACAAAAATATACGTGTTACCATCTTGTTAACCACTTTACATACCTAAAAGATATATTCAGGGTGTGCTTGGTTCAAAATGGGGAATGGGAAAGGGAAAGGCAATGGGAATGCAAAGGGAATGCAAAGGAATGTAATGGTGATTATCATTATCTTTGATGGTGCTTGGCATGAGAAAAATACATTAACCTCCAAAGTGGTGGTGGTGGTGGTGGTGGCTGGTGGTGGTGGTGGCTGGTGGTGGTGGTGGTGGTTAGTGGTGGTGGTGGTGGTTGCTTTTGGTGGGGATGGTGGTGGCTGGTAGATGGTGGTGGTAGATGGCTGGTGGTGGTGGTGGCTGCTGGTGGTGGTGATGGCTGGTGGTGTTGGTGGCTGCTGGTGATGGTGGTAGGCTGCTAGTGGTGGTGGCTGCTAATGGTGGTGGTTGGTGGTGGTGGTGGTTGCTGGATGCTGGTGGTGGTGGATGCTTTGGTGGTGGTGGTGGCTGGTGGTGGTGATGGTGGCTACTGGTGGTGATGGTGGCTGCTAATGGTGGTGGCTGGTGGTGGTGGTGGTGACTATTGGTGGTGGTGGTGGGTAATCATTACCATACCTCCCAATTTACTGGGTAATGCCCCATTACCCAATACTAAACAATGATTGCATTCCCTAGTTCTAACCAAGCATGTTTAATCACTACCTTGCCATTCCCCACCCCCATTACCCCCAACCAAGCACCCCCTAAATATCTTTAGCTCAATAGTATGTGAGTTGCACATTAATCAAGAGGTTGTAATTTCAAGTCTCGTTTAAAAAATTACAAGAATAATGGTGAGACAGTAGGTGGTGTAAGTGTGATTTGAAAACTATTACCCGTACACGACCCTAATAAGGGTTCAGGTTATTTAGGAACGAGTTAATCGGGCTTTGGTTAACCCAATAAGCCATACCATAGCATTGAAATAAAACAAAGTCTGTAAGTTTTTGTACAAAACTAGGGCAAAGTATGAAGAAAATTAATTTTGGGAATCACTCCTAAACTAGATTACAAGTGTTAGTAATTAATATGTAATAGTTAGCTTAATTAGGCCTTTATGTTTGTTATTATGCTAAGGCTTATGTAGAAGGCCCATAAGCCTTGGCCCAAGCCAAATAAGGAAAGGAAGGGACTAGGAGTGTTGCCCTAGCTCCCTCTCCTATAAATAGGATTGTAAACCTTCATTTGAAGGTTGGTTGTTCACTTTCTTATTACACCTATGCATAAACCTTTCATATTGTCTTAACGTGTGTGTGAGTTAAGTGTTCATCCGATCATCTTATCTATCTTTCTTATATTGATGCTTGTGTTACAAACATGGTGACCTAACAGTGGTATCAGAGCCAAATAGTTGGGTGAAACCATTTTTATTTTTGAAGTTTTAAGTTTATACGCGTAAGGCTCGGTCTCAAAACTTTCATACGCAAAAAAGCTTTGATTTTTTCACGTTAAAATTCAAGATTCTTGTACTTTAAAGGTTATTTGGTGATAAAGTTTAAGTTTTTGGCAAAAAGTTTCAAACTTTACGTGTATTTCATTGGTTTTAAGCTTGGTTTTTTACGTGTGGATATTTCTACCCATAAGGGTTGAAATAGTTTTTGATCATCAAGTTTTACACTTTTGTGATATTTTGGTGATATTGAGCCAAAATCGGTTTAGAAACATTTTGGGCGTAAATCAAAGTTTTGGTAAAGGTGGCTTTTCCCACGCTGTGAAGCAAACCCTAATCTTACGCGTAAGTCATCCTTGGTTTGATCTTGATTTTCTTGGTTTACTCGGTGTTTTCTTGCTTGGATAAGCTGAAAACACTTGACTTTGGATATCTTTTACCTTTGGAATAAGTGTAAAGGACTTTTAGGCAAAACCCTAGTTTTACGCCTAGCAATACCTTATCGTAGAATCCTTTACGCATAAGCATTTACTACGCCTAAGCCTTGTCTTACGCATAAGCATTCTATTACTAAGCTATTGTTTTACGCATAAGCTAAGGTTCCTTAACCCTACGCGTAAGCTAATCCTACGCGTAAGTTCACCTCTTACGCGTAAGTTGGGTTTTCTTTGCCTAAGCTTGATTTCTACGCTTAAGGATTCTTTATCAACAAACTTTCACTCGACTACAAAGATCCATTTTACAACACAAGTTTCAAGATGTCTCAACCACCATACTCTAACTACTTTCCTTATGTGTATCCTCAGCAACAACAACAACAACTCAATCAACAACAACAACAACAATTTCAACAACAATTTCCTCAAGGAGCAATTCAACCACAAATGATTCAACCACCACCTAGTCTTCAAGTACAACCCTACACTAACTTTCACAATCAACATCCATCCAGAAATACTATGAAGGAACCGTCTTGGTTTGGTAAGATGTGTGAAGCTTTAAGTAGCCAACAATCCATACATGAAGCTGGATCACTTGATAGACCTCCAATGCTCACTCCCAGAAACTATGATCAATGGGTGATAAGGTTCTTTAGGTTTTGTGATCTAAAGAAGCCACATGGAAAGTTCTTGAAAAAGGTTATCATGGAAGGTCCGTTTCAGATGCCTACTGTCACTACACCGGAGATCCAAATGCTAATCCACCAAGAGGTGATGTCACCAACGTTGCAAATCTTAATGAACTCACTACTGATCAACTTATACACTACGAAGCAGATGAACTTGCAATGTAATATATCCTTTTGGGATTACCCAATCCGATACTTCAAAGTGTTGATGCTCAAAAGACTGCTAAAGCAATGTGGGAACATATTCATCTTCTCATGGAAGGCACATAACTCAATCAAGAAGACATGGAATCCAAAATCTACTTGGCTTGTGAACACTTAATGATTGAACCCGGAGAGACATTAGAGTCATATCATCATCGATTCTCAGACATCATCAATGACTTGGACAAACATAACATCATCATGCCAAGAATCGCTGTCAACACTAAGTTCCTGAGTAGTCTTGGTCCTGAATGGGAAAAGTATGTTATTTTCATCCGTCAAGCAAAGATTCTTCATCATGCTACATACGGATTGTTGTACGACTATTTGAAGCCCCATCAAAAAGAAGTTGACAAAGAAAGGGTTATCCGTGGACTCCCTGTCTCACCGTCACTTCCTGATAATCAACAATTAGCTTTGTGGGCTCAAACTTGTTATCCTCAATTCCCGACATTACAAACTGTCTTCACAAATCCTCCACAACCAACTGCAAAAATTACACCATATGATCCGTCACAGCACCAATCTCAAGAAACTCAATTGGTTCCATACAACAACAACAACGATCAAGCACTTTACAGTGAATCTAATGAGGATACTGAAGCTTTTGATGCATTGCAACAAGGGTTTTTCATGATTGCTAGAGCCTTCGACCAATACTCAAACAAATCCAACAATCGCATACGTACCTCATCGAACACAATGAATCAAGCTGTTGTTAACAATGGACGTGTTGAAGTTCAAAATCGTGGTAATGTTCGTCAGATGGGCGGTGGTCAAGGGTTTAATCCAGTGGGAAGGAATAACATGGGTGCTCCACAACAACAACGAGCTCAAGTGGTTGAACAGGGTAATGCTAAGAATGGGGTTAATGGTCTTCGTTGTTATAACTGTAATGAGAAGGGTCATCTGGCTAATGCATGCCCAAAGCCGAGGACAAGAGGCAACACTTATCACAAAGAGGCTTTGCTCTTGGCTCTCAAGGATGAAGTGGTGGAACCTCACAAACAAAGAATAGAGTTTTATGGCGGATGCGAGACTCGAGATGATGATACGGAGGACTTGCAGGCTAATCGTGATTATGTTGATAGCAAACATGCACGAACTCCACACGAGTGACACAGCCCAATGTATGACACCGACGGCTTGTCTCGTGCACCGGATCAAACCATATTAATCAGCGATCGATATCTCGGCCAATATACGCATCCGACGAGGCTCGGAATGTTCAACATGAGCCGTCACATCTCATTCGATGATACTCAAATGGATCCAAGTGGTTACATTTGACGATCAAGATGACCTTATGGTTACCATTGATAATCAAATTGACTATGTGGTAATACTTGAGGATCTGAATAATGATCATGTTGAGACTAACGTTGAACACGCTGAACCTTTGCCTAATCCGGATATTGAGCTCTTACTTAATGACCAACAATCACGAATGGAACAATGTTGTGAACTCAATCAAGAATTAAAAATAAAAATGCAATCGTTAACTAGGGATATTGAATGCTTAAAAATCAACTCAAAGTTTTTCAAATTCAAGAAAAATATGAAAAAGGTTTTGAAGTCGCTTTTGCTAAATCTTACCAAAACAAAAATCATTAGAAAAACAGATACATGATCTAGTCGCATCAAAGAATGCTTTGTTGTCTCAAATAGAACAACTGAAATATGATCATAAACAACAACTTAACGCTTCGGTTTGAAACTCAAAAGCCAAGTCCGAGTTGTTAACTTGTCAAAAATAGTTCTCTCGAGTACAAAAAGCATTCAACTAAACGAATAGATATCTATCTTGAGGAAATTGTCGACTTACAAAACAAAATCAAAGAGTTTCAAGCTGTTGTTTATAAACATGGTGAATCAATCACAACGATTCAAAAGTTTACTTTTAAACCAAATCCAAATGGATATGGTCCGAATCTTGCGATTACAAACCAAAGTTTTCAAATAGAGCACTCAAACTAAATCACAAGTTTACAGCAGAACATAGAATTGATGATTCCATTATGAGTGTTGTTGAATATAATCGTCAAGAGGAATTTGATGCGAGATGACGAGTCGGTCAAAATGGAAAATGTTGTTTATAACAAACCATTTAACTATTCAAAAGCGTTCGTTTGTCACACAACAGATAATTCTAACACACCTTGGGTTCTCACACCTACTGAGTCTTCTAATGAGGGTCCTCTTTCCAATACTGCATAAGTCAATGGTCCTTTACCTTCATTAAATGAAATAAAACCATTAGCTGAACAATGTAAAGTTTTAAAATATTTTGGAACATTCATTTCGGACATCAAACTTTGGAACGTGAAATCGAATTTCATTCTGAAATAAAAGTTGAACATTTTCAATCGCCTCTTGCGCGAGACAAAGAGATATTCTTCAGAAAAGAATTTTACCTCATGTCCAAAATTTGAAAAATTGTGCAATATATTGGGAAAAGGATTTTCACAAGGAACTTGGACTTATGAAAAGAGTTTTCGAACAAATAGAATCATCAATTTCAAATACAAAACGTAAAAAGAAAATGTTACGAAAAGATGTTGATCGACTCTTGGAAGATGTTATTTGTGCTGATATCCATAATGTTGTGTTATTACATTCTGTTGCATATGCATTTCATTATATCTCTGTTGATACTGTTGATTCTGTTGAAATTGTTGAGAATATTGATTCTGTGTCACAAATCAAATCTTTAAAAGTTGAAAATGAACGAGTGTTAAACGAGCTTTCAAATGTAAAACGTCGTCTTCAATGGTGTCAAAAAGATTGTCAAAATCGTGAACTTGCTTTACAAAACAAAATCAACCAGTTGCGTTCAAAATCTTTTGATCCTAAAATAGAACATCTGGATGATGAAAACGTATCTTTGAAGTGTCAAATTTCAAAATATGAACAAGAAGTTTCAAAAGTTAAAAAGGAATATGGTGTCCTATTTGATTTGCTCAAAAAGACTCGTCATGACGCATCACAAGAACTTGATCATCATCTTGCATACACTAAAGAAGTCCAAAACGTTTATGGAAACATTCGTTCTCAAAATCAAGATTTGTTACACACTATCCATGACTTAAATGAAGAGTTGGTAAAACTTAAGCAAGATAGGGATAGTAACACTGAAGAAACTGCACCTAGACAGATTCAAATTGACTCTAGAACATCTAATGACAAACCACCAGAAACTAATGTGATTCCCTCTACTGAAACAGGAATAGTTGCCTCTTTTCCCAACCCCTGCACTTCACAGCCTAGGAGCAATACAAGGAAGAATAGGAAGTTGCGACGTAAGAAAAGAACAATAAAGAATGCTGAAGTAGAAGAACACCTTAGGACTTTGAATAAAACTCAAGTTGCACCCACTTTAGATATTGCGTCTGACAAATGTAATAGAAAAAGTGTTGTAACGAATGCTAAATCTTTAAGTACTTTAAATGTTATGTTTGAAGCTTCTTGTGTTGGTTGTCATAAAAGCATGTTTTCTGGTTGTCATGATAAATGTGTTGCTAAGACTATCTTATCTCGTACGCGGAATAATAGAACACGGAATACCTCTAGGCCCACTAATGCTTCTAAGTCTGTGCTAGGAAAACCACCTTCTAGTGTTCAGGCTACGATCATTGATGTACCCAAAGTAACCCCTTCACCTCCTAGGAAGAACTTATCACCTAGTGCATTTACTAAGACCAAAGCTAAGACTAGTTAGAGATGGCAGAAATGGTTACATAATAAACTTGGATTTACATGGATACCTAAAATCATAGACATGTGTGTTTCAACTACAACTGCATCGGAACCCTCTAACTCTTCGGGTTCCACATCTATTTCTATTCCATCTGTGTCGTCTGTGTTTAATGCAGGTGATACAGATCATCCTCTGGGTTGTTGATAGCAGATGCTCCCGATACATGATAGGTAATCTTAAACTGTTATCAAATTTTGTTTCAAAATTCATTGGCATGTCACGATTCGGAATGATCACTGCGCTATCTTGGGCTTCAAAATTACATCAATGGGAACATCGAAATTAGCAGGGTTTATTATGTGGAAGGCCTCGATCACAATCTCTTCTCGATCGGTCAATTTTGTGATGGTGATTTGGAAGTTGCTTTCTGGGAAAACTTGTTTCATTCGTGATCTACAAGGAAACGATCTTATGTCCGCCAACGACATCAAGTCTTTACACAATCTCAATGCAAGACATGATTGCTTCATCTCCCATCCGTCTTCTTTCAAGGCAACATCTACAAAATCCTTGCTATGGCGTCGTCTCACACTTAAACTTTCAAACCATAACCAATCTTGCACGGTACAAACTTGTCAAGGTCTCCCAAGATTCCGATATTCTAAAGATCACCGCTCACCATGAACAAGGGAAAAGCACTCGTGCTCACTTTCCCTCAAAGGTGGAACATGACCACAAAGATGTGCTTCATCTTCTTCACATGGATTGTGTGGCCCGATGAGCGTGCAGACGATTAATGGCAAACGCTACATCTTGGTAATTGTAGATGACTACTCAAGATGGACTTGGGTTTATTTTCTTCAAAGTAAAGATCAATCTCCACAGATGATCATCACCTTTCACAAAAATTCAAGTTCGACTCCGAACACGGTCGACAAATCGTAGCAGACAAAGGAACCGAATTTGTGAATCAAACTCTTCGTGCATTTTATGAGAAAGTGGGAATTGAGCATCAAACATCTATCGCGCGTACCGTAACAAAACGAGTTGTTGAAAGACTAAACCGCGTTAGTGGAAGGCTGCAAGAACAATGTTAATTAATGCTAAACTTCCAGACACTTGTGGTCAAGCCGTGTCAATCGCATGCTATACTTAGAATCGCTCAATGATACCAAGCGCCACAACAAAACACCTTATGAGCTTATCCACAACCGTAAACCGAATCTCAAACACTTTCATGTATTTGGATCCCTTTGTTATCCGAATAATGATCGTGATGACTTTGGTAAAAACCGATGGTTCGAAACTAAAAACCGAAAAAACCGAATCGAAAAAAACCGACCGAAACTAAAAACCGATGGTTCGGGGTGAGCAAAGAGAAATGTATAATGTAATTAGTAGGGGTGAGCAAAACAAACCGAAAAAACCGAACTGAAAAAACCGACCGAAACTAAAAACCGATGGTTCGGTTTTTATTTTTCGTAAACTAAATGCGGTTCGGTTTGGTTTTCGTCTAAAACCAAACCGCAAAAACCCAACCGAACCGAATGCTTTATTATATAATAATATCTAATTAATATATTATAATTAAATAACTAAATAAATCAAATTCATAAATTCATATTCATTTTGTGAGTGGATTTATAATATATTTATCTTAACATTTATATTTATGTGTGTTTTGTCGTGTCGCGTGTTTTGTGTGAATATATCAATAAGTATTCGATAATGATTATACTACGTGTATGTTCACTTGTATGTGTACGTCTTATTTATATGTTTGTAATTGTAGAATTATGCAATAAACATTATTATGCTTAGATTGAAAAAATAAATAAAGAAGAATAACTAATTTTGTACGTAAAACAAGTTTGTTGGTATAATTTGGCCTTACCTAAATATTAACAGTTAGAAACCGAAAAACCGAAAACCGAACCGAAACCGATAACAAACCGAAAAACGAACCGCCTAAAACCGAACGGTTTCGGTTTTGGGTTCTACAAAACAAACATTGTGGTTCGGTTTCGGTTTTACCAAAACCGACCCAAACCGAACCGCGACACCCCTACTAAAAAGAATTGAAAATGGTCAAAACTCGTCTAGACTCGGACCCAATCCATTTAGACCCAAACTCGTTTAAAACCAAATTCATCTAGATATGTGGCCCGACCCAACCCGTGACATAGACCGGTATAAAAGTTTTAAATACTTTATAGAATGTTCATCATCCACATCAAACTATCAAAGTCTTGAAATAGTTAATTCAAGCCCATATTATATTGTTTTGTGGCAATGAGTGCTGTTCTGTCTTAGCATGCTACTGGTTGGGCTAGTGGAGCGGGTTTGGATCTCTTAGATGTTTTTTTGTTCAACATCGTAAAAAAATGACTAGAATCAATAATGAAATAAAAAAACACATGTATTAACTTTTTCTAAAATGAAAAATCACCCTTATATAGTATACTAGCTTCAAGACTCGTCTGATGAGCAGGCTAGCTTTAGTAAATCATTTTAATGAATATTATAAAAGTAACTTAATACTTTCTTATAGACAATATTATAAAAGTAAATCATTTTAATGATTATCACAAAAGACTTTACTAAACATGTAATGACTTACACGAATATATAAAAGATAAACATAATACTTTCTTATAGACAATATTAGTGGTTTCATTAGTTTAGTTGTTGTCCATGGACAACTCAAATAAATATCGTTTGTGTGACATTAGTAACTAAATCAACCCATTCAACCATTTTGTATGAAAGAGTTACTGGAGTGCCAAAACCAACAGCGTAGAAAACTCT
Source organism: Chrysanthemum lavandulifolium (assembly GCA_022545495.1). Taxonomy (NCBI): domain Eukaryota; kingdom Viridiplantae; phylum Streptophyta; class Magnoliopsida; order Asterales; family Asteraceae; genus Chrysanthemum; species Chrysanthemum lavandulifolium. The sequence continues at coordinate 39,076,772 of CM040246.1, forward strand.
CCATAATAACTGCAATATACAAAACACAAATTAAGCCACTAAATACACAACCGTTTAACACTTTAAACAAAACATACCTATTAGTGGATAATTATGCCCAAGCCCGATTTGTGAGTTTAGGGTATTATGGTTTCACCATTATAAATAATGGTTAATAATAAAGATATACCATGTTAGACCACATAAAACCCCGTAGGTATATCTTTATTATTAACCATTATTTATAATGGTGAACCATAATACCCTAAACCCACAACGAAAACTGGCTAATTATCCACTATCTTCTCTCGCAGCTCGAAATGAAATCGCGAAAGCTCGAACCTGAAAGTAAACTAAGAAATCAAAATAAAACAATAACAAAATAAAACAGATAATTCAAAGTATCCCAAACAAATGCTCTGGGTAAGAACCCTAGATTCGACACCAACAAAAGTCGTCTTTAATAGGAACCCAGATTCGACACCAACTTAAGTCGTCTTGGAATAAGAACCCTAGATTCGACATCAACAAAATGCCTTTAATTAATACCTCGATTCGACATAAAACAAAACAAAAAAATTTAAATATTTTTTTTTTTTTTCGCAACAAGAATCATATGTAGACAATCTTCAAATCTTGAAGTCTTCAAAGCCAAGTTGAGATCTATAGTCAACAATGAGGCGAAGGTTTTTTTTTTTTTTTTTTTTTTGGAGCGTAAGAATAGAAGAAAATTTTTTGGTTGGAGCGGCAGAAGAATAGAAGAAAAGAATAGGGTTTTGGAGATGTGTGACGGTGATACAAAGGTGGCGGTTTGATGACCACTGTGCCTAAAGATCATACCGCTTCACGATACCACGTTAGATTACATAAAACCCCGTGAGTATATCTTTATTATTAACCATTATTTATAATGGTGAAACCATAATACCCTAAACCCACAAATCGGGCTTGGGCCTAATTATCCACTAATAATACCGACCTGCGCACCAAGGGAATCTTGTGGATCAGTTTGGTTTTCCAAATCTTTTCAAATCTCTTTACACCGCTGGTAAAAGTACCTTGAAGATAAGCAACCGAACTTCCCTAAAATTGCAGACAAAATTGAATAGAAACTTATTATGAGATTTCTTTTATGATAAATATAATAAAAAACTTGGTGATGGATCTACTTTTAAGACTACGTGAGTTAACAACTTAACATTGTCGTTGCAACTGTTAATAGAACCTGATTTTACCAAAGGCACATAAACTTAGGGTGCGTTTGGTTCACCGTAATCCGGTGTAATTGGATATAATTGTAATTTGACTATATTACATAGGCTGTCTGATTCGCAGAATGGAAGAAATTGTAATTCATATTACATTACGTAGGCTGTTTGGTTTGTGTTGTAATTGTAATTCAGTTATTACAATTACATCAAAGGAGGGAATTCATATTACATAGGATGTTGGATGGAAAGTTTTGAATTACGTTGTAATTCAGAATTATTATTATTATTATTATTATTATTATTATTATTATTATTATTATTATTATTATTATTTTTTTATAAAAACATCACTCATTAAAATCATAAGAATTATAATAAATTAGTGGGAGTAAACTAACCCTCACTCTACTCCTCTAAGAATAAGAAACAAACTCTACTAAAATATAGTTAAGACCACGCTACCAATATCTTGAGTAATGGAGAACTTTCGAATTATTATTATTATTATTATTATTATTTCTTTTAGTTAAACATCACTTCATTAGAAAAGAAAATTACAAGAAATTGGTGGGAGGTGACACTAATGGGCTCCCACTCTTTCTGAATACAAAAGTTTCTGTGAAAATAAAGTTCTACTCTCGACATAACTTGCATGGGCTTTATATAGAAAAATAAAAGCCCCACTCTTATTATTATTATTATTATTATTATTATTATTATTATTATTATTATTATTATTATTATTTTATAAAACATCACTCATTAAAATCAAAGGAATTACAAGAATTAGTGGGAGCCGTGAGACTAACCGGGCCCCCACCCTTCTCGAATACAAAAGCTTAGTCATGAAAGATGAAAGCCCCACTTGGCATTATTCGAGTGGCTAACAACAATCCGACGCGTGAAAGTGTGTCTCAAGGCTCAGTGTCAAGCTCCCCAAATGTAGAAAAAGCAACGGGATGAACTTGTAGCCATTTCTTCACATTTAGACATATTTCTTTTTCTTCTTCTCCACCGCGTTATGTAAAGCTACCCCGAGCCCACAAATTAGCATCAATACCCGCAAAGGAGAGATCCCGTTACATCTAAACACGCGTCCTTGCCTTGGAACCGGTTAAATAATAACAAGTCTCGGGACATAATTCTTTCCTCCTTCAAAAAACCCCATTTGGGCCTCCTTTTTCACCATAATCCCAACCTTGGAACATATGTCGACAAGAATATCACGCACTGTGTTATGTCTAAATTTCACCCCACTTCATCGAACAATGAACTGCATGGTCTCCCCATTGGTCCATACGGTGCTTGTAATGAGGCGCAAGGACCGCTTCGAAAACACGGGTATGGTAAGCCTATAACACAAGATCGACCGGAATCTGGCGATGGTTCATCCTTTGGCCTAACCCATCAACGGGTATGGTGAAAAGGAAGTCTTGTGCATGTGGAGCCCGCACAAATGAGGATAGCCACTTGCCTTGGACTTAACGAATACTTTGAAATAAGATCTTTCTCAATGACACCGAAATAACACTTTGCCAAGGTTTTCATCATATAGGCGGAGTGTCCGATGCGACGAGAACGTGTCTTTGTTACAAGCATTGTTAAAATTATCGAGAGCATGTTGAAACGGCGGCCATGATTAATGCCGTTTGACCAAAATCCGGTCCTGCGATATCATTGGGTTTGCAAGCGAGGCGAGGAAAGCATATTGGATAA
>CM040246.1:39079777-39279777 GCA_022545495.1 Chrysanthemum lavandulifolium
AGGCCATGCTCGTGTGGACTCCTTGTCAGTTATGATGACAGGAGTACACCAGTGAGTGATAAGTGGCTCTTCTTCATCTTCAAGGGAGAGTTTCTCGAGTCTCTCATCATCAGTGTATACAGGCCACATGAATTTCTTATGGTTGATCCTATCCTTATTGCTTCCTCCGTCGCAAATCTCATTTCTTGGGTCACACGAGGCCCAAAGATCATACCAATCTCCCTTAGCAACTGGTATCATTTTGCACCAGTGATATTTCTTCTTAGATTTGGGCAGAGGGCACAAGTCAATGTCGTGAGACCATTCGTTTCTTTCCTCAGTATTCTTTACAACCCCGATATGGCCAATGCCGTTTGCTTCTTCGAGAACCAAGATGTTAAACAACATCCCATAAAAGTACATACACCACTTGTACTCTTTCGGTCAACATCGATGTTACCAACTTCCATGGTACCTGAAAACTTAAAATATGATTGTGAGAAAAGTTTAAAATGAAATTAAAGACTTAATATCAATCCTAATATAACTCCACTGCAGCGGCGCCAAAAACTTGATGCAAGTTTTACTGACCATGTCTTAATATTTATAGTGTCTCACTATACCTATGGTCTACCCTAGTGCACTAACGGGCAGTGTACCCGGTTGCGTGTAGTGTAGTAATCGGTAAAGCCGAGGTCGTCCCAAGAGCTATGTCTGTTGGATTATTACTAAGTCTAATTGTCACAGAATAATAGTTGTTTCGATAGGGATTTAATTAATTAAACTAATAATGCAGAATAAAGTAAATAAAAGCAGATAAATGGTAAAGGGAAATCAATAAAGGAATAGTGGTGCTAACCTAGTTAATCCTCCTAGCTAGTTATGTCTACGTCTACCTATTTCCAATTACTTCAGGTGGGGTCAAAGTCGAGAGGACAACATTTGGTCAATTCGCCCTAACTTATTAGCAAAGATGCCACCACAAGAGAAATCAAGCGCACCGTCATAAGTCCTGTTGTTCCTGGTCCCCTAAGCCAAGTCATTAAGTACCGCTACATGCTAGATTCATAATAGTGAGTGCCGGCCGTTAGGAACTTAGACACTACACCTCCCAATTCTTAAGTTCATCCAAACGATAGGTGATCAGTTGGTCAAATCGCACAAGTAGAAAGGGTCGTCAGTTGGTCATATCTTACCCTTCCTGTCTCAGTCCGCTCACCTAGGGTCAGTTGGTCATATCTACTAGGCAATTGGCCTCTATCGCCATTCAAAACTACCGAACCAAGGGTGGCTACCAATGAACTATGCATGCATACACTTAGAAATAATTGTACGAAAGTAAAGGTAAACGCAAACAAAACAATTAAGGAATCATAACTAGGCTAGCACCAAAAGGTGCTTAGCCGCTCATATTAATCATGCAAATCAATTCAATATTCAAAAGTACGAAATACATGAATTTAAAGTAAACGCCAATGCTTATCGTAGTGGAGTGACTTCTCCTTTGGAAACAGCTCCGTATGCTCCTCTAGACCTGCCTTGAGATTTTTCCCACATTCTCAGAGTGTTGTGTGTGGAATGGGATGATTAGAAATGCTGGAATTCGTGGGATATTTATAGGCCAGATCTGGGTTACGGCGTAACCAATATAGGAGTTACGTCGTAACCTTCTATTCCTTCGTAAAATGCACTAGATTTGCTGGTTAAGACGTAACCTTATTAGTGGTTACGCCGTAGTCTTCAATAAACTCGGTTACATCGTAAGTGATGCGGTAGTTACGACATAAGTATCAGCGGCGTGGAATCTCATTTGACCTAATGTGGTTACGTCGTAACCTTTGGGAAAAGTTACGCCGTAACCTTCTGATACGTTGGCATACTGAGTCACGCAATAGTTACGGCATAATGTGAGAGGTGAGTTACGCCGTAACTTCTTCAAAATAGCATCTTGTGATAAATCTTTAGATATGTTTCGATTCAGCGCCTCTTTAGCTCAATGCTCGTAATTTACACGAAAGTGGAAAACAATGGAAAACAAGCGTAAATCCATATAAATGATATAAATAACGAGCATAAATGGGGAAATTGACACTTAATATTGGGACTATTTGATGTTATCAAACCACCACTCGGACCAGTTGACACAGGTCGAAGTGGGGAGGATATTCTTGAACAATTGAATGAATTGACGGTTAAGTGTACCAAAATGGAGGAAACTATCACTGGTCTTCAGGAGCTTGTAGTGTTTCAGGGAAGACCTATCAAAAGACTGCAACACATGATATCTATTTTGGAGAGAGTTAGAAGGCCAGGGATTGCTGCTTTAAGGAGAGTCAGAAAGGTGCAAAATAAGGCTAGCTCCTTAGGTGTTAATAGTTTGGAGGATGCATCCAAATAGGAGAGGAGTAAGAGCAAGGATTCAGGGGAGGATGACAACTTGGATGATGAATTGGATTTGGATAGTGCAAATCATGGTGATAATTATATAGTGATCAACAAGGAAGGAAATCAAGCAGTGATAAATGATGCTTTGAAAGTTGTATTGGAAGATAAGGAGAAGGAAGTTGTGCAGGCAACAACCACTGCTAGTGTTGCTGCAACCACGGCTAGTTCAATTGAAATCACTGCTGCAACTTCATCTGAGGTAAACTTATTCACTGCTACTTTAAACACACCCATTGCTGTAACAACCACATCCACAATAATCACAACCAATGCTATATCACCACCCAAATCTAAAGAAGTTGAGAAGGAGGCTGCTGGTACCTTGATTAACTTAAGTAAAATCTCTGCACCTATCATAACACCTAAACCCTTGGCTAAGAGTTTAATAATTGGTGTGTCTGCAAAGAAAGTGATTCTACTAGACATTGAAAAAGGGAAAGACATTGCTGAGCCAGTTTTGAAATTCAAGAATAGGCAAGAGCAGATTTCCTATGATAATGAGCTTTCTAAGAGAATACAAGCTGAAGAAGAGGCAGCTGCAGAAAAGCAAAAACAAGAGGAAGAGGAAGCTAATTTAGCTACTATGAAGCTGATTGAAGATTGGAACAATGAACAACCTTTCCTTGAAGCCTCTGCAGAAATAAGGACTGAATTCACTACTCTTGAATGGATGCTATTAGATACTGCTACAAGGTCCAAGGTTTTAGCTGAGAGGGCAAGAAAGATAAGGCAGGAGAAAACTCAAGTTAAAAGGAAGAAACCTCCTACTAAGACTGAGATGAGAAATCAAATGATGAAAGTCATTAGACACATGGACATGCACATTGGTGAGAATTTGAGAAAGTGTACATTTGAGAGAGTTGAAGAAATTTATAAGAGACGTAAAAGAAGTGTTGAAGAGGACTTTATTCCTATGAACTCTGAGAAAGAAGCTGAATGGTTAATGAATAAACAAAAGAGAAAAGTTGGTGTTCATGAGGAGTCTAGTTCTAAGAAATTAAAAGGGAATGATGTGATGGAATCTGAAATGGATGATGCTGTGCAAACTTCTAATGATCAAAAAATTGTTTCTTATACATTTGAAGTAAATGGAAGTGAAGGGTGTTGGAAGATTCTAAGAGTAAATGGTGAAGTTTCTGAGTTTGATAAATTTTCACAAATGCTTCAATACCTGGATAGAGATGATTTGATGAATCTTTGGAAGCTTTACAAGGACAATTTTGGTGATGCACATCCAGATGATTATCATGAGAGGCTTGTATATCATAATTTGAAGATTTTATTTGAACCTACTCATGATGAACCTGAATGGAAAGGACTCTACAATGGCAATGTTACAAGATAGTTTTTATATCAGTCTTGTGGAGTTCATGTTTTAACTGTTTCTAGAGAAGTTATTCATATGCTTGTAGAAGGTGATTATCCTAAGTTGAATAATTATCCAGGAATTCTTACTTAGATGGTAAAACCTGATGGATTAAAGATGCCGAAGCCCTATGATGATCAAGCTTACAGTTTGTTGTTGAAATATGAGCAAATTCTTAAAACTATTAAGTGTTTGGATATATCCTCCAAGTCAGATGCTTTGAGCTTAAAGGAAACTTGACAATTCTGTTTGAATATATCAAGTTTAGGGGAGGATTGTTGGGTTTTAGGTTCCACTTAGTGAAATTATACCAAGTATGGAACCACTGCTGGAGCAAAAGAAACCACGGCTAGAAGAAAGTAATCCATTGTTGAGTTAAACAACTGCTAGTAGTATTGTGTAACCACTGCTAATGTATTGTAACCACTGCTAGTTGATAAGTCGGTTTAATATTTTGTATTAGATAAATATGGAAAAAATATTTATCTTGTAGGTTACGTATTGTATATTGTAAAGGACTCCTTAGCCTATAAAAGGAGGTCCTAGGTTAGAGTTAGATATACGTGTGTTTTGATATATCTAAGGTCGGTACACTTCAAGGTTGTAAAACCCTAATACTATTCAGAGTATTCGTTATTAATATAATTGAGGTGTTTAATGATTTATGTTGTTCTTCTTCTTAAGGTTAAGAATTATATTCCGCGTAGTGTTTAACAGGTTATTGTTCAAGTCAGTTTCTATTAAGGATCGTTTGCTCAAATGGGATTAACATATTGTGTGTGGATGGTTTCCGGGTTAGTTTGATTTATGGAAGGCGGAATATGTGATGGAAAAGTTGGAAAATATGGATCAAAGTCCATTATGTTGGTAAGTAGTGGAATATATGAACCTATATGTTGTTGTAAGATAATGGGAGCTAAAGGTGGTGAAGTTGCAAGATCTTTGTAAAGTGTGTTTGGAGATGTTGGTGGTGTTAAAAAGCCTATTTCTTTTGGGTTGGAAGTTTGTGGACTAGACACGGGTAGTGGGGTTGTTTTTGGATTTTGAAGAAGTTATGATAGGGTGATCTTAGGTGGAGACTTGATAGGTGATGGTGGTGATGTACTTGTTGGAGATGATGGAGGTGCTACTAAGGAATCATGTGGTGGTGAATGAGTAGTTGGTGATGAACTTCTTGACAATGGTTTGGCCAAACAACAAGGCCGATGCTAATCCGTGCGATTTTTCTAGATTTGGGTGATGGTACTACGGAAGGTGGTAGGATAAAGTTTTGAATTTCTTGAAGAGGATTGTTTGCACTAGGTGATTCATGAATGTTGGAAGATCTTTTGGATAACATGATGAGGATTGTTTGTGCGGTTGAGAGTGATGGATATGCAAGCATTTAGGGAACCTTATTTATAGAGAGAATAGTGCATTGTAATAAATGCTTGACCCAAAATGTGGACAAAATTCTAATGATTAGATATGAGTTAAAGGCATGTGATCATGAGAACACAAGCATAAGTAACATACTCATTAGTGAAAGAGGTAAAATGATGAAAATATGAAGGTTTATAGCCAAAGTGAGAAAAATAAATAGAAATTAAACACGTCCCACGGTTCCCAGATCCTTCCTTGAGGGAAGTCAATAAGCAATCTTGGGATCCGTGGTCTTGTGACTTAGGCAACTCAAATTTTTCCTTTTGGAAACATTTGTGTTTAGTGTGCCTATATGCAAACCATTTGGAGTTGCGGTTATCTCGACTCCTAAAAAGAAAAGAAAAATGAACTAGAAGTGAAAAAGCATATTATTATGTGAGATAACCCGAGTGTTCCTTAGTTCATTGTTTCTTAAATGAATGTACCCGAAAACACATATTAGTTATGTGTTCCCTTTAGCATTCAAAAGACCTGAGATGCAATGAAATCTGGTTTTTACTTTGTATTAATAATGAAAAAGGTTTGTCCTAGATGTAAGAAATAGCTTTTAGGAAAATGATACGGGAAGAAGTATCTTTAGAAAGCATTTCGAAAAAGTTTCTTGTTTAAAAAATTTATCTTTTAGTTAAGAAAAATAAATATGAAATTACATGTTGTAAATAAAATTTACCTTGGGTTTTGAAAATTCCCGTATTGTTTGTGAGTTGTGTGTGAAATAGAGATCCTAGACTCAGAAAAGAAGGTAAGACTAACGTTTACATACCTTGTAGAGTTTGAGAAACTAATTACGACGATTTTTCCATGAGACCAAGACCAAGACGAAGCAAGTTGAATTGTTCCCGCTTCAACGGTTGGTGAGGATGTCGGCTATTTTGTCTTCGGATGCTACCTTCTTAATAGAAATGTTTTCCTTTTGAACATCGTCTCTTAAGAAGTGATGATGGATCTTTATATGCTTGGTGAGAGAGTGCAACACCGGATTCTTGCTTAAGTCAATAGCACCTTTGTTGTCACATAGAATGGCTATATCACTTAGATGGATGTCGTAGTCAACTAACGCTTGTTTCATCCATATTACTTGTTGGCATGCTTTGCCGGCGGAGACATATTCGGCTTCGGTTGTTGATATGGCCAATACCGTTTGCTTCTTCGAGAACCAAGATGTTAAACAACATCCCATAAAAGTACATACACCACTTGTACTCTTTCGGTCAACATAATTACCTGCATGGTCAGAATCCGCATATACAATAGTTTCTACCCCCGTTCCCTTAGGATACCATAATCCCAATTGAGTTATACCCTTAATGTATCTAAATATTCTTTTGACCGTTTCTAGATGTGATGTTTTAGGGTCATCTTGAAACCTAGCACATAGACAAACACTAAACATGATATCCGCCCGACTAGCCGTAAGATAGAGAAGACTACCAATCATGCCACGGTATTTTGTGTTATTAACGGATTCATCGTCTTCATCTTTTGTAAGTTTAGTGTCGGATGACATTGGCGTTCTTAAGGGTTTTGACTCTTCTAAACCAAATTTCTTTAACATTTCTTTTATGTATTTGGATTGATTAAAGAAGATACCATCTTCTAGTTGTTTGATTTGTAGATCAAGAAAAAAAAAATAGTTCTCCCATCATACTCATTTCAAACTCATCATGCATGATTTTTGAGAAATCATCACATATCTTTACAAGTCGATCCGAATATAATGTCGTCTACGTATATTTGAACAATAACTATATGTGATTCCTTTTTCTTAGTGAAAAGTGTATTATCAACTAACCCCATGGTGTAGTTGTTTTTGATTAAAAAGGATTTGAGTCTATCATACCAAGCTTTTGGGGCTTGTTTAAGACCGTAAAGAGCTTTCTTTAGTTTGTACACGTGTTTAGGTTTTTCGAAATCAATAAAGCCTGGAGGTTGAGCTACATAGACTTCTTCATTAATAAAGCCATTTAGAAAGGCACTTTTAACATCCATTTAAAAAAGCTTAAGATCATTAGCACAAGCATAAGAAAGAAGTATTCTTATAGACTCTAATCTAGCCACGGGAGTATAGGTCTCATCAAAGTCTATGCCTTCTTGTTGATTATACCCTTGGGCAACGAGTCTAGCTTTGTTTCTAGACACTACACCGTTTGCATCTAACTTGTTTTTATATACCCATTTAGTTCCTATTATGGTTTGGTTATTAGGTTGAGGGAAAAGTGTCCAAACATCGTTAGAAACAAATTTATTTAACTCTTCTTGCATAGCCATTACCTAACTTTCATCTTTTATGGCTTCTTGTGTATTTTTAGGTTATATGGTTGTGACAAAACAAAATAAACTACTTTGGTTTTGGACTTGAGATCTTAAGGTTCTTTCATTTAACTTTCCTCTGACCTTATCTACGGGTGATCTTTAGACTCTTTAATATTGATGATCTCATTGTTTAATGATTCATCTTCTTTGTTTATATTTTCCTTGATTTTTATGGCTTCACTTTCGATTATCTCGTCATCGACAAGAGGTTGGGTAGGTTTAGGTTGACTTTTATCAAATCTTACATTTAATGACTTTTCAATCTTCATTGTTTCTTTATTTAATATAACATAAGCTTTACTATTAGGAGAGTAACCTAAGAAGATACCTTCGGTTGATTTAGGATCAAACTTAGTTAGGTAATCTTTAGTGTTAAGTAGAAAACATTTGCTACCAAAGACCCTAAATTGTTCTAACGTAGGCTTTTTGCCTCGAAGTAACTCGTATGGAGTTTTACCTAAGAATGGTCTAATTAAGACTCGGTTAAGTATGTACGTTGATGTATCAACGACATTGCACCAGAATTTTTTAGGGATAGATTGCTCATTTATCATGGTGCGACTCATTTCTTGTAGGGTTCTATTTTTTCTTTTAACTACCCCATTCGATTGTGGAGTGCGAGGAGCCGAGAAATTGTGAGTAATACCATTAGCGTCACAAAAGGCTCAAAATTGCACTTCATTATCAAATTCCCTGCCATGATCCGTTCTAATAGACACTATAGGACTTCCTAATTGTATTTGAATTTTCTTACTTAATATTTCAAAGTAATCGAACGTTTCAATTTTATTCCTTAAAAATTTAGTCCATGTGTACCTAGAGTAATCATCCACTATAACCAAAGTATAGTAGTTACCTCCATAACTTTGAATAGCGGATGGACCATATCTAGACACTTAGTAGTAGAGACCATATTTTTAGCTTTGTGACTAGCATAGACTTGCTTTCCTACGTTACAAGCATCACAAAAATGATGTTCGTATTTTAATTTTGGTAGATCTCTTACTAGTTCTTTAGATGATAGCGATTGAAGAAGTCGCATATTGGCGTGACCCAATCTTCGATGCCATAAGGTCGAAGTATCATCCATAGAAGTAAGACAAAGTTTGTCTTTAGGTTCATTACCGATTTTAATGACATAGACTCCATGTTTTCTAATGTCTCTTCCTAGATAATACCGTTTTTCAATATTTTACTACCGGTTTCATTAAAAAGTACGTTACACTTTTTATCACATATTTGTCCTATACTTAAAAGGTTGAAGTTTAGGTTTTCTACGTGACACACATCATTAATGGTCAAAGATTTGTGAGAAATTGTACCTTTACCGATAATTTTGCTCTTGCTATTACCAAATACCACATTCCCTCCATTCAAGGATTCGTATGTGGCAAACAAGTCTTTGTTGCCAGTCATGTGCCTCGTGCACCCGCTATCCTTGATCCATTCATCCGGATCTAGGTCGACCTTTAAGCATACCTAAAAAAACAATTAACTCAAAAGTTTGGTCCCCATTTGTTCATGGGTCCATTAGTGTTATACATTTCATTCATGTTAGGCATATATGGAAAAGGTGAGAATGCATTCCATGGTGTAAAGTTTTGAAAAGGAAAACCGTTTTGTACATTAGGATTCCATCCCATTTGATGGTGGTTGCTTCTCGGATAAACATTATTAGGTCTTCTTATAAATGTGTTTGGTTTTGAAAACGATGGATCTTTGTTTCTTATAAAACTTTGATTATGTTTTAGTGGTGGTGGTTGTCTAAGAGTAACGTGGGTTGATTTCTTCTTGTTAACGATAATGAAGTCGGTTCTAGATGAAGTAGCTACATTATTTCTACTGTTTACATCTGCAGACCCACGGATCCCTGGTTTTACACTAGACGGTTCCCTTTTCAAGGGATATGTGGGATCCGTGACTACAGTGGCTTGTTTTTCAGTTGCTTTGACGAATTGCGTTTCTTTATTTTCGCTAGTTGATGCATTATGTTCCTGAAAACCTAAACCCTTTTGATTGTTTCCTGTTTTAACACTATCTAGTATCATATCTAGCGTACTAGTATTCATTCTAGCAATCTTGGAATCAAGATTATCAACTAGTTTTTGAAGTTGAACACAAAACTCACATTCCCCACTTGCTATCTTCCCTTTTTTCTAAACGTTTTAATTTGCCTTTTAACTCAATGACTTCCTTTTCTAAACACACAGTTTTGTTTTTCAAAATCTTGTTTTTGTTAATTACTTTTAGACTAATTTTGCAAAGTTTATCATATTCACGATGCAATGAATCATCATCTAATGATGAGCTACTATAATAGAGAGATTCGGGACATACCTCGTTTGAGTCATTTGCCATGAGACAAATTTCTTCATCCTCCTCCTCACTCATTCCCCACGAACCACTTACGAACGCCTTTTGTTTGTCCCGTTTGGGACACTCACTAATGAAGTGATTAGGGTCCCCACATTTAAAATATGCGCGTTCATCCCTAGTTTTCTTGTCATTTTTGCCTTTCCGGAACCCCTTCTTGTCGTCATATGGTTGCTTGACATATCTTCCCTTTCTTCTAAAGAACTTCTTGAAATCCCTTATCGCCATGGCATATTCTTCGTCATCACTATCCAAAGAAGAGTTTTCTTCATCGCTTGAGACCTTCTTGGCTTTTAAGGCAAGAGATTTGTGCTTCTCTTTCTTTTCTTTTGAGGCTTCGGAATCTTTGGCGAGGACAAGCTCATAGACCTTTAGATTGCCTATGAGTTCATCGAGGGTGAGGATTGACAAGTCTTTTGATTCTTCGATAGCCGTCACCTTTGATCTCCACTTGGATGGAAGTGCCTTTAGATATCTTCTAACATGATTACGACTAGAGAAAGACTCATCAAGTGCTTGTAATGATGTAATTATAGTATTAAAGTTATCAAAAGAATTATCTATAGTATCCTCATCCGATATTGAAAATTGTTTATATTGTTGAACAAATAAATCTATTTTATTGTTTTTAACTTGTTGATTTCCGTGATGAGTTAAAACTAAAGAATTCCAAATTTCTTTAGAGGTTTTAAGCATAGAAATTCTTTCGAATTCCTTCTTGGGTAAAGCATTGTATAAAACCATTTTAGCTTCACTATTTTTGGAAAGCTTTTTCTTTTGATCATCGGAGAGTTGATCATGAAGTGTGTTTACTAGATTTCCGGTTTTATCATCTTTTGTAGTGGCTTCAAATTCGCCTTCAACAATGATGTACCAAAGATCAATATCTTTTGACTTCACATACGTTTCGAATCTATTTTTCCAATAAATAAAACCATTGGTTTCAAGTAGTGGAGGTCGTTGCATAGATTGCCCTTCTTTATAATTTTCAGAACCCATTGTGATCGAAAAGTTTTTAAAATACTATTTACTCTAAAACTTTTGTAAACTTAGCTCTTGATTCCAATTGTGGAAAACTAGAAGGGGGTTGAATAGTTTTGCCGATTTTAAATTTAGTTTCAAAAGATGTTATGTGAAATCGTATGGATGGATAGAAAGTATAGATCTATAAGTAATGTAAATAAAGAAAGCAAGTAAAGTAAATGATAGAAATGACACAACCGATTTATAGTGGTTCGGCTACAAGGACACCTTCCTTGCCCTACTCCACTCCCCGAGTCACCTACTCGAGAGTTCAAGCACTATGTCAACAAAGTCCTTCAACTTTGCGGAGAAGCCTTCATAACATCGCTTACACTTTTTCCGGTACAAAGCTAAATACCAGTGTTGCAAAAAAAGGTCTACAAGGCCGATTAATCACCAATTAGGTGCTACTAGGTCACCGACCTTTTCGATTTGTGTAAATCTTTAAAACAAATCGGTCAACCATGGTCAACGGCGGTTAACGATGGTCAAACTTGCCGAAAACAAGGAAATCTTACCGGAAATACCCTAAACTCGCCGTAAATTAGTTTTAATCTCTTATAATCACTGTTTATATCTATTACAAGATGTTTTTCAAGGAAAATCTTGTCGAAAATACCAACATTTGGCGTAAATACCCAAAACTTGCCAAAAATGCCAATATGATTAATCACCGATTCGCTATTTTTGCAACCCTAAAAAAATGTAATCACTTATAGTCGCTGTTTATATCTATTACAAAATATTTTTAATGAAAATCTTTCCGAAAATACCCAAAACTACCCGGAAATACCCAAAACTTGCCAAAGATGCTAATCCGATTAATCACCGATTAATCCCGCCTAGACCGATTATAAGCTACAGGGGGGTCGACCGCCTCACTACCGATTCGCGATTTTTGCAACCTTGCTAAATACTGAGTCCTTAACACGGAGGACCAAACCAACACAACTATAACACAACAACTATGTGAAATATGAAATACAAGATCTTGTTATAGAAATCTTGTGGAGGAACAAATCAATCAAGGACCCCTTACTTGGATGACTTTTAGAATCTCGTGATCTCGCCTTAGAGAAGGACCTATATGAGAATCACAACAAAAGAAAGAAGAACTACTATATAGATCAAGAGATATGAGATTAAAAGAGAGAGATAGTATATGAGAGAGTTTGTAAGAAGAGGGGTGAGATACAATGAAGAAATGGCTCACTATTTATAGGCAAAAATTCACTATTGTTGCCTGGATCCCACGGATCCCTTACATGAGGGATCCGTCCAGCGTAAACTGGGGGATCCGTATGACGCTCCCCCTAAATGGGTTATGGGTCATGGATCATGGGTCATGGGTCATAGACTTTGGACCATTGGTATCCAAATAGATACAATGTATCTAGAAGATGCAATGCATCTAGTCAATGGGTCATGGGTTAGCTCCATGGGTTATGGATATGCTCCATGGGTATGGGTCGTGGGTTATGGTTTTTACCCATCCTAATAAACTATTACAATAAATGAATTATTACAACAATTAATGTTAAATGATTATATAAGTAAATGCTTTTCAAAAATAACATGTATCCTTATAATTTTACTTATGATAACTTTATATTTGTTATCAACAAAACACAAAGAGATCGCTAAATATGAATAAACGTTTTTATGATTTATTGGTATTAACACAATTGACACTAACTGATGAAGATGTACAAGTTGAAAAACAACTGACACTAACTGATGAACAAAACAACCTAATAATGAATTTTTTATTATTTAATCCTTTTCATCAGTATTTTTTAAAAAAAATAAATAATAATGTTCACTAGTTCATCAGTTATTTTGTATATTGTTCATCAGTTATTTTTGATAATGTTCATCAGTTATTTTTCATAATGTTTGTTGGGAATAATACTAACAGTTACCACTGATAAGCTTGTGGAAGACACTGCTGAAGAATGCACTAGCAGTGGAAACACATTACCACTGCTAGTACATATTATTACCACTGCTATTAGGATAATTGTTATGTATTCGTGTATAGATAAGTATAGAAAAGATCTTGTGTATATTCTGTATTGATAACATTATACTTATCTTGTAAAGGACTTCTTGTGCTATAAAAGGAGGTCTTAGGTCATTGTTCTAAGTACATATGCTTCAAGGTGTAACCCTAGTGATAAGCAAGATCACTCGTATTATTCTTAATAATATTGAAGCTTTGTGTTATACTGTTCTCACTTACATTACATCATATAATCCATATTCTGAGTATTACTTAGTATATTCCGCGTACTTATTAATATAATTCAAAGTATCACTAACACAAGGTGTGTGTTTAGATCCATCAAGTGGTATCGAGCTTTGGTTCTAATACTTTGATTCGGAAGATCCAAGGAATAAGCAACCTACTCACTCAAATCTATGGAGATGGAAAACCACCCAACTCTGCTCCAAGGCTTCTAAGCTCAAACTCAATGAGTTTGAGATGTGGAGGATAATCATTGAGCAATACTTCTCATACAAGACTATGCTCTGTGGAAATCATCGAAGCGGTGATTCCTTCAAATCTCGGAAGAAGGCGAGAAAGTTGGTGACAAAGAAGTTGTACGGTTCTATACACGAGACTCTTGATGAAAGAACATAGAAGAAGAATGACATGAAGGCGAAGTTTATTACTAATGACTCTTCCTAAAGACCGGATCGTTGCTTTTAGCAAATTCAAGACAAAGAAAAGAACTTTTGAAGAGATTTGTTCGGTGTTTGGTGGCAATGATGCTACTAAGAAGACTCAAAAGACATTGTTGAAGCAAAGTTATGAAAACTTCTCGCTTCAATCAATGACTCTATTGACAACATCTTCACCAAACTCCGAAGATTGTCACACAATTGATCGTGTTTGGAATTGAGGTAGAAAAGAAGACCTCAATTTGAAGTTTCTAAGTTTGCTCACTTGAGTTTCATACAAATGTTACGATCGGGAAAATAAACCGAGATTGAAACTATGAAGCTCAATGATCTTTACAACAACTTCAAACTCAATGAACAAAGGTTGAAGAAGGCAGAAACTTGGTACAAGCTCTAGACTTGGCATTGATGTCAACCTCATTGCGGTGATGACTCGAAGATAACGATGATGATGATATTGCCACCGCGGGTTCTGATTTCCACTAGTAATGCTATTGTTACCACTGCAGTTCAAAGAAGAAGGTCTTTGGTATTGGAGATCCCACCTTTTATGCCTTTATCTCCACTCAAGTTAATGGCTCTATATTAACTCATGAAGACATAGAGCAAATTGATGATGATGACTTGGAGGAGATGGACATAAAGTGGCAAATTGCTCTTCTTAGCATGAGGGCTAGGAAATTCTACAAGAAGGCTGCAAGCCAATTCACATCAATGGTAATGAAACCATGTGGTTTGATAAAAGAAAGTAGAGTGTTTCAATGTCACAAGTTTGGGCATTTTGCTAGAGAATGCATAAGACCAAGGAAGCAGGACAATAGGTCTACTTGGTACAAGCAAAAGAAAGAACCAATTGTGGAGGAACCAAAGGCAATGTTGGCAATTGATGGTGTAAGCTATGATTGGAGTTTCATGGCTGATGGAAAAGAGGAACAACCTTCAGATGCTGCTTTTCTGCTAGAGAACATGCTCTCATGGCCTTCTCTGACTCTGAGGTACAAAACTTTGAAAGTTGTTCTAAAACATGTAGGGCTTCTAGAGAATGTGAAAGGCTTAATGAAGAATATGACAACCAAAGAACATAGTTGTTTGCTGCTAATTATAATGTGTCAAACCTTAGAAGAGGCATATCTATATTAGAAAAACAACTAGAGCATTATAGATCAAATGAGTCAAAATATAATGATGATATGGTTGTTCTTATAAGAGAGTTAGATCATAAGATAGCAGTGAATAAGGCACTAAAAGAGGAGCTTGAAAGACTTCAAAAGATAAATGAGAATGTAAATTTATCTGTTGACATCTTATACTATCAGTCTAAGTTAATTGATAAAATTTGGAATGCTCAAATTACTAGTAAAGTTAAGTCTGGTATGGGATACAATACAACTCCTCCACAACTAAGGGGTGTTCCATCACCTCCTGGCATAGATTTAGCTCATACAGGCCTAGACGAATTTCAGGAACCTATTCGTGAATATGGTCCTCCCAAATTTGTGAAAAGTGAGGAAGAGGTTAAACATGAAACTGATGTTTTTGAAAGTGCAAGTGACTCATCTGTTGTAGATGAGAATGCTAAAAAGAATGTAGAGGCTTCTGTCCCACAAGTTGTAAATACTATTACAGAGGAACCTAGGAAACAAGCTAATAAACCTAGATCAACTGTAAGGTATGTTGAGATGTATAGAAACAAGTCATCAACTTCTAGGGGTAACCAGAGGAGTTGGAATCATGTAAAATCTCAACAACTAGGTAGTGAGTTTGTGATGTACAATAAAGCATGTTATATCTGTGGTAGCTTTAATCATTTACATGCTAATTGTGACTATCATTTTGGGAGAAGGAAGTTTATGGGAATAAAGGGTGGAGTCAAACGGGTTTCAAAACAAAATACACCCTAATTCACACAAACAATATGATCCCAAGAGCGATTCAACTAAAGTGGACTTAAAACTTTTGCCATCGCTAAAGCTGCTAACACTGCCACCCTAAAACACCTATTGCAAGTGCAAAATCCAAAACAATTTTTGTAAAATCTACACAAACAGGGAAAATGTCTTTTCTAATAAAAGGGTTCAATATAACCAACAATGGGTACCAAAAACTAAACCAAAGATTACCATCGCTTTCGGTCAAAAGTTCCCACTGCAAGGGTTGTAAACAAGAACGGGGTAACATGGGAAATGTTGTGAAGGCCTCAAAGACGTTAGGAATGGAAACACGATAACGCTACACGCGTCGTTCGGGGTCAAAGAAACTTCCTTTTCTTCGAGCAAGTTTAATAACACCCTAGGCGTTGAACCTAATCGTTGTAGTGTAGTATTAGGGTAAGCCACGGGTATTGATATCGTTCTCAGGGAATAGGAATGCTAGTGAGAAGTTACTACGCTAAGGTTGGGGTTGAGGAAGATTATTTTTATCTTTTTATGTTTTTAGAAAATGGAAAGGTACGAATCTCGGGGTTTGGATTTGGGGTTGGTATTTCTACCGATTACTCTACTTATCTAATTATCTATTCTAAGGTGTATGTAGTCTATGTCTGATTAGTGTGTGCTCGTATGATAGTTTAAAGATGTGTTCACTTAGGTTTTATTACTCCTTAATTATCTCCTATTGATGGTTGAATTGTCACGTCCTTATTCTTAATCGCGTTGTGTGTCTAAAGTCGTAGGGTATGCGTTTATCCCTAACTCTTTGAACTTACCAAAGGGTCTCGTCTACAAAACCCTTTAGGGATTATAAACTCTAACTCTAAGGCCCTCTTTGGATGGTTTAGCCTACAACCGCTCTAAGTGCTATAGCCTAAGGTTCACAAAGATTAATCAAGCATTAATTACACAACGAATGACCTATCGCATTACTAGATCATTAATCAATTAAGATAAGAGACAACCAATCAATATTTAATAATTAAGTTTCATATTTCCTAAGCAAACACACAAGTAAATTAGCGGGACATGGAGAACATGCAAGCATACACACAAATAATTGAAGACATAATTGAATTAATGAAGTAAAACATTTATCTTGATGTAAGATAGGGTTTGGAACCCTAAAATTGTGACAAGATGCCTTGGTTCGGTTTAGGTTTTACTCCAAAAGACTACACACTAAAGCGAAAAATTCGGATTTTATATATAATATTACAATCGCGACGGCGTCACCTTATAATTTGTGACGCCGTCGGTCGCCGTCATTAGGGTTTCGTCTTGGCCATATTAATCTTGCGACGGCGTCACCTGTGCTTGTGACACCGTCTCTTGACTTTCGGCGCCGTCGGATCTAATCTAGGCAAATCGAGTTGCGACGGCCTACTCTTTTAAAGCGACACCGTCACTTGAAAATAAGAAATTTGGCTTACGTGTGTCACAAAATGCTCCGACGGCGTCAGAGTTAAGCGATGACGCCGTCGCCTTGTATTCAGCTGACTTAAGTGTCTCGATTCTTGACTTTGGCCATTTTCTTCAGATATCCGCACCTTTTCGTCCAAATAAGTGCCATTACAAACAATTTGCCTTCAAGAGACCTAAAAGTGAAAAGGAACGATATTAAGTAATAACGGATACAAAAGTGATCAAATAAGGGCTTAAACGACCCCTTAAAAAGGTACATTTTAAAACCTTATCAAAACCTAAAGGAGTTACCTCAACAACCAATCCCAATGGTGTATCAATGACCTTTGATAGATATAACTATATTGATACGAGGAGGATCCAAGTCAATCATGGCTTGGGTCTCCAAAGGAAACTAACTTCTTTCTTATATGTGCGGAACATCCAAGGACAAAGAGATCGGATCAAGGCTACAGATAGTGGATGTTCAAGGCACATGACCGCAACAAGTCCTATCTCTCAAATTTTGAATACTATGATGGACGGTTTGTCGACTTTGGAGGTGGAGTTAATGGAAAAGTTCTTGGTAAAGGGTCATCAAAGCGGTAACTTGGATTTTGAACTGTGTACTATGTAAAGAGCTTAAGTATAATCTTTTAGTGTATCACAAATGTGTGACAAGAAAAACAATGTTCTTTTACGAAAGATATTTGTGGATAGTGGCTTGGTTAAAAGTAACTTTGGTTAAAACAAATTGGTTATGCATATTCTTTGTATTATACTAACACTTGCGGTATATAACCAATCTTTCTTTGGAGTTGATCATAAAAGGTGTGTAGCGACACACAACAAATGGTTATTGATTCACCATGTCTAATCCACATAAGAATCAACTAGTCCGAGCAAACGCCTCTTGGTAAAGACTTAACAAATCCGTTTATGGTTGATAGTTTACCAAAACTATGAGGTTATCAACTCACCATATTCTATATGATTAAGAGTTGGCTAGTCCATAGCAAACGGCTCATGGTAAAGACATATCGATCCGTTGATAGTCGGTAGTTTGCTAAAAACTATAATAAGAGCAGTCCAATTTTCATATGTTTTACTTACCA
This sequence comes from Chrysanthemum lavandulifolium, assembly GCA_022545495.1. NCBI lineage: Eukaryota > Viridiplantae > Streptophyta > Magnoliopsida > Asterales > Asteraceae > Chrysanthemum > Chrysanthemum lavandulifolium. The sequence continues at coordinate 39,097,831 of CM040246.1, forward strand.
CTGCTCTTGAAAATTTTTGTGAAAAATTCCCACTGCTAGTTCACAGTTTCCACTGCCAGTGTTATTTTTACCACTGATGAACTAGCCATTACAACTGTTGTGTCAGTAACAAATTTTTTACTAGCCGTTGAGAGTAACTGCTTTCCATATTAATAGGGTAAATTTTTTTGAAGATTATTTACTTTCCTACTTGCAATTTATTCTCTTAAGATAAATCTTTGACTTAGATAATCTTTCTTGCGCAAAACTCTTAAACCCTAATAGTATATATATTTTTCTTTCAATTGGCGAGTTCGTTCTTCAATTCATACTAACACAACATGTTTTTCATCAAAAGATTCTATGGCACCAATCAACTTTGCAGATGAGCACAACCAAGTGGCCTATTTGGAAAAGTCAAACGACAAGAGTGGCCCTGTTTTTCATCAGATTGTGGATTTTCTAAACATTACTCATGTAAGGTATGCTTTACTTTTTAATCCTACAATCTATATCTCTCAAATCAAGCAGTTTTGGAACTCTGTTAAGTCCATCACTATTGAAGATGGAGACACACATGAAACTGTGAATGCTCTTAAAGCCACAGTGGATGGGGTAACTATTGATGTTATTGAGTCATCCTTGAGGAGAATTCTCAACTTGGATGATCTCAATGGTATCATCACATTACCTATGCCAGAAATTCATGAACATCTTTCATCCATGGGGTATGATACTACTGCCAAAAAGGCTACTTTCAAAAAGAGTGGTTTCTGTCCTCATTGGAGATTTTTAATACATACTCTATTACGTTGCCTAAGTCCTAAGAAAACATGTTATGAACAATTCAGTTCAACAATGGCTTACCCTTTGGTTTGTCTAGCCACAAATAGGACTTTTAATTGGTCTAAATCTTCGGTGAAAGCACATTGTCCATAATTTGGAATTCGGAGAATGTGAGCAAATTGCTCAAGAGTCAAAACGAACTTTTGGTTTTTGATCCAGAACCATAGTGAGAGAGAACGATCCTCGTTACGAACGAGTTCAACTTGATGGAAGAATTCCAAAACAAACTGCGGACAAATTTTCTCGTTGATCTCGAGAATACCTTCTAGTCCTATGGTGCGGAATGAAGTGTTGATACCTTCTTGGAAGATTAGAGGTGAGTCAACAACACGTTCTTCATGAAATTGACGAGTTTCAAGATTGTTGAACCCACGAACATGATTGCCCGGTGTGTTAGGCGCAAGAGATATATTTGGAATGTACACATAAGTAAGTTGATGATCGAAGTCATACTTATGAGACATGATGAAACCTATAGACATGGAACAACTATTTTACATGAGTATGTTAGTACATATTAAAACTTCCAGTGTGAGAACATTTTTGATTGGTGATACTTCTAAGTAGTTTAATCCTTCCTTTCAGTTATGTTGAAATGATATGATCTCCTAATGTTTTTATTGACTTATTCTATTTTTATTAACAATGACATTTGACTTACTTTGTTTTAATATTATAGTGAGGTTTTCTTTTTATGGTAAGTTTGTTTTTATGTTGCATGAGTGTCTGTCACCAGATCCACCGGTTCCGCCGGTTCCTTTTTAAAAGGGATCCGGCTAGTTAAAACTCAGGGATCCGGGGATCTGCAGTTTTGACCAAATTTGGTTTTGACGTAGAATCAATTTTTGCAACTTTTATGTTATAAAGTGAAATGTGTTTTAGTCAATGTTAATTCTTAAGCATGCATTAGTAATTTTAAATATGTTGAGGTTTGAAATATGCGAAAGAGACAAAACACATTATGCGAAAAAGAAACGAGATAAACTACGACATTAATAATATTTTATTTCAATGCTTAGAGCAATACAAAGGGTCGGATAGATGATACAAATGTAGATCAATAAGACAAAGTACATGTCTCCATGAGAGAATTTGATCATGGGATACGCGAGATGATGATGATCAAGAGGGCGATGTAAACCATGACGATGGAGATCTTTCTTGGTTTTGATTTCTCAAAGTGAGATGATGAAGAAGATGAAGTTTGAATGTGAGGTATTTTGAAAGTGAAAGATTTGAAAAAAGGGGTTTGTTTGTGAGAATTGACGATCAAAAGGGATTATGAGGAAGGAGGAATTTTTGAGATTTGTGTTTTGTTTTATTTGTATTTAGAAAGATTTGACTTTTAGGAATTAAGTTTAGACAACACATATTGATATACATATGTTTAGACGGATGATAACATGCATGCACAAAGGTTTTCTAATGAAGCCACGTATATCGCATAAATATGTTTTGGATATTTATATAAAAAAATAAAAATATATAAACTTATAAATTTCCATTTAATGACATGCAAGCATATTCATACTTTGCTAATGTTACTTAGAGATAAGTTTTATGAAAGTTATGCCTCTATTGCAATTTGAGTGTCCCTTACTTTTGACAAGTTTTATCAATGGACAACTCCGGTTTCTTCGAGATCTACTTGGTAATATGTTTAGACAACTTTGAAAAGGCGTGGGTGTGATTCAAATTTTCATAAATGAAGAATCTCAAACACCTAAAATTGCGTATTTAGAAAATTTTAAGAATGCCGTTTCTCGGCTATTGAATCTCTTTAAAGATCACATATATAGCTTTTGAATTTCGACATACCATATCATATTTAAACACAAACATATAAACACACAAAAAAACCCTCACTAGGCCACCACCGATTTCCTTTTCTTTTTCTCCTTCACGTGTGTTGGTAATTTTAGTGTCATCAACTATTTTAGATAATTGTGATTTACTAGAGACTAGTGGAAAATATATTAAGTTCGGATACGAGTTAGGGAAGTGTGGAGTGCACACTCGTTGAGTTAATATGTTTTCGCCTAAACGGTTTTCATGAATCAGTATTAAGAGAATTAACATATTTTCCTGCCAAAACCCAACCAATATGTCTCTTGGTGAAGAGTTGTGACTCTTGGGAGTTAAACCGATTTTAACCGATTCTAACCGCTATAGTTGTTAGTTTGGTATGTTATTTAATAGACTTATCTAGTCTCTTCCTAACATACGAATTTCACACAATCCTCTCTGTCTTGCTTCGTTCTTTTGTGTATAGAAACGAAGTGTTCTTCCCGAATTATCCCGATAAAAATTTCGTGATACTCATGCACCAATAAGTCGAAACACTTTATGCGGAAAATGAACTTACACGATTCATGCCCCATTTTCTAACAAAGTGTAGTAAGTGGACCTCCGTAGCAAGCAGCATGCGTGATCAAGCCCCCGTATACGCTTGAAAAATTATTACACTCGGTCTTTAAGTTAGCCTCGTGAACAAAGATACCATGCATGGTCGAATATAATAATATTACACGTAGTGCAATTAAAACCCTTTAAAGAGACGCACTGACCAAACCATGTAAAAAGAAGAAAATATGATACTCTGGACAAGTAATAAAAAGTGTGTACGAGTAGTGAAACACAAACCGTACAGAGTGGTGTGCTAAAAAAGTAAAGCAAAAACAAAAGCATTTATAATGCATAGATCTTCCTGATCTTGTTAGATTTCATCTTCATACATATTAACAAACTCCATTTTAGCTTACATCATCATACCTCTTAACCAAAACCAATACTAGTACGACTGAGTAAGTACTAGAAAACAAACAAACCACACAAACCCTACTCACTGCAAACTAAACAGTAGCCATTGTAAAGGTATGGTCATCCATCTTTACTCTTCACACAACCAAAAGTTACATATTTTCTTACTTTATATATTCTCACATTCATTTTCATATTCACATTCTCCAAAAAATGGTTAGAAAAGCAACACTCTTTTTCTGTTTCTTGGTTTTTGATCAAATGGGATCATACCCTTCATCATTATTCTACTAGTAAATACTAATCCCCTATTTCATTTTCAAATGGGAATCAAGATTTCAAATGTGATGATTGCCAAGATTTTAGTATTTTAGAGAGAGAGAGATAAAGAGTAGGGGAAATGGGACCCTTTTATTTCAGGTTAAAGCCTGCCAAGAAAAATGAGTGGCACTGCACCATTTTAGGGAAGACTCCCTCCTCTCTCTCATTATTCTTATTTCTCTCATTTATTGCATCTTTTGTATCCAAGTGATAAACATTTTACAAGAAGAGAAAAAGATTATAAACATTTTACAAGAAAAACATTATCAAACCGGATGTAATGGTGACCAATATTATCACGTCAAATAATCAAACACCCGTAATGACTACCACCAAACAACTTTTTAATTAATACAGTAACTATGTTAGGTTTTTGTGTCTCACAAGTCGGTGGTCACCACCACTGATTCAACCTCAAAAACTCACCACCTCACGTCATGATGGTGGTAGTGTTTTAAGTACGAAACAAGGTTTTACAAGAGCTCCCGTAACGCAATACCACTATTTTCGCCGATAAATAAGCATGTGACCAGTTTTTACATAATTCTTAACTACTCACGGAATCATGAAAAATATTATATGTGCCAACTTATTATCTTAATGTCACATGTCAATTACCTACCGGAAAGTGAGAAGTAAGTATTCTAAATATATTGATAGATTAATTATTTAGGATAATAAGTAAGATGATATAACATTTCTTCAATATTATTTGTTCACTTAACATTTTTTAATTATCGTTTGTCTTGAGCTATATTGAATAACCACCTTAAAACTGCTTATTCAAAACGCAATAAGCACTTATAATATGGAAATTCCAAACACCTTTTTAAACTGTTCAAATATGTTATGTAGTGTGTGTTTTGAGACCATTTCTAGCATCCATTATTATTTCCATAATTTCATTTCATGAATTGAAATGAAGTAAAATTCTACCACTCTGTCCTCCCCCTATTCTTTTGGCTTTATGAAACAGAAAGCAGCCTTTCTTTCTTATATGCTTTTTAATGGGTTACTCCACTCAGAACACAAACCCACAAGTGACCTTCATTTTCATGGCCATTTTGTCTTGTACACTTTAGAAAAACCTGTGGGCATTCCTGTGTTTGCGTGTGTGATTCAACATGGAATAGTATTGATGATCAATGATCATGATTCTTTACTCAACTTTCTGTTTCTTGGGTTCTGTTAAATCATTGAAATAAATATCTTTTTTTTTCTCTCCATGCAAACTTTGCTATACTGTACTATTATTCTTTATTATTTTTTTTTTTACCTTGTTTTTTATTGGTTTAAAAGCTAGTAATATCCTAAAACTACAACTACCATAGGCCACATGTCTCTTTATATAACACTGTTTTCATAATAACTTCTCACATACTAGTACTACTTCACTTCTTTTGTTTTTTAAAGGGAAATTTGATATGAGTTTTTCTTGTACACCAACTGCTTTGTTTGAGGGAAGCTAGCTAGTTAGTTGCTAGTTTGCACTTTGCAGGGGTCAAGTGTCAACACATCAAACATCATCAAGGGATATCCCATTCACATCCCATCTTTTCTTGACTTTCAATCTTTTATAAGAAAATCAATAAAAATATATATAGGGTAGGCTACTGTATCTTCTTCATCTTCAAATGTTTGCAAGGTTAGTTTACTTGCATTATGTTTTCATCTTCTTGATTTTCACTTTTAGTCTAACCTGCAATTGTCAAAATGCATAATTGATGTTTAGTTTTTATTGCATATGCATATATACACAGGGCCAGGATCAAATATGACCGGGTGCACACATTTTTTTGAACTGTAATATAGAAACACGTTTCGATGGAACAGGGTCATTTATGATGCATTTTAGAAAAATCAATGTTTTCTTATAATATTAACACTACATCGAAAAAACCCATATCATATATCCTCAAGCAAAACTCACTCTTGCTTTAGCTTTCTTTTTGTGTTGATAGTACATGACTGCATAAATATTTAGTGAATTCTTGCATTGCTAAGGTTTGATTGTTAGTATTCCATGATATTTAGATGTAGCTTTAGGAGATTTGTAACCAGCAGTTTTATTTTAGACCCACCAGTCCTTGCAAAAAGTTTATTCTAGCAATTCAAAACATAATCTGCATTGTAATTGGCCTATTTGTAGCACATCATCATCAAGATAAAAATGTGGGCAGATGTGGTTAATTGTGGGAGGATGTGGTTAAATTCACTGAAAGAAATCTTTGATATTAAAGATGAAAAAATTTGGCATTTATTATGGTAGTAAGTAGTAACTACTATTAATAATATGATAGGTGAATATGTTAAATAGTATTTTGGAATTATTTCCACAGGGATTTGATAGTGAGGGTTGAGCTTTGAGAAGTCACTTCTTGCCAGTGAAAAAACTTACATTCCAACTAGGAAACTGGAACGTGTCATGTTGTTTATCTTTTTGGTGCACCATTTTTGTTTCTTCCTTTGTTTGCTACTGTTTTAATACTGTTAGTCTTCGGGGTTTAGCGACTTTTCGACATACATTATTGAGTTTAAATGGTTGGTTATAAATTGATCTTAAACTTGTGCGTTTCTTTGATCATTTAGGTAAACACTTGTTGGAATTTGAATCGATTTCGTTCCAATCTGATCATGGAGAACAATGGATTCAATATACCAATGGGTATGGTTAATGAGAGTTACATTATGCAAGATGCAAACTTTCAGTCACCAGCCTTGGTTCCATATACTCAAAAAACATTTCTTGATCAAAACCACCATATGATGTCTGGATTTCCCATGACTTCGATATTCCCAAATGAACCCACAAATGGCACAGAACATCTTGGAAGTAATTTCCCTTCAATTGGTCATATGGATATTCCGAATTCAGCTTCTGCTCTAGCATCACTTTTCGCTTTAAGACACAGTCAACATGAAACCTTAAACTGCCCTCCTTTTAGTCAAAATCTTGAATTTCCAAAAACTTTAGTCCCAAACAATTATATCCCTGATGCAATACCATTGCCGTTTAATGTCTCCGAGAATTACGGATATGATGGAACACTTAATGATATGAGTAGGAAATGGGAATTCAATAAGTTTTTTACGCCTACAACTGAACGAATGGCGCTTGATGCACTTCCAAATGGTTGTGCAAGTTCAGACGGTAATGAGTTATCTCTAAGTCTTGCTACTTGTTCTAACATGAGCACTCTTCCTTTGCATGGAAGACAATTAGGAAGTGTAGAACAAGCAAGTTCTTGCAATAGTAAAAGTGCCTCTTTAGGGTTTGATTCTAGCCCTAACAGGCCGGTTCAGGTTTTGCAATGTTCATCTGGATCAAATGGGTATCTTCGCATGATGCAAGAAATCCTTACGGAGATTGCAAGCTATTCGCTTGGAAATCTTGACCACGTTAGCTTTAAGCAGATTTGTTCAGATAATTTTTCGGATGGAAGTAGCAGTTTTGAAGATCGATTGAATCCGGCTCTAAAATCAACGAGTGTTGAAGCAAAGAAGAAGCATTTGCTGGCCTTGCTAGAAATGGTACGTGACCAAGAATTGACATTTTCTCTACATTAGCCAACCATCAAATATTAGCTAAAATATCAACCTTCCATGACCAAGAATCAAAATTTTTGCTACTAGTCTTTATCTAAAAGAGGAAAGTTGGAAAATTAAAATTCGACCAAAATCAACATTTTCTTGATTTTAGTCGGCTAAATTTTTTTTGCTTTGGTATGACCCAGGTGGATGAGCGCTATAACCAGTGCCTAGATGAGATTCATACAGTGATATCAGCTTTCCATGCTGTAACAGAATTGAACCCTCAAATTCATGCTTGTTTTGCTCTTCATACAATAACTTTCTTTTACAAGAATTTAAGGGAGAATAAGTAATCACATACTTTCATTGGGAGCGGATTATAACACAATGGATCCTGGGAAGAAACGCTCGTCTTTTGTACCAAAACAATGGGCACTTCAGCAACTAAGAAGAAAAGAGCATCAGCATCAACTATGGAGGCCCCAAAGAGGGTTGCCTGAAAAATCTGTTTCTGTTTTACGTGCTTGGATGTTTCAGAACTTTCTTCACCCGTAAGGCATTTATTTCTATTTTTGTTTGAGATCAAGTATTATGATTTGGGAAGTGTTTTAATCTGAGTCTTGAATTTGCTTGCAGGTATCCGAAGGATGCAGAGAAACAATTGTTGGCAGTAAAAAGTGGATTGACAAGGAGCCAGGTAATGTAAATGTTTATTAGAGGTGTCAAAAGCCAAAAGCATTTTGACCCAAAAGCATCTTTTTTCAGAAGATTTTTTAATCAAAAATTACTGTGGGAATATGATCACAAACTATATGGTCAAATATGAATATAACGTTGTGAATGAACAATTTAACAGGTTTTAGGCTTTATAAAATACACGTTCACCCTTGTTTTCTTTTTAATTAGTTTTACATACCCTCTGGATATGAAACACACAGCCCAAATGATCTAGGGCAAGCCGAGTTGTGTTCGCTACTCGACTAAGTCCTGACCAATTAGTATTGCCACGGTGCTAAAATGGTCCAAATTACGGCTGCTGACTGGTAATATTTATGAACAGGTATCAAATTGGTTTATAAATGCACGAGTTCGGTTATGGAAGCCGATGATTGAGGAAATGTACTTAGAGATGAGCAGAAGGAGGACCCTAGATGAAGAAACAGCAATTAACCACAGAATCCAGCAATATCACAATTGAATATCATCATCGCCACATTCGTCATTATTCTGTTTCTTCTTCATATGGCAAAACAAAGCCATTTCTGAACTTGAATCTAAGTGTATATTAATTATTACAGTAATAATGGTTTATATTGTATCTATTACAACTACGAGTATCAAATTTATCTTAGTAAAACGCTCAGGTTGATCAACAAGTCAAATGGATTCTTGCTAAAACTGGGTCATATATACTTTCCAACGTGTTACTCATTTTTGTTAACTACTAATTTGAAAGCAATTTCATTAAAGTCGTAACCAATGTGCTGTATACAATGAAGAAAAACCAAAATGATCCAATCCATTGACATATCAACCTCCAATACCATCCTAGCAAAAGTAAACAACCTAGCCAAAGTAACATGGTGCTGTTTTTGGTAGCGGGGCCTTGGGGCTATAAACAAGTACCATCATTTCAACGGATGTAGTGTTTATTCTTTTACTAGTTACTGAGTTAAATTGACACCGATACTTTAACTAGTATAATTGGTGCAAAACATCTAAAATGCTTTTACAAAGTTACACAAATGTTTGTTGGGATTTGACTCTCATTATGCATTTCCGGAGTTCATTAGCAAGTATCTTGTAATCTTTATTATTACTTTATCGTAACAAAAGTTATTTACAGGAATATATGTGGGCACCAGCATTCATCAAGTCTCCAAAAGTCGCGGGTACTGTTGTACTAAATATTGACAAAAGTATGTACTGTTTGTTCTACATGATTAGAAGATTGGAACTGTGGTCTTATCATTTGACTTACAGCATAACTATCAAGATAGATGTGTCTATTCTACATGATTAGAAGATTGGGACCGGGGTCTTATCATTTGACTTGTAGCATAACTATTCATATGGATGCGTCTATTCCATGTCACCGAGAACCACGTAATGAAGGACCACACTTCATATTTTCAGGAACCTGTCCAATGTATGATCACTATCTACATTTTCACTACCAGCCAGGCAGCCATTAACATCCAACTCTATATTACATCATTTACTATGCATCTACATAAACCTCTACATGGACATACAACTATGTTCATATTTATACAACTATGAGTACAAAGACTCGTAAAAAAACCATGCATATTTCCAAGTTTAGCTACAAAGGACCTGCCGAGACACTTACTTGTAACTTTTTCAACCAAATGTTTCATATGGAGCCACCCATGGTAATTAAAGATTTGTTTGAAAGGTTTATAATCGAGTCGGCAATCACTCTGGCACTTGATTTCATATAACCACCTGAAAAAACGACCAAGAAAGGCGTCTTTCACCACCTTTTCCAATTTCTAACAATGGAAAAAGTACATTACATGAAGAGATATGAAGTTTTTAATACCTGATGTCAGCATTACGAGTGGGATGTTCTTGTCGCGAGCAAACCTAAATACCTTCTCATCTCTAATGGCAACCCCATCAGGACTAATCTGTTAAAACAAGGCGGCGGACTTATTAGTGGATATCATTTGATTTTAGTGATATAGTTATTCTTCAATGGCCAAAACGTATTTTTCCACTTTACATAAAAAATACAACAACAACATACTCCATCCCGTGAGGCGGTATGGGGAGGTAGAATGTGAGCGGATCCTACCCCTAACCCAAAAAAGTCGCAAGAGTAAGGAGAGTAGGAGACTGCTTCCGGGAAGACCTCCGGCAATGGTGCAGTGAGAGTGCCCAAAGGATAAGTGAGAAAGAGAGCAATAATAAGGGGGGAGCAGGCAAAAGACAAAAGGATAGAACAAGCAAACAAGCATACAACAAGCAAACAAAAAAATGCATGTACAAAAATAAAACGATTTACAATTAGCCCAAATAAAACTTGAATTACCCTAAGTCTTCCTAACGGATCTCCATCTAAAATATCTGTTCCAGCATTGTAGATCACCATTTCAGGATCAAATGCCTTCTCTGCAACCTAACATTGGATTATGACGATTAATGACGATGATTGTTGCAAAAAAACATATTGCAGTCATGTTAGTCAATGCTTACAAAAATGATACCTGAAGTGCTTCGTCCAGTTTAGCCAAGTACTCCTCTGTGGTGGTTCCACTCTGTTAACAGCATATAACCTTGTAAAGTTATGAACCACAAAATAGAAATATATTGAACATCTAATAAAGCAATGGGTGAAATTACTCACAGGAACTTCAACTCTCTGATCAATATATCTCCTGGCCTCAAAATCCTATATAAGATAAATACGGTCTGAGTAAATTCCTTAATAGACGGAAAGTATTTTATGGAAGTTATGTAGTATGACTCGGAAAAAGGAAGCTCACAAGTGGATATATATTAGGATTGTACATATCCAGAATATAGACTCTTCCTACACGTAACCAGATTCAGTTAGTTGACTGATTTAACCATGTAAGGAAGCATAAGGCAAGGACGGATAGGAAGCATACTGTCATCTGAGAAATCTCTTTCATGGCCGTTTCCTTGATGAGCATCAAGATCAATTATCATCACTCTGCGTGTATTTTAAATTTGAGAACGAGTTAGCAACATGTGTAGTACGTTTCATCAGCTAGTGCGACTCCAATGAGTCTGTAAATACCTTGATATATTTAAACGGACAAAAGCATAGTGAATGCACAGAGATATGTCAGCATAAGCACAAAAACCTCCTCCTTGATCTGCACAACAGTGGTGGAAGCCACCACCGACATTGATAGCACAACCTCGTTCCTTAGCAAGTTTAGCTGCCAGAATAGTCCCTCCTACCTAATCAAATTGTTATCAGTAATACGCCACATGTGAAAAAACTAAAAACAGAATTACTGAGTCCCACATTTTTACCTGTTTACGAAACGGGTAAAGAACTTTCTTCTGAACGAGGCAATTGGGAAATACTCCAACAGGAGCGACCTAATTTCAAAGAAATAAACAAAAATCAATTTCTTGTAACACATGCAAAGTCTCAAATGCACCCAGATGATAAAGGTTGATAAATCCGTAAGGACGTTCCTACAATTTCTACCAAAAAATGTCTGTAACAAAAAGCAAACGCAATTAACACTCAATGATTTGTGTTACCCACCTCTGTAATTTTGGCGACATTTAAACTGATTTTGAGACTGTTCAAGTATGATTCTGAATGAACCTGCAACACACGACAAATAGGAGAACATCATTTATTCATTGAAGTACACGCCGCATTTCAGTCACATTGATTGTGTGAACTTCCACATTTAGAAACCGTGGTCACATAAAATACAGCCAATTCAGCTACTAATCCCAGTGATAAATAAGATTAAAAAAAGTTAGGTTAAATACCACTAGAAGATCATCCTTGGTTGCTTCTAGAGGCTCAACAATACGTTCCCTATCCAAAATGCCATTTTCAACGAGAAACTGACATATACGGCCCCATTTAGAAGAATCAAATGGATGCCTGCACAACACAAGAGCATACATATCAGAAACCACTCATTTCCCCAAAACCAAGTTCAAATAGTTTAAGCACAATAAACAAGCAAGTAACACGGCCTAATTAAAACACACAAATATATATTCTACCAAACACAAATAAAATTATCTTCAACGAATATAGTATATCATGTCATAGATATAATCCTAACTCAACGTGTGTAACATATACATTCTCCTTAAGAGAATATAATGATATATTTACACGTGCAACATTATACTTGTCCACATGATAAATTAAACTAGTATTGATAAATAAATAGAGTATAATATACTTACAGTTTTTCAATGCCTAGAAATGAAATGTCATAAGACGTCGAGTAGATAATCGGATCCTGATTATTAACACAAAAAAATTTATAAATTTTTATGATATGACTAGTTCAAATAAAGTGTAGATAAGGTACCTTAGTGATGGGCACATCAAAGTAAAGTTTGCTCGATAGAATACGGTTCCGGCGAACTTCATCGGCTGATGACGTGGACATGGTTGTCAAGCGGCGGAGTAGTTGAGAGGCGGTTGTTATGAGTTGGTTTGAAGATATGTGAACAGTACATCCGGTTGTCGAGTTTTGAGTGAGGGGAAATGGAAAAGAATAGGAAATGGAAAAGGAAATGAATTGTTAGTTGATATGTTATTGAGATAGAGGAAATAGGAAAGTAGGAAAGTAATCATGTTCTTGAGTGAGAGGAAAAGAAAAATAACTTGTTTAAATTACATATATGCCCTTTAGTTGTTAATATAAAATCTTTTAAAAAGGGTATATTAGTCTGACAACATAACTTTCTTTTTCCTTTCCCTTTTCTTTTATTTTTGGCCGGAAGATTTTATAAACAAAACTTCCTTCTATTTTCCTTTCTCTTTCCCTTTCCCTTCTTTAAGATTTTATAAACAAAACTTCATTCCATTTTCCTTTCTCTTTCCCTTTCCCTTCTTTAGAAAAACTCAAGAACACAAAAAAATTAATTTCCTTTCCTATCAAAATATAACTCGAAAACTGAGCGTTAATTGCTGTAGTATTTCGTAGAGGTTTTTCTCGAACATCAGATTGTTTTTAAAAAAAAAAAAAACTTATATTAAAAAATTTTAAATATAAATGACGTGTTACGTTCGATGAAATTATTTATATCTTTTTTGGTCTTTTTAAAAGCGATTCATATAATATGGTATTTAGTTTGGCCCGCATGTAGTTGGAGTTCTTGGCCATCCTTTGCCACCTCTAGTATTTCGAATTGTCATATCAATACACAAATATTCTTTCCAATTGTCATATCAATACACAAATATTCTTTCCTTTTTGCCAACAATTTTTTACTTGCAACTGTTCTGCTATTTAAAAATCAGTTAGGGTGTGTTTGGCAGTAGTGGTAAGTAGTACAATAACTGAATTTTTTTTTTATAAAAGCATTCGGTAACGTAGTTGTAATTGTTACGTATTATAATATGTAAAACAACTTTTAAGTGCTACTTCAGTGAGTGTTTGAAAAGAGCATTCAGAAAAAAATAAATAAAGCTATTTGTTGCTTGTCAGCCGAGCATTAAAAAACACAACACTCATCGTTCAGTGCTCCTAAACACTCTGCGCCAAATACATGTGAGTGCAAAGTATGGTCGAGGTAACGCTGCTAGGTGTAGTTTGTGTTATGTTAAAGGTGATCATTAACATGTCACATAAAAAATTTAAAAAAAAAAAAAAAAAAACATTTCTGCAACACACAATAATAATAAAGAAAATGATTTGCACACTCAATTTTTGATTGGCAAACTTCAACTTATGCATTAATCATTTGTATCACGTGTATACATTTCTTTAATTGGTTATACGTTTGGTGTCTGAATCGAATATTAATGTTTGCAATTCATCTCCGTAAGAAAAACACTCTCCTAATACAAATCAAGTTATAGGCTTCTCGACCTACAAGTTTTATCTATTATATATATATACTAATTACGGGAAGAAAAGCGATGTAATGAACATTAAACGAAAGTTTCACAACTTGGCAACAGTCTACGAGGTTTAAGTGTTGTTGCAAAATTAGTCCCTGTAGCGTTAATTCTTATCTATAGATTAATTGCTATCTATAGCAATTTGCAAAAATAATCACTAAGGTTCAGTGGCGTTGCGAGGAAATTCTGTAGCAAAGCAAACATTAAATGCAAAGTTTCACAACTTGGCAAAAGCAGTCCACGAGGTTTAAGTGTCGTTACAAAATAAGTCTCAGTAGCATTAATTGCTATCTATAGCAATTTGGCAAAAATAATCCCTAAGGTTTAACCGACATTGCAAAGTAAGTCTGTAGAATTAATTGCTATCTATAGCAACTTGGCAAAATTAGTCCCTAAGGTTTAAGTGTCGTCAAAGTAAGTTCTTTGAAACCGTCCATTGCGTCAGCGGGTTTCCACACTCGTTTTACACTAATAGAAAAACCAATAACATCCGTTAAGATGATGGTGCACCGTGGTCTATCATAACAAAGTTATAGCCACGTCGGGTTAACTTTTATTCTATTACATTTTTTATAACACAACATGAGAAATGCACCATCATTCATAACACCCAAATTGTAGGATGTTGGTACCACCACAATTTTTAGTTAGTATTTGACATGCATAAAAAGTTGACCGATAACACACTACCAGTTGTGTAGCGAGAGGGCTGCAACGCCTCTATGGTACAACCTCATGCACCTATAAATGTGTTAACACTTGGTAGTGAGCTCTGTTATAACTTATAAGTGATCAAGTGTAACCAACAAAAAATGAACATTTGATAAATAGATTATGCGTTTTCTATTTTCTTATTTTCATTTAGCTTCCACACTTCTCGATCTTCTTGTTAGGCACTACCTTAAGCACAATGTTTAAACGCAAACTTTTCACGAAATGTCTTCTGATGTGAATGCAATGTTTATGGTTGCTACCCAAATGTAAGTGCATCATATTATGTTTAACCAATAAAATGAAAAAACTGCAGATACAAGCTAATATGGTACTACCAAACCCAACAAAATACAACACCTGGGAACTACGATTCCTAGAACTGCTACAGAACTAACATATTGGACAATCCCAAATGTTTTATTAGCGTATCAAGTATCAACACAAAAACACGACAAACAGCAACAAGCTTATTTGGGAAAGTCAGACCAGGGCAAACTTTTATTCTGTCAAAACAAAAATGTAGCTGATCAGGCTCCATACTTTGGCGCCTTCCAAAGTTTAAACGCAACTTCATGTAGAAATCTGTCCGCTGGTATTGTCAGGTTTCCACCATTCTGCATCAGCATATAAAAAATCAATGACAGCTTATTGGCTTATTTTGCATAAGCATCACATAAAGGGTAACTAGTTGAAAGTCGCCCAAAATCTAACTTTTAAAACATACAATTACCTAAATCGTTTTATTTTGATGCTTCAGATTATTATGGTAATACTTGTTTTTGTAAGCATAACCAACGGATCATATTTACAAAATACTACTAATGGACAAGAGTGTTTGCTGGTTGCCCCAAATCGGCACAACCCGTTTCAACCCGGACCTGTTTTTACCCATTACCTGCCCTGCCCATGTTGCTACCTCTAGGAATTTGTAAATAACGTAGTATTCGATATAAGTTTTGTACCTCCATAAAGTCTTGAAAAGAGAATGTTTCCACCATATCTTTGCGCGTAACAGCATCTTGCCATTGAGTAAACAACATCGGGCAATAGTTTCTGTATTAAATTGAAAGTCAAGTTAGTACAATCATGAACCAAAAAAACTGAAAAGTACAATCAAAATTTCTGTAACAGATTGCTATTACCTTACGTTAGGCCTCGGATTACTACCTTTCATTGTGTAACTTTGACGAGGATACAGTGAAGAAAAGCCCGACTGGATTACTCCATTTTTGTTTGAAATGCTAAATTTGGACTCATCATCTTTTGATGTATCCCCAAAGCTCAACACAACAGACAAATGAAGGCGAGAACCTATCTGGGATCGAGGTTTTGCTTTGGATATTATCTCACCAACCAACGAGTTGATATAATCCATGTATTTACTAGTTGAATCTTCATCATGAGATCCAACGTGTAAAAATACTAGATCAAACTGACTTGTATCTAAAACTTTATCTTCTTGGAATCCAAGCAGATTCAGCAACTTCGTGGCAACAAGATTCGCGGGTGTATCAACAAGTGAAGAACTGCTGTTAGCCAACTCATTTGACTGCAACACGGAAAGGCCGAGTTTGCTTCCACATGCTTTCATACTTGTGTTTTCAGTAATCAAAGCTGCTTTAACTCCCATAAACCTGAACTGATCAAAACCCGTGATTATCACTCTGTATTCATTTTGTATATAAGTGCTATTCTAATAATACCTCTCTGATATAGATGGTATTTTGCACTTGTCCTGAGACTCTACAATCTGTAAAAGGTATAAAAACAACAATAGTTAAAACACGTCTCCTATTACCTAATCAAACCACATTTCAGCTTTCGACAACAGAATTTCTAACCAGAGTGTTGTAATCTTCATATGCATCCACTAAATTCAGAAACTCTCCAACTGTTCGTCCGTCTACATTTTCTGCTAAACAATATGCCATAGTAAATAGCCAAAAAAAACATGCAACTTCCAACAGAAGCAAGCAAAACAGATAAACTCGTGAACGAACTTGCATACACAAACTTATCATATAATAAGCACATTTGTAATACTTCACAGATCAGCAAAGCATTAGTTACCTTTAATCTTATCTAGGTTGAATCCTTGGGTCAATTAAGTATTACAGTACTACTACTTTGTGTTAACCTGGTGTTTAGACTAAAGTTGTACCCGTAATTTTCTATTAGAAGTTAGAACATAGTGTTCTACATAATGATTCTCATTAAAAACAAGGCAACACATAATGATTATGCATTTATGCTAAAGCCAATTATACAGGCGAACCAGAAGTAAGCGTGTGCACAATTTTTTTAGAACCGTAATATAAAGACTTTAATCAAAGTTTGAGGTTACTTTTCGCTTATTGGTAGTGTAATTAAACAAAGATTAGTAACATGAATTCTTTACGACCGGGTGCACTAGGGAAAAATCATGGTCTTTTACTAAAATTAACACTATGAAGCAACATTTCATGGGTCCCGTGACACCGCGGGACACCCCCTAGTTATTATTTTCTAATTAAGATTCCATTAACACCAAACAAATAGTAACAAATTTCTAACCACATGCAGACATATATATTTCCTTTGATCTCAAGATTACTTAAAATGTAAGGGATTAAGTCGTAGAATAGCAATGTAAATATAATTAACTTAATACTTTTCGCTTATTGGTAATATAAATTCTTTACAACCCTGCATAGGCGGAACTTGAACATTTTTTTTTTTTGGGAGGGTGGGGGCGAATTTATTTTGGTCCTGGGACACCATGGAACACCTCCTAGTTCCGCCCCTGCGCCTTTTTTTTCCCTTTTTTTTTTTTTTTTTTTTTAATAAAGATCAAACTCCTTCAACACCAAACAAATAGTAACAAACTTCTAACCACATGCAGACATATATTTAACTTCTCTTAAATACCCTTTGATCTCAAGATTCCTTAAAATGTTTGTAATTAACTTAATACTAATTTGGATCAAAGTATTATAGAGATATATATGTACCTGTAGGATGAGGAGGATTAAAATGAGGGAGGGATAAAAAGCCACATAAAGATTGAGCAGCTAATGAATGGAGATTTGTATGACTAGATTGGTTTACAAATCGAGCTAACCCATCACCGTATAACACTAATCCTCTGCTGGGTTTATCAGCCATTGATTCTATTCAATTCACACCTTATTCTGAATGTGTGCTAACAGGGGTTGTTAATTAGTTTGTGTTGATTCGATGATGATGATGGGTTTTATTTAAAAAGTTGGGATTTTTATTTGCAGACAAGACTGAATTGATTCTTCTTAATTTACTCCTTCTGAAAATATCTTTTCTTTTTACTCATTTCACCCAAAATGAATGGAGCTTGCGTGTATTTTTACTAATCGAGTCAAGCTGAGCTTGAGCTAGACAGGGCTTGAGCTTAACTTGAAGTTCATAAGGTAAGCTTGAGCTTGATAGGGTTGGAGCTTAGCTTGATAACTCGATGTTTTAATTATTTGAGGCCAGCCCAATTTATGTAAGAGCAAAGGGAGCAATAACATGTTAACATTCAATTTTTTGTGTTACATCAGCGCCACATCATTTCAACACCAAATAACATAACACCAAAAAATACCCCGTAATCATAACACCCAATAACGTCACTTTTTGGGACCCACCATTTTAAAAAAAATTACAATTTACAAATTAACCCTTAACTAATATTTCAATCATTAAATAAAGAGAAAATTTCTTAAACGAACACATTCTACTTCTACTTTACGTATATGAGCGCCTCGCCTATACACTTTTCAAAATGAACTTTTCAATATTATCCACTAGATTCCTATAGTAATACTTTTAAACCAAATGCACGTGTCTGAGGAATTCTTGGGCGTCTGCGAGGCGAGAACCTAGGCGAATGAGTGTCAGGGCAAGAAGTTTGGGCAGACAAACTAGGCGTGTACAACTACTTCAGGCGTGCCAGGCGAGACTAAGGCGGAGGAGGTGGGCGTGGCTGGGCGTGCAATGGTTATAGATCCGAAGAAAGATGGATTTAAGCTCTTTGATAAGAGTAGCCTCTAATTCGTCAAAACTATGGATAATTATGTGTGAAACTTTATCTGCTGCCTTAGATGTTTCCACTAAGAAATTTAATGCAGGATCATCAGGTTTTGTGGCTAACATATGGTCAGGTAGATCCCTTAAACGAATTCCTTCCATTCCCGGAATCCAATCTATCTTCAAGTAGCCAAACCAACCTCCAAACCTGGAACTCATTAAACATATAATGTGTTTATTCTAGATTAACTACTCTTAAAAAAGTACTTATCCACTAAACTCTAAAGCCAACATGTTTGAGATTGACATTATTTTGTTGAGGCAGTTATTGCATATTTCAAGAGATAACCAATTTAAATTGTTCTGTGTGACATGTTTATAAAAGATATGTTGTAAAAGATATGTTGTGGGGCAATGGAAAAGGTATGATTGTGATCAGAAAATGGAAAAGGTATGATTGTGACAGAAAATGGTCGTCTTGGTAAAGTATAGAAAAAAGGTTCACTTTTGTATAATCACTATGTATATGGTTTATTTTCGTAATTTGCTTTTAAATAAACCCTTCACTAACTAATATTTCATTCATAAACATAAACATTACATAAACATTTAATACATAAACCTATGATATGATACGATACGAAATACATAAACATAACCTAATCTGAATGCTCCTCGCATGCAGAATCATACGAAGGAGACCTATATCTAGGAAATTCCTTAATGAATGCCAACCGATCTGCTTCGTCCCTCGCGTTTCGCATCCCATTCTTGTTGAAGCCTTGCTCGCTCTGCTTCAAATTCTCTGAATACCTGTTCATCTTGCATCATTTTATAATGTTGGCTTGCAGTTAAGCCATGCTCATCAACTGTCTCGTCTGCATAACATATCCCAAATTGAGTCAGCTGAGGTTGATAATGTTGTTGCTCAATAACTCCTGGTGCAAAAGATGAGGTTGATGCACCTAGCCCAAATTGTTGGTTCTGTTATGATACAGACCAACAATTTTGTTTTCCTGATAACTCCAACGGATCTTGTTGCTGATTTGGTCCTGTATCTGCGAAACACACCCCCACAACGTCTTACTAATGGCGGCGTCTTTATTGGCTTCATCGCTCAAAAATTGGTCAAGCACAGCTTTTCTTTCCGAAGAAATGTCTTTGCACTCCGCGTATCGTTGTCTCAAACGTTGTTTCTTTGCCTTTGCGAGCTCAAAATGCTTGATAACTTCGACAATAGCCTGTTGTCGAGCCGCGTCGTCTTGTTCGCATTGTTTTTTAGTATACGCTTGCATTTGTTCGACGATATGTGGCAGACGACAAGCCATAATTGTGAAGTGTGAAAATGAGTTTGTGTGTAAATATGTTAAGTGTGCAAATATTTGGTAAAGAGGTGCTGTATTTATAGGGGAGTAAATATTTAATTACAAAAATCCTAAAAAAAACAAAAAAAAATGATTAAAGTTAACCTCAAAGGGGGTGTTTTGAATTTTTTTGAATTTGAAAAACTTACCGCTTGAGCCACAAGTTTTTTTTTCTTTGGCCCTTTTACGTTGTAACGCACGTTGGTATACCAACGTACGTTGTAACGCCTCTTATAATGCAGCCATGGGGGAGTGGGTAACGCAACATAAAGTGTGCCATGTAGGATTGATTTGTGTTGGGGCGTTATGACTCCCTTCGCTCTAAGGTTCGAGCTAGGCTCGAAAAGCTTTAATCTATACATATATATGGGACTAAGCATGACACGTCACTAATGCTTACTAGGCACATTAATGATGACATGGAACATCATATGATGATGTGGAAATGGTGACTTGGCACAAGTTCCGGTTACACAAGTTAAAAAAATGGTACATTGCAAGGTTCGAACTTTGGTCTAACCATCCACACATGAAGGCCTCAACCAACGGAGCAGACCAGATATTATGATACGAAATCTTCATCCTTAATTGGTATTAAAAAAAAATAATAATAATAATAAATAAATAAAAAATTAATTAACGTATTACATCTTATCAAATAACAATAAGAGAATCCCTACATACGACTCTTAATTATGGCAACTCAAATCAATCATTTTCAAAAATCCCATAATTGTAGGCATATTAAAAGCATATTCAATAAGAGGAGCGTGTAACAATTCAAAATAGCCATTCACACTAACAAGCCAACCCTAATCTTCTCATAGCCATTCATGAGCTCAAGCTTAATACAAAGATAGATGTGAGTTCCGTCTTCCATTTACTAGCATTAACTTTTTCATTATTCAGTTCTTTGAGACCTTAACATGATTGTTTGTTGTGTGCTTGTAACTTTGATCGTTTTAGGTCTTTAATTCTTTGGTATGCTATTAAGAATCTTGCTGAATGTAGCAATCGTTCGTTAACTGGTCCAACAACTCAGTTTACATGAGGAGAAAGTAGGAGGTTTGAATATTACAGTTACAAGAGATGTATCTGATGCACGCACAAAGATTGATGGTAAAAATGTTGGAAGTCGTGTTCTCGGATTGTCACAATTAAGAGGAGCTTGCTAAGAGAAATATGATTAAAGGAGTAACAACAGACGTGAGTGCAACCTTTCATGTTAGTATTTAAAATTGTTTTAAAATTTCTACCCATATGAGACTAAAATTTTGTATTTACTACATACAAAACTATTTACTCATTTTGAATGTTCGGTTATTATAATATTTAGTGTATATTGAAAACAATTTGACATGAAGGTTATGTTGGTTTATTGTGTTTCCAGAACTGATGGAGTCTTTGTGTGTGGTTTGGCTAGACCAGGTTATGGTAAATCTCTTTTGGGCTCTTATCTATCAGTTATTTGACATATTTGTCGTCTCTTTTGTTAATTCTTTTTAAGTTTTACAATTAATTACAAATATATGGTTGAATGGTCTATATATAGTGCCTTTTAAAATACCATGAACTTTGCAATATTCAGGCAAAAGCTCCATCATTTTTGATAAAAAAAACATGGTAGAATTTTACTTTTCTAACATGAGACTGATGGAATACCTTATGGAAAAAAGTGGCCTAATGATCTAAACTACACTATCCTAGATTAAAAAATCTACTTCACACTATTTCTAAAGACAACTACTTTGATGCACTCATGCTATGTATAGCACTAAGATTCGATCACTTACGTTTCGTGGCTGAAGTGTAGTCTAAATTTAATTGTTGAGATTTATTCTTCTCGCAACATACAATTAGTAGTGGTAATATATTGGTAGGTGTAACTGTTGCAAAGGTTTTCGTTTAAGACATTAGAGTATGGTTTCAATTTCAAGTTCTCTACACCATTCCAGGTTGAATTGGACCCCATGTAATCTACGCCATTCCAGGTAACTTGGACCCATGTAATTTTACATTATCTAATGTTGTATCATTATTTTTGGATTTCTGTTCTTTTGCATGATGAAGAGTATCAAAGAAGCAAATCTATCATCTTTATAAAATGGAGGAACCAACCAGCTATAAAAAGCCAACATAGTGGCATTCTTGCAGCATTGTTATTTTAAGTGTAACATGCATCGACTCTTATGGTAAAAATATCCGTCTTTATGGTACTAGCCGACACGATTATGAATTTTTTTTATTATTTTTATTTTTTTTCTTTCTAATTTAATGAGTTCTTCTAAAGTCTATTTGCCAATGCGATATAATAAACTGATTATATATGTGTGTCAAACATATAGATGTGTCAAACATATAGTTGTGTGTCAAACATATATCGAATGCAAGAAACATTGAGCTCTATATGTCCAGATTAATGTACTTTTCACCTTCAAGTTGCTTTAACATCGTTAGTAATTTCATGGTCATATATCGTTTCCCTACTTGTATCCTTGGTGGCTTCTTAGCTGATGCGTTCTTCACCATGTATTACATATATCTGATAATATCTACAATTAAAATGACAGAATAGAAAACTTTTGAATTTGAAGTTTCTTTAGTTATATATATATTTTTTTACAACCACAGTTACGTCTCTTTAGAACTCATAACACTCGATAGAGAATTATAGCCTTTTGCAGGTTGTCTGGTTGCTTTAAAGAATTGTTTCGATGAATCACTGAAATTCTTACTTTTCACTTGAAGTGGGAAAATAGATTCATAGGCCACCACCTATCTGTATTGATTAAACATTAAGATGTAATTCTGGGCAGAGACTCGGATCTGGAGAAGAGGTTATTATGATGGCTATGTGGCAGATTTTCTCGAAAGTGACCAAATTGTACACATAAATGAGTTTATTGCAGTATTTTGTGCAAGTATAGTTTCACATATTGCCAGTGTTTTAAACTCTGTTGTGTATAATTTCACCATACTGTAGAAAGGCATAAAATTATGGCACATTAATTGAAAAGATCTGTTCATATGCACAATCACATCATTATATTATTTTAATATCAAGACGTGCACTTTAATATCTTAAATAGGTGTCGATTTAAATGAAAGATAATTTGCTACGTTAGGTTTCTGAATAAAACTTTCCTAATAAAAGTTGTTATGTATGTTTCAGAGATATGTATCACAAAGAAAGTTTGCTAAATTGAAGAAAGGGGTACTCATAGCTAAATGCTCGAAGATCAAGCTTTAATTCATACACAAGCTGTTTTTTATGGCTATAGTAGTCGACACATGGGAGGCAAGTTAAAACATCCTCTATCATTCAATGTACTTATTATGAAGCCATAAAAGGAGTTCAAGCAACTACTTGAACATTGTCGTAGGTGGGTTTGTTTCAACAAAGACTCGTATTCTCACACGGTCAACTATATGTGGTTATGTCAAAATGGAAGAGCAATAATGGATTGAAGGTTTTTTGTTGTAATAAAGACGACAATTATTCAAACTCCATAACAAACGTCGTCATTTATAACGGAGTTTAATCTAGTATTTGAATAGGCATTATAGTTTTGTATTACAAAACAGCTTCATTAACTTTTGTATTCAAACAACACGATTGCTTCTACATACGTTATTTAGAAATTTGCAAGTATCATCATGAGTTTAGCCGCCCATTCGGGGTTATAAGTTAGTTTATATATATATATATATATATATATATATATATATATATATATATATATATACACACATTAAATTTGAGAGTCAAACTCATCAATATATTCAAGAAAATACTGTGATTACAATTATGGTTTAAATGGTCCTTCTACAAATATTTAAGACTAAAATACAATCGTTGGTCCCTAAACTTGTCCGAAACATCACGTTGAACCAAAACATGCCATTTTCTTTGTCGAGGTCATTTTTCAAGTTTTGAGTGATTAGTGGATAATTAGATAATTCACCACTCATTGAAGTCTCCTCTCCAATCGAATCTTATCCCGGATCAAATTGTATTATCTAGCGGACGGTGGTAAAGACATGTTGGAGCAATGTCGTAGACTTGTCATTTGTTAGTCTTTTTTATGTAGTTAATTAGTTAGTTAGTAGCTTAGTGTTTTCAAATAGTTTAGTGCAACACAATAAGAGTGGAGGAAGGCACATTCATCGCAATGGTCTTTAATTCCGGTATTGAAGAGTCGGTCATCCACGATCTAGCACAAGTTAGATCGTAGACTTGTCATTTGTTACGTTTTATGTAGTTAATTAGTTAGTTAGTCGTTTAGTTTGTGCAACACCTATAAATACCCTCTACCTTGCAAGGTCGTTTAGTTTGGTTGGAGATTCTTTGGTAATCTAATATTCAACAAGTTTCTCTTACTAGAATATCCCACTCTTTCTCTCTAAAACCATCTATGTGCTCATTGTGTTATGTTGTGATGTGTATGTGAAATCAATATCCTACAATTGGTATCAAGAGCCATGGTTAGATCATATCTTGCACATCTTTGGATTTATAGTGGTTTTAGGTGGTTTTGAGTTTGAAAAAGTTTAGTGGTTTTGCATCATTTGGTTGATTTCTTGGGTTAAAGTTTGGATTTTGTTAGTACTTTTATGTTTAGAATCATCACAAGTGTGTAGGTTTTCATTTGGTAGCTTGAATCATCTTGGTTGGGTTGTTTTGGATTGAAAAGTGATGTTTATGTGGTTTTCATGCTAGCGACTTACTCACGGATTAGTTTCTTCGTAGCGACTTGCTTTACAAATTTGTAGCGAGTTCTGGTTCTAAACCTAGCGACTTAGATCTAGCGGTTTCTGAAGACAAGTAGTGGACTCTCCACTACGGGTAGCGACTTGGTGGTAGCGACTTGGTGGTAGCGAGTTGCTCTTTAGCGACTTGCATCTTTAGCGACTTGAGTAGCAATTCTTGCCAAAATATTGCTAGCGACTTGAGTCTTAGCGAGTTACTACTTAGCGACTTACATCGGCTAGCGACTTGGAACTCTAGCGACTTAGTGGTGTGGCGAATTAAGTGTTGGCGACTTGGTGCGGTATCTTCTAGCGACTTGGGATTATTGCTATTTAGTTGGTAGCGAGTTGGTTCTAAATCTCTAGAGACTTGGGAGTAATTCATAATAACACAATGTCGGTCATCACGGATCCTTTAATCACCAAAGTACTTGCTCTCTATGACACAACGAGAATAGTAAACAGGATGCTTATCGAATGCCATGCACTTAATGATTCATGATCGATTAATCGGAACAACTCAAATAAGTCACTCTTAATGTCCGCAAATGATGCTAAGAATATGGAATGCACATGTGAGCCGTTTCAACATCTCGATCGACTTCTCAAATTACTCTTATCTACAACCATGGATCGAACAAGTTGTGCCATCCTTCGTCGAGATTTTCCCACTTTAACAAGAACTGTTTTGCTTAACTTAGAACGATCGAGGTTTCAAATTACCAAAGAAAAGCTCTCAAAGGATGATTCTCGTGTTGCTCTCCAAACCATCTTCAACCAATTTGACCACTTACCCGGAAGAATACTCCTCATTTTGATAATATCATGGTGGAATGTCTTTCAAGAAACACACGGAATGGAAATTCATGAGTTCGAAACTCATTTATTCAACTTATGAGTAATATGGAAACATACATCAAGGAAGTCTGCTAAAGAGAATAACAAGTGAGCGAATTGAATGAGTGCCAAGAGATTCCACGAGCAATGGAGACATGACATGCTACATTCCAGTTGAACCGGTGAGATGACGATTGCGAGAATCTTAGTTGAAATGAAAAGGATGAAGAGAACGACTACGATCTCAAATTCTCAGTCGAAAAGGTATCAATCAATAAGGTACACTTATCGATCACAAAAATTCTCACAAAAGGTACATGACTCTTACCACGAACATAACAATGTGGAATCGATCTTTGTTTTGTGCGAATCTAATGCAAGTAACATGATTGAAAAAGGGTATATGATGAGCTTTCAAACAAATTTTCAATTCTTGAAAAAAAGCGTATCTCTTTGCAAATTGAAATACAACATAAGAATGAAATGTTTTATGCAAAAAAGCGCAGTAGTAATCTGGAACTTCGAATTTAGAAATTTTTGAAATTAATCGGTTAAAATCCCGATTCGGGACAAAGATTCGACCATAAGAAATCAAATCACTTCTTTCGAAGCCCGAAATATATTTGTCATGAGATGAGTGATACACTAGAATCTAGAAATTCGAACTAGCTCTATGTGTGTCCAACCTTCTAAGAGAAAATGAGCATTTAAGAAAGAACCTTGAGGAAACAAACTCTAAGTTAGTCAATCAATCTAACCTCTTGATGAAAGATATTGATGATCTCAAAGCACAAATTCGGGATAAGAGCTTCAATATTGTTGCCCTAAAAATGAGCTCGGGAAGTATGTTGGAAATAGGATGAACACTAAGTTTGCAAAACCTTCAACTTTGGGAAAGTCAAATGTTCGAGAACCACTTGAAACGAGCAGTTATTAAACAACCTAATGCCTTTAGGTGCGAAAGAGCTAAACCATTGAAATCTAAGCTTACATCCCAAGTTGATAATAAGTCTGTTTTGTCAAAACCGGTCACTTCATTGCCTAGTTCGGATATGATGAATCCCAAGCATAGGACTAATGGTCATCACCCACGGATCGAAATGCAATAAGCTTAACTAGGTCTCATGCAAAACATCATCGACGGATCAATCCCTAAGAAATTCTCTCGATCACAAAAGGACAAATAGTCAAAACAAGGTGTGAACTCATTTAGTTCAACTAAGCGTGGCTTCAAATGGATTCCCACTGGCGGATTATTTAAGTTCTGAGGACTTAAGCGAACTTACATTCCTAGATCATGCCTCAAATGGATTCCGGGTAAACTTTTCAAGAATGTAGAACCTAATAGGATCTCCATTAATGATAAGTCGTATTATCTTGTGATGCATCCAAATGTGAGACTAATCATGTCACTAACTCTTCTATGTACAAATCTACATGTGCTTCCGGTACAATGTGCTCTCGATCTTTTGGTACAATGCTCAACTCAATCGGGAACTTCATGACTTGGTTCCCATCGAAATGAACATAGCTCATTCGGGAGCTATAGCGTGCAACAGATTGATGCACTACTTACTTTGACTCCTATTCATCTTGAATCGGGACTCGTTCTTCCATATCTTTGTATAAATCAAGTTTCTTTAAAAAAAAAAAAAAAAAAAAAAAAGAACAATTTCAAATTTTTTTCTTTTAAATTTACAATTTTATCATGTTTTCCTATCTAATAAAGAATATTTTCATCATTATCGATAACATCTACGGTCCTAGAAATGTCATTCAATAATGGCGGGATCATAGATGAAGTTCGAACAATTGAAATATTCTTGTTTCTTTATATCGGGGTAAACTTATGTCAATCAATGTTCTTTGATGACCTTGATTGAGGAGATTGTGTATATGTTTTCTTGACTACCTATGCCATTGGCTTATGTCTTGGTTATAATGCTTGCTCGTTTGTATGTTGAGGTCGTGTTTTACCTTTGTAACTATCTGGTTATGGTTTTTGTAGGTTATGGTCGTATCTTGCTCATGTGATTATCATTGTGTACCTACGTATTAAGTGCCTAGCTTAGATTTAAATGCTTATGTGTCTAAATGTTTAATTGATTCATGGTGATCAATGTGATAATCTATGCTAGAGGCTTAGTCTATAATCCGTGTTAGCAACTTACCACTCGTTCATCAATACCATAGGGACCAAACTTGCCATATAGTGAAAGTTATGTTGCACTAGCGACTTACCTCACCTCATGTTAAAACCACAAGGACCAATTGTGTCATACTGTCAAAGATAGTTGGTATACCCCTAGCGAATTACCACTTAGCGAGTTACCATTTCTTTTTCTCAAAAGTTTTTTTTTCTCTCGTTTTCTCTTCCTCGTCATATTGCTCATCTTAGCGACTTAGCAAGAGGTTTGCATCTAATCCTCTCATCTTTGTTCTCTTAAGCGTTTGGGTTAAGTTACTAACTTGTCTTTATATCCGGATCCTTTCGAGCTCGTGATTTGTGACTATTTGTCTCGCTTAGGTTCGATTTATCATGTAATCGTGTGTTTGTTGCTAGTATAATGATTGAGCGGGTTCAAAGTGTTTGGAATATATTGATTGTTTGGAATATATTGTTTGGAATATATTGTTTGGAATACATTGATGTATGGTTAAGAGGATTGAATTGTTGGGTTTATGTTAGGAGTGTTCTTCTTTGGCGATTTAACTTGTTCTTGGTAGCGACTTAGTTTGAATGTTCTTCATAGCGAGTTAGCGTTCAACTTAGCGATTATGTACATAGCGAATTAGCATATCTTATTCGGCGACTTGGGTAGCGAGTTAGTTGTCGTGACTTGTCTTTACAAGTTAGCGAATTAGTAACATTAGCGACTTAGTTAACAAATTTGTAGCGACTTGGTTGTGTTACTGTTCATGGCGACTTGTCTTCACAAGTTAGCGAATTAGTAACCTTAGCGACTTAGTTAACAAATGTGTAGCGACTTGGTAGTGTTACTGTTCATGGCGACTTGTCTTCACAAGATAGCGAATTAGTTACCTTAGCGACTTAGTTAACTGTTTGGTAGCGAATTGGCTTGGTTACTGTGATGGCGACTTATCTGTACATGTTAACAACATTGCTTACTTTCATGTTGAGACTTAGTCTTAGGGTGAGGTTATTAAAATGTTCAAGGGTTTATTGCTAAAGGTGATCTCATTCTCACAACACTTAGGATCTCCTTATTCAACTACTTGAGTCAACATACTCCATGTGTCTGCTATGACATATCTGTTTGGGCAAAAGGTACTTGGTTTCTCTCACGACAACCAAATGTTTCCTTTTCCTCATGCATATTTATTATATCACTTCTACATTTGTATCCTGGCTCATGTCATGATCCCTTTGCAATGCACTCTTTTGCCTTTTAATCCCTTATCAGCTCATCATGTGCTTATTTGTTTGTAAGATTTCTTAATTGATATATCTCACTTATAAATGTTGTCATATATTTGAAACCTATGCCACTCAATCTTTCTCTGCATGTGTTTTGGGGACTCCTTCTGAGTTACTACTTCTATGTGTCTATGTCATAAGGGTGCTCTCAATATTGTCTCATTTATCAGTTATCTAACTTGTTCCCAATCATTACTGTTGATTGTATGATTACTCAGACCATCAATGGCAAGTTCAATCCCAGAAAAGAGCGTTACCCCTTCGGCATCATCCAAAGTTCTCTCAGACGAAGAAATCCTTCCCAGAAGTCAATGGGCTGCTATTGGAAAAAGCAACTGTTATGTGGACCTACAAAGGCTCCAACAAAATCCGATACTCAAAGTTTCTATTGACATCCTCAAAAACACAAACTTCTTCGGAGCTATTACCAAGCAATGCTCAATTCCTACCATTTACATTCAACAATTCTGGAACACCGTTCAATGGAACAAAATCACAGCACAATACTCTTGCAAACTGGATAATAGGGAGTTCACAATTGATTCTGATATTCTGAGCAAGGCTCTTGGAATCACCCCATGTAACCCTGACTTTCGTTATGAATCTCCACGGTCTTGACGATCGATTGTCTTTCTAATTGGGTTGGGTTATCGAGCGTATTTCAAGAGCATCGACATCATCACCGGACACATGTATCAACCACGAGAGCTATTACAACCATTACGAACTTATGCTTATACGGGAAAACTTGAGGTTCGATAAAGTGAGAATTCCTATCTTGCAAATCCTATGGGAATCGTTAATAGGGTTGATGTGAATGTCTCGAGATCGTATTTGGGAAGAATTCTCTTTATCAATGAACACATTCATATCGATAGAACCTATTTCGAACAATGCTCAAGGTCGAAAGAAAGCAGAACAAGCTTGTAATTCCCGGCATCGATTTTCTAAGCTTGTTATCCGATATTTGCAACAAAATCACAACTTCACTCCTAGGTGCGAATCAACTTTACACAAAGCGGAAGATGAATTTGTTTTAGGAAACACGAAATATGTTCCTAGAGTGCGGATAAAAGTATTTGGATTGCCAATTCACGATTGTCTTCTCACGAAGATATCAAGAAGAAGGACTACTTCAAGCAATACAAGAAAAGAGCAACCAAACTCTCTGTGATGTCACACCTCTCTCTACAACCAAATGCTCCCATGACCAAGTCGACCTCACAAGCATCCTATGCCTCTCTTCCTAAAAAGAGACTTGAAAGGTCTGCAATGATCGACACCGCATCCAAGAAGCGAGAAAGTAAAAAGGAAGAAAGTGGAAAGGAAATTGGTGAGAACAACGAGATACCAAGGAATGTTACCGGGTAAGCGATGAAGATGATCTTGATCGCAACTTGGAATTCGTGAAGCCTAGAAAGTCGAATGTGAAAGCTCCGGTGGGTGGAATTGTGTTAAGAGAACCCGCTCAACTACCTCGACAAACAACCCCAATTACACATGACAAGGGTAAAGGGTGGCAAGTGTTGAAGCCGAACAAAGCTGCTCGCATGCTTTTAACTATCTCATCATCTCCATCAAGCACCACAAATCAATATGAGTGAAGAG
Organism: Chrysanthemum lavandulifolium; assembly: GCA_022545495.1. Lineage (NCBI taxonomy): Eukaryota > Viridiplantae > Streptophyta > Magnoliopsida > Asterales > Asteraceae > Chrysanthemum > Chrysanthemum lavandulifolium. The sequence continues at coordinate 39,128,612 of CM040246.1, forward strand.
AAGAACAGAATCATCTCATGCTAAAGAACAATGCGGGTGGTCAAAGTGCAAGCGTTTAAAGAAACTCCTACACTTAGTGAGACTCAATCGGCTTGAATGTTGACACTCTGTTACAAAAGGCTCATGAGGAGAACCTTGAGACAAGATCGATGAGACCTTGAAGATGGATGAACCAAATCGTCTACTAACTCTCTATCCTCACTTAAGAATCTTGATGAAGATTTCTCTTTGGTGATCAATTCATTAATGACAAATCCTTAGATCTTGCACAATCCATGTATCTTGTCGACATTGACAAGATCGTCAACTATTCCTCCAATGACCGCATCTTCACTATCATTGCACTTCCACCTCCTTACCTACTCAATCAAGCGTACAAACACCACCAACATCGTCACCAACCCCGAACCCGTCATTACAATTGCGGATGAAGTGGCTCCACCGACTTCCCTCCACGATTCTCACCTCGATCAACTCTTGGATAAAGCCATTAAAAGGATAGAAGCTCGGAAGGCAACTTCCTAAATCTGTTGATTCTCGGTGGATCGTGTCTATAGATTGGAGCACCTCAACTTCAATGAAGGGGTTCTGCCGCTATTGAAGGAGAAGTCAAGGATCTTTGTGGAATGGGCTATGGGGCTCCACTTCTTAGGCGATTCAAGGACCTCCCATCACCGATATGAGGCGACTCGTGTGAAAGGATGTATGATCTTTGAAGAGGACAAGCATGAGGTTCACGATAAACTCTATGAGGCACTTGAAGAATCCATTAAGTTCGACAATTATGAGCGGTTTAAGATTGACGTCGGGAAAAAGAAGCTAAAAGAAAAGGAGAACAATTGTGATGGAAGCATTGATGAAGGATCGCAAAGATCCTCCTCCACCCCACCACCACGGGAGGGGCTGGAACACGGGTGGTAATCCTTCTTCAACAACCAACAATTCACCTCCATCACAACCACCATCATCACCGCCAAAACCTTCCAATCAATCGGACTCTACAAATAAGCAGTACTCGGAAGAAATCTGCTTTGCACGGACAACGATTGATTCAAGGTTCACATCCACATCCACCTCTATTCACGATGATCAAATGGTTAACGAAGAGTCGCATGTCATGGCGGACTCGAACGAGATGAAGATGATGCATCTACAAAGCATATTCCTAAGCCCTCGAAGGCGGTTTGATACTTACATGGTGGGAATCGCACTAGTACATCGAGTTGCACCTTCAAGAGACACAATTCAAAGGCGCATTGTGGAAGATAGACCTCCTTCTCCGAACCCATGGACCATCCAGTCGACTCTATGATTCCGACAACAATTGGGCATCGATTATCACCAATAATTACGAAATTCGGTGAAGACTCTCTTCTACACTATCTTGGTGATATGGGAAGTTTCATTAGATGGTTTTGTGAGCGGAAGAGCATCTCATCCATAACACCAAGAGATCTTGAAGGTCAAGCTTACGAAATTGTCAAAGTCTTCCACTCGGATGCAAATCATCTTCAATATCGGATGGAAGAATGCCATAAGATGCTAAATGACCAAGTCGGTGATCAAATCGATCGCTTCAATGTCAACAAATCTCTTCCTCTTGGTGGTGAACACGGTCGGATGACCATTCGAGCAAAATTCTTCTTCAATCACGACTTGGACTATCGTGTGCTCGCTCTGCTGAAAGAAGACATGCTCTATCAATATCAAAGATGAAAGCGCAACCTACTCGATCGGGGCTTGAGCGGATGGTTCTGATCAATTCGGGCGAATGAAGAACAAAAGTATGATATTGCGACCTCTTATGGTATTTCTCATTTGGTGGTTCAAAAGAAGAAGTTTTACATCGAAAGACATGGTGCGATAAAAGGCGCAATGATGTCGGATCAAAGGCGCAAATCTTAAGTGTTGTTCGGTAGAGATCTTCCTATCTATGGATATGAGTACTTGAAGAAGATAGTACTTAAAAGCGGACCTCAAAGAGTACACTATTGAAGAACGACTTCAAATCATCTCCGCCAAATGATTTGAAGATCTCTATCTCTTAAATCTTCAAGGACACCTTGAGCATTTACTGTCCAGTGAGAAAAGGCCTCTCTGCACTGTCACTCTTTGGATCGGGGCCTTGTCATTCAAACGAGTTGAGGACTTTCGACTTGGCATTGAAAGCTACCAAACCAGGATCAACCTTACAAATCCTCAATGGAATGCAAGCGGGCATGAATTTCATCGAGAATACAAAGTTCTTGACACCCCTAATTTGTCATCTTCACCAAGCGAGATATGGATCTCGTATGCTTATGCGTCTTTGTGAACTCTACAAGTTTAGTGATGGTGCGCTCAAATTGGTCGAAGAAGAACTTGACACGAGTGAAAGAAGCCAAACTTGATATGAAATCTTGGGTTAAAACTATTTTTGGATGATGATGGCGTGAAGAGATGTGAACATTTCATTCTTTGCAATCGGGCGAAGACTCAAAACACGAAGGATCTTCCATGACCTTGAAAGTTTTGTTGGTGGAAGGCTTCGTGATGGTCACTACAAACTTCTTGAGGATGAATGAAGATATCTTGAATCGGTTTATGTTGTTTTTGTGTAATATGTGGTGTACTTAATGTGAACAAGCGTAATACATGTAATAGTGCTAGGATTTGTCTTGTGGTTTCCCTTGTAAAAGGAAACATCGTGTTGTCCACTTTTGATCATATAAAACGGACACATTTTCTCCTACAAATATTTTACCTCATACATATTTAAATCACTTGAGATCCAAAATCTCAAAGGATTTAAGATTTTGATCGGGGAGAAAATGTGATATAAATATGAAAGATGTTAAAAGATAAGATGACCAATTTCTTGTGCATACTTCTCTCAATATGTGCTAAACAATTTTCGTATCTCGAAGCATATATTAAGGGAGAATTCTCTTTGCAAATTCAAGTCATCGAGGGTACACAACTTTAAACATTTCTAAGGTACCGTGATCGTATGGCTTCTAATTCTTTGGTGATCATGCATGCACCTCTTAAAGGGTTCCTCAGTATGTGCAAAACTCTTTTCAAACCTCGAGGCACATATTGAGGGGAGCTAATTTATGGAAACCTCATCCTTCCGGAAATGCTATATCTACTTGATGTGATGTGGGAAGTGATGTTGATATCTTTAGAAAATGGTAATCAAAGAAGTTAATTCTTTCTCTTGCCTCCGTGTGCAAAAATTTTCAAATACTTGATGCACATGTTGAGGGAGTTCTCGTTCTAAAATATCAAAAACAATTCGGTACAAAATGCTTTGATAATATATCACAAGTATCGAATTGATTTTCAAATGGTTTTCAATTGGATCCAATGGCGGATGAACAATACCAAATAGACCGACCAACTTTACTTTATATGCGGTGATATAAGGATGATAAGGTTAGGTATTGGTTCCCATGATCCGAGAAGCGGAGGGATCTACCGAGGACAATCCACTAGTTAGTGTAGAAGTCCTTAGGTATGATGATAAAAGGAGAAAAATGAGATATGGGAAGAGTGCGGACTAAGGCGAGCTAGTCTTGGAATAAACCCAACAAGGTTCTAGCTATGAAGTCTCGGTAAGCTTGAAGGGTTGAAGAATTAAAAGAATTGAATGAGAATAGGGTGAAAACAAATAGCCCTCCATTTATTCAACCTTAGGCGCGAAACCGGGTTCAATTCATATGCTCTTGATGGTAACATCGGTATTGAAGACAAGGCGTCATGGACCCGGTGGCGCTTGCACTTCAACTTTCCAAACCACTCAAGTTCCTCTTAAAAGGACTTGTTTCATTCTCACGGGAACCGACATTATCTATCGACTTTCTCTTAGAGATTGTTGATATTGAAGAAGGAGACCTCTCCCTAGTCTCCGACACGGGATCCAAATATGCACAAATTGAGTCTAGAGCCACGAGATCATCAATAAATCTCATTAGGACACTTTCAATGAAGACTCTCTGTTTCACACAATGTGGAAAGAGATTATATCTTGAGTCTACGCATTATCCTTGTGGTATTGCGGAACATCGAGTGATGTGTTTACACATTCACAATGAAGATGGAAAGCCTTATGGAGCCAACATCAAACAAGCTCTGGTAGGTGGCATGTGAGATCTATTATATGGATCAACCATGTGACAAGCGAGCGAGAAACAATGGGCGATTCAATTTCTTGAATCAATCACAGTTCGAGTTATGGATTGACGGATACCTTTGAAAACCGGTCTTTGTGCTTAACAACTTTTCTTTAGCACATCGACCGTGTACGGATATTTCAAATCAAAGGTGTTTTATGATTGATAATTGATTTTCATTAAAACCTTGTTGTATTGCAAAAACAATTTCTATTGAGCAATACGATTGTTTTTCAAATATCTTTTCATCAATCGGTGGACTTAAATTATTGGTTCACTCACTCCGTGTTGTCTTCTTTGAGGCGTTCGGTTTGAGAACGACTAGAAGCATTGCGAAACCTGTCAAGGAAATTCTTGAATTATACGATCACGAGGCGGTACATGTCTTGATCAGCGGAGAACCGTGGGCGTGTACCTCAATTCAACGAAAGTGATCAAAGACACTTTCGTGCGATTTATTGCTAGCTGTTGTATGCAGTCGCCCAGCGTTTGCGGTGATCGAATGAAGCGGTCAATCCATAGCCGCATGCTCACTTAACACATTCATCTCAAAAGAAATCATGATTAGTGCATCAATGACTCGATATTTTCACTCCATGCTTACGCTTCTGGCGATGCCAATATCATGAATCAACTAAAGCTTCCGCTACTACGATGAGAAGATATCATGATCCGAATGTGAGCATGTCGGTCCGAATGTCACAAATTCACATAATACCAACACCACAAAGGATGTGTATGAGATTCTTGATGGTGATGATCTCAAAAGTGGTTCATATTTACTATCACGTGGATCGAAATGGACCTCCAATTTAAAGTACAAATCTATGCGGACTTTGAAGTTGCACTACTTATGCACAAAGTTTATGATGTTGATGTATGAAAGTCTACGAGCTCAAGAACCAAGTCATGAATAGAATGTTAGGTTACGTAATGTAAAACATGGGGTGACCTCCTTAGGGAGATTGTTAGGAATTAGATAATTCCGAGTATTGAAGAGTCGGTCACCCCAAGTATTATCTAGCACAAGTTAGATCGTAGACTTGTCATTTGTTACGTTTTATGTAGTTAATTAGTTAGTTAGTAGCTTAAAATAGTTTAGTGCAACACCGTGGAGGAAGGTCGGGTCTTTACCCATTGTATCCACGATCCACGAGGCCGTCGGAGGTCGTTTAGTTTGTAACCTATAAATACCCTCTACCTTGCAAGGTAGAGGGTTGGATATTCTTTGGTAATCTAATATTCAACAAGTTTCTCTTACTAGAATATCCCACTCTTTTCTCTCTAAAACCATCTATGTGCTCATTGGGTTAATGTTGTGATGTGTATGTGAAAAAATCAACACCGAAGCAACATCACCTTGAGATTGAGCATCGGTTTGACACCGAGGTTTTCATTTGCTTCAAAGTTGTGACATGTAACCTTTGCCTTCTTCTTTGCTGTAACTTTTGGCTGGGATGAACCTGTTTTTTGAGGTTGTTGTGTACTGCCTTGACTTCCTATTACACCTCCTTGCCCAAGACATGTTTTCTTGTTGTGTCCAAAATTGCCACATATACCACAAACTACACTCCTACTAGATTGTGACAACTTATTGGTTTTGTCACTATCATCATTTCAGTAAAATCCTTAGTTCTTTTCTTTCGTGGCCTACCTAATGGTTTATGATGTTTATGTGGAAGAATGATTGTAGGCACTTGTGACTTTTTCCAATGTTGATAACCATTTATTTGCTGGATGTAGTATCTGTAAGTTTCTACCTAAGTCTTAAGCAAGTAACGTGGATGAACCCATGATTCAACAGATCCTACTTGCATTCCATTGAAGCTCATATACCGATGGGTGGCAACAACATGTTTACATGGCATACATGTAAGCTCCCATCTTCAACATGTACAAGCCCTAGCTTCAACATTCACAAAACATTTATCTCGCCATCCACTGACCTGATACTTATCTCTTTCTACCCGTAAAATGGTGTACTTATAAGCCTCTTTCTTTATCAAGTCTAACATGAGTGTTGCCTTTGGTGTTAATGGTCCTGCACACTTGTCAATTACATTCACAACATTCACTATTCTTTTCATACATTATTCTCTAATGTATTCCAAAGCATTAATAATGGGTTGGTGCCCACCTCCCACTAGTTTCCCATTGAACACCTCACACATGTTATTAAGTAACACATCAGAATGAGCCCTCCCTACACATTTATACAACATGTTTGAGTTATACAAACAACAGTGTTGAACAATGTCGTAGAACAAAATATGTACACTTAGACATAGATTTGGTTAGTACACGAAAAATGCGACCTTGACCAATGGGTTGGTGGTATCTTACTTAACCAAGCATGGGCGGGTTCGCTAAAACTCTTGAATGCCGACATGGCATTTGCCTCAAATTGTTGGATGGTACATTGTCGTTGCACATCTCCAAAATGTTCCTTGTATGCTTTAGCATTCCATTGCAATTTCATATTATCATGGATGTGCCTCAAACAATATCGTGTTCGAGACTAGGAATCTTCTTTGCTAATGCGGAATGATACCCTAAACAAAGGAACATCAATTCATTACTAATCAAAGTAGCATTTATCAAAAATACAAGTGAATATAATCAATTAAAAGGTAACACCACCTTTTGCCTGTCTATGATAAAAGTGTAGTTTGAGTTTGGTTGCAAGTCAAGATCATCTCCTAGACATTCAAGAAACCAAATCCACGAGTCTTTGCTTTCAGCTTCTGCAACAGCATAGGCTAAAGGATATATTCCATTGTTGCTATCATACCCCAACAACTAACCCCAAAAACTGACTAGGAAAAGGACCCTTCCTAAAAGCACCATCTAACCCCAACAACTCTCTTTGACAAGCTTTATATCCTTTCTTCAAAGCACCAAAGCATACATACATTCTCTTGAAAACTCTGGTTGGACTTGTTGGATCTGTTGCAGTTTGTACTCTTATAACTGTTGTATTTGGGTTTGTTTTTTGCAATTCTTCAACATAGTCTCTTAAAATGGTGTATTGCTGCTTATGATCACCCTTAATCTCATATCCTGCCTTGTTTTTTTGCCCTTAATGCCTTTTGCATAGACACTTGAACTTCAAACTGTTTAGTGAGTTGATCTTGAACAACCCTGATTGGAATATCTGGATTGACTTGAACTTTGTCAACTATTTACTTTGAAAGAAACTTGTAGTCACAAGCTTTAATTTCTCTTCATTGCAAACATTTGTGTTCATCCCTGAAAGTTCGAACACTCCATAAATCTTTAGCTGTATTTTTGGCTACATACAACAACCATGGGAAAACTTTTGCATGCTCGTTCACTGATCTCAAATATACATCCCTTACGCGGCCTCTAGTTAATGGACCTGTTTTCCTCTTTGGGGTTGTTCCCAGGCCAACACCTTCACTTGTACCACAAACATGTATTGTTCCAACACACCTAACCCTAATTTTCTGTTTGTCATTCTTAATGAGTTGCAATTTCCTCTTAGTTTGTATTAAAAGCAGGTTGATCTTATCTTTCACTTCTTTTGCAGTTCGAAAAGTTCGACCACAGAAAAAGTATACTTCATCCTCTACTTGTGCTGCCTCACTTTACTTTTTTTTCTTCTATGCCCTCATTTTTTCTTCCTAATAACATACTCATCCTCATTCTCAGAACCACTTGCAAACTCATTATCATCTAACAAATCTAACTCACTTTTCTTAAAAAAATCATCTGGTATCTGGTGGAGCTACCTATATATGGTAACTATGTAGTCTCGATCACTTTGAGCAGTTACGACAACAACGGGTTCCTCAAAAGTATTTGCCTCATCAACAAGTGTGTTTCCATCTCGATTGTTCTCAATATCATCATCATCACTCACATAACTCTCTGTTTCCTCACATTATCATCACTTAAAGCTTCATCAATTTCACATACATGCTGATTTACCTTTTGGATATGCTCAGCGGATTACATATTTCCTCCTCTTTATGACCTAACTCTTGATCATTTTGATATACCTCTTCAGGACTATCTATTTGGATATGCTCAACATGTTTATCTATTTGCTGGTTGACATCAGCTACAACATATTTAGTTTGACAGACCTCTACAGATGAAAACAAGGTTTCTGTTTATGGCATCTGACTAGATTATACCAAAGTATTGACTTCCAAAGGTTGATGTGTAATTTGACATAAATCCTCTACCACAGACTTATTAACAATGTTTTCTAAGAACAATTTGTTTGAGCAATATGGAACAATAGCAAGAGTTGCCTTTTTCTTTGTTGCATCCACATTAGCAATAATTGTCCTAATTGACTTTGGTGACATTTCATCAACATCCAATGTTGTCTTACCATTTTCAACATAAACTTCTATCATCTTATGGTCATCAACAAGATCTTTCAATATTTCTAAATTTGCACTCTCACTTAAGCTATACAAACCATCATCTAAATTACTACCAGGCTTAACAAAGTAATAGTAATTTTTTGAACCAAGCTAGTAACCCAATTCATACATAAGAACATCCAACTCTTCAACTGACACACCATCAACATCAACCAAATCAACTAAATTTTTCATACCTCCAACGTATATTCTACCAGGCCAGTATTTAAAGAAACCGTTGTGATGAACCCTCATGCTAAACATATTAGATCTACCACCTAAAAACATGTCAATATATGTTTAGGACATTCTCAAAAGTTAATTGCCAAAAAATAAATACCCCAATTAGAAATTCCAATGTTTATAATCAAAATAAAAACAGTACCGTATTTCTTCTTAGCAGAGTTGTACAAAACGGCATCATCAACTGGATAACCTGGATGTCTTCTTACTTTCCATAGAGTAAAATCCATGTTTTGGTTTTTTGAATAATAAAAACGGGTTTTAGGGTTTGTGAATTGTGATAATTCTTGTAACGAAAGTTCTGGGACGAAAAATAATACAGTCTATGTGTTTATGGGGCTGGAAGAGGGTTAGATTACATGTGGAAATAATACATACATTTTTAATCGAAATAAGGAAATGACATTTGTGCCCTTGGGCTAAAGACAAAGCAAACGCCGACTAACGTGGTTGACGAACGAAAAAGTGGTCAAGGGACCAGTTTAGCCTCAAAAACTTGTAAAAAGGACCTCTGACGATGAAAATGGCATGTTTTGGTTCAACGTGATATTTCTAGACAAGTTTTGGGACTTACTAGTGTATTTTAGTCAATATTTAATTATTAAACCAATATTCACGTTAGTTTTAAGTTGTTTATATAAATATGTATACAAAAGATATATGTGTTCTTGAAAGCTAAAAAAGCTCGATAAGCTCGAGCTCGGCTCGTTATATGTTTCGAGCTTGTTTATTTGGCTTGGGCTTGATAAAAGCTTGACTCGATCGAGTCAAGCTCAAACTCGAACTCGAATTGTTTGATAAAAGCTTGGCTTGTTTACACCTCTAATTTTTACTACTCCTTGCGTCCTAAAATTATTTTGCACGTTTTCACTTTGGCATATCTTAAAAAGATTTAAAGTCGACTCGTGGTATATAGTAAAGGTTTTCTCTAACTTGTATATCATTAATTAAACACATTTATTTTTTAAAAAAAAAACTTTATTTCTATATAAAACAACAATAAATTTGATAAATCTTGTCAATTTAAAAAATATTAATGTCAACTAACATTTAAATATGGTAATTTCACTTTGTTTAATAGTTTAAAACTTGTGTCACCATGGCACAAGTTAAAAAATCCTTCTAGAAAAAAAGAAAAGAGCAAGTTACTTTCACAAAAAGTTTACAAAATTGCTCGCATAATGATTTGACAAGTGTAGTAGTCCAAACACATTGCATCATTTTTACCTTACACATTTAGTTGACAAATAATTGTGTGGATATAATTTTATAAACTTTTTGTGAATCTAGTATTACTCTTAGGAAAAAGTTATAAAAAATGTTTGATATTATATACTCTCTAGAAATGTATAACTCTTATTACAAAAATAAAAAAATAAAAAAAAGTAGTTGCATTTTTTTCTGATATGATCCTGCGATCCCTATCTTGCAACGACAAAATGATCTTATGTATGATCTTGATCGTAACAGCCTTGGCAAATATGATATTTAAGCGGAGTCATCGGATGAAAATGGAAGGAAACATGAGGATTTAATCTTTTGATCTTTAAGAAAAATATAATATGAATCTCATGATATGATATATGTATGTTTAGCAAAAGTAGCAGTGATCAGTAATAGTAAGTAGTGTTTTTTTCTCTAAAAATATTTAGTTACATAGTTGTAGATGTAATCATAATGTGTAAAATGACATAATTTTGTATCATCAACACTCGTAAATGCTCAACGCTCCTAATGTTAATTCATGGAGCGTTGGAAAAAAAACATTCCATAAAAAATATAAAGCTACTTGATGCTTGTCAAACGAGCATTAAAATCCCAACGCCCAACACTTCTAAATCCTTTGCGTCAAATACACCTGGTACAAATTTAATTTTCTATAGTTTAGTTGCAAAACTAAGGGCCCGTTTGGTTTGTAGATAGGTTTAGGGTTTCGATTTGCATTTAGATTTGATTTAGGAGAAAAAAATAGGTGAATGTATTAAAAGTTGTTTGTTTGTTGGTGAGATAGAAAGTATGATTTAGATTTATAATTATAAAATATTATAATATATTACTAGTAGTTTATAAATGGGCCCATCTCAAAATATCTATATTACTTATAAAGGTTTAAGACAACCATAAATAAAATTTTAAGCATACAAGTATGTAAGTCTTACATACAATTAATACAACTCTTAACCAAATAATACAATTCTCTAAGCACAATGCACACAGGCATGTAGCACAATTATCACTCTAAAATTCAGCAGCCCAAAACAAAATAACATTTGTTCGTCGGAAAATTTAGTTACATAATACCCGCCGTCGTATCACGCGAATACCCTCGTAGTCTAGTATTAGTTTATACATATTATAATTAAATATGAAAATAAGACAAATGGACATTAGGTGTGTTAGAAACTCCACGAGTTAGGAGAGAGAAACGCAAGCTAGCTAGGAAGGATTTTTTTTTTTTGAACGAAGGCTAGGAAGGATTTGTGTCTCTCTTTTTTGTGGGCATCAGTCCCAACAGTAAACCAAACAAATGAGTTTGATCCTAAACCTTTTTTTTACAAAATCTACGAAACAAACTGCCCCAAAAAATCACTTTCCAAAACTTATCTAGAAGATATTTGACATCACTCAAACAAGTTATATCAGTCTTAGAAAAGTACTTCCAAAACTGCAACTCGCTATAACACACAACTCGTTAGTAGTTTTCGTGTATTTGTTGAAATTTTAGGCCGGTTGCAGTGGTCACTCTTGGACACCACTCCTCTAACTTTTATCTCAGCGTCACATCACCATTCAGCATATCACATTTCTCTTCACTTTTCAAGTACAATGGTCACCACTCTTTTCACCTTTCAAACATACCTCGCAAAATAATCAACACACTCACAAATCATATAAACAATAAATAAAACACCCACATCGCACAAATGCCGAGAGTTGAGCCGGGTCACCTTTCGTCCTATTTTTTCCCTTCGCTTATGCGTGAGGGTGGGGTGTATGCAATAGCGGGCGTGAGGGTGGGGTGTATGCAATAGGGGTGGCACGTGAACGTGAGTGAGTGATGAAGCCTCACACCACTACGTCTAGTTTTAAAAGGTGAAACACATTTTGCAACTTCAATAACTTATGATGCCCAAACAAAGACTTGAGATAAAACAAACACTTTTTCCTTCTTTTCAAAATTTTTTTTTCGCAAGCGCGCAAATGTATTTGTTTATTTTTTTCAGACATAAATGTTTTTTTTCACTTCACTTCTTTAAAAAGTAGACATAAACTTTCATTTCTTCAACACAAACTTTATCTGTTTCTCTTTTCATTATTTTCTTTATAAGTACAAAAAGTAAACGGTCTTTTTCTTTACAGATGAAAACTTTAGATGTATCTCTTCTTCTGCAGACATGGTTTGCGGAAAGAAGACATAAAACCTCACCTAAATAAAGTACATCATAGTTATCCCATGAATCTTTAACACGATGATTTTGATTTGTGTTTTCTTTTACTGTAGTGGTCTGCAACTGATTAAAATGTTACTACTTGATAACGAATTGTTACATATCCTCCTAGACAACAAAAAAAAATGACTCTTTTTAGCAAACAGTGGAATTAAATGTGTGAATGTAATGGTTTTCAAATCATTGGTATAAAAATGTGACAAAATGTACAAATTACAGGCTGTTTAGAGGCCAAAAGAATGAAAGAAAGATAGAACTTTTGCAGAGACCACCATGTTTATACAATTTTGGAAGCCGCAATTGCCCCCTTTATGACCTCTCCAACCAAAACACGTTCTTCTTTTCTTTTCTTCTTTCTTTGTTAACAATTTTATAGACAATATTATTACATGAACTAATTTAGCAGTGAAATTAACCACTCAATCTGGCTTGGCTGTGCTCCGTCCCCCGTCTTTTGGAGTGAATCAACACTTCCCAACCCACCACTCTTTTTTCTGCTTTTCTTTTTCTTTTTTTTTTTTCTCTTTAATTCTGTGCTACAACAATGAAGTGAGCCCATATACATCATAAAACCATCCATCACTTTCTCATCATAATTTACAACATTATTGCTCTGCACATAGCAAACTCTCTAAATCAATTACAATCTACAAGCTAGTCTTTAAAAGCATGTTGCCATCAGATGCATTAAGGTAACCCTACACGGATGAAAAGCATTAAGAAATGATGAAATTGGCACGTATACCGAAGTCACATGCCAGTTTCTATTCTATGTACCCAAAGTATGTTATATATACTTAATCATGCATACTGTTTGTTTTATCATAAAGAAACAGATGGATTAAGAAGTTCTATAAAGTCAGGCAGTTCACTAAATATATGTCGCTCAGTTCCTTTTGTTAAAGTTGTCATAAAGGCAGCTATGATGTAATAGTAATGTGTATGATGCTAATATATTCCTAATTTTGTTAGTTACCACATAAAGCTACAAATTCAACTGCCTGTAAACCAACAATGATGACTACATACTTCCAACATCCCTTACACTAACAGCAACAATAGTTTACAGCTAGGATAAGCAGTTAGGATAATCCAAAATGCTTCTGCTTATATTTGATAAAATAAGCAATTTCCAATAAGCAACTTGGGACCCTGCTTATTTCAAAGTGTTTACTTGTGTTTAAACTAGAATTACCTTTATACCTACCCTAAAAAACCCCTGAAACAGATTCGCATCCCACAAACATTATTCTCTCTAATCCAAAGAAAAATAACTAAAGATAGACGTGAAATAATCAAATCCAAACCTAAACTGTTTTTAGCTGCTCATGCTTATAAGCATAAGCTCTACAATAAGCAACCCCAAACACCTCCTAAATGACCCAACCTTCATCCAGTGAAATGTGTAAAGGCCCATCAACTAGAAGTTGTGGGTTCAAGTCTTGTTGGAGACATTTGTGAGAGATAAGTGGTACAAATGTGTGAAAAATTGTCGCTCTAAAAACCCTCTTAGACGTTGCTTATGTTACCATACCCATGTTTGATAAAACCTTCTCCAAAATGTTTAAATCGGCGGGGAAACCCTGAACACCCCCGACTGACCCTTCCCCAAGGACCTAGCCCCGCAATGTTCAAGTGACCATTAGCCATGAGCTCAGATTGAACCCTAAGACCTATTTCTCCAAAAGCCCTCATTGTTAAATAAAGCGTTAACATCATCTCAACGTCAATATTGTTTTAAACTTGTTTCATTTGACATGTAACGCTAGCTAACTCGTCTGTTTCCAAATTCATAGTCCCGTTATCATCCATTAAGTCGCACCTATCATTTAACTACGGATCAAATCAGCGTATGCATCTACAATTCTACACATAACGCGACTAACTAAATCAAACATCAAAACAAACCCTAAACAAACAAACAAACAAGCATTACCCAATATCGCAACGACAAAACTCAACAAACGACCCTCGGAAGGCGAACACCCAAACCCCGCTGTTTCGCAGCCCGAATCTGCTCGGATTCAGCATCGGGTTGACTGACCCGACCGATCCAGCAGCAGAAGACACACTAATCGCCAACGCCAACTGCATCTGAAACTCCTCTCGAAGAAGCTCGTGTCCTCAGCAGCGGTGGAGTCAGCATCGGTGATGACGTCAGCAGGAGGTGGTGTGAAGGATCGGGGAGGAGGTTGGGGTGTCGGTGGTGGTGGTGGTTAATCGTTGATCGTTGCTGCCGATGTGGAGCTTGCGTAATAAGTGTTTCATTTTCGTCATCTTTGATTTGCATCAAACACACGCAGTTGAAGGTGTAATTTACACAGTTGGTTTTTGTTTTTGTTTTGTTTCTCTCTACCGGCAGGGAAATGGTTTTGGTTTTGGTAGTGGTGGTGCTTTTTTTTTTTTTTTTTTTTATTTTGGTTGTTTATTTACTTGGCTTGACCTATTGGGAAAAAAAAAGGATCTGATCTGTTTGTTCTATATGAATTACAATTATGAATGTTAGATAAAAGGAATTATAGCTACGATGAAAACCACTCACACATATAAAATATGAAAACCTTCATTTTTGCAGATCCTTAATCCATCAAGGCTTCAACCAACCAACACAACATTAACGACTTCAAAGTTATAGATTCATATCCATACACCCAACCAAACTACCTAAAGTTAGTTCTTTTTCAATGAATTCATTTTCTTTTCTTTTTACATTGAATGTGTTTTTAGTTGATTGATTAATACAAAAGATATACAACTTGGTTAATCGAATAGATATGTATCAATATTAAAGGTCCAAGCTCATTTAGTTATACATAAAAATAAGCATGTTATCAATACTTAACAAGTCTCATTAACACTTGATAAGTCTGCTACATTTCCAAGCCACATAGCATGTAAAGCATCTTAAGCCGTGAACGATATGCATGTAGGGGTGTTATTCGGTCGACCGAGCCCGACCCGACCCGAGTCAATTCTTGCCCGTCAATCGGTTCAAAATTATATTCGGTCAATCGTCAACCCGAGTTCTAAACAAAGGTCGGGTTCGATATATTTTAGCTCGACCGACCAACCCGACTAACCCGACTCAACAACACTTACAACGAAAAACTCCTGTCGATTCCCAAACCCGAATCGACCCGACCCGAGTCGAATTCAACTCGACCCGAATTGAACAACCCGAAGTTCTAAAGCAAGCCCAAATTCGGCATGTTTTTTAAGGTCAATTCGACTGACCGACCCCAGTCGACGAACCCGACCGGTCAACCAATAACACCCCTATATGCATGAGACAACCTATACTTGCTAAGATGTAGTATCTAACATATGACAAACGGGAGACACAGCAGAATATCGAGATCGGCACGACCGCACGAGCCAAGGAGTTGTCACCGTCATTCTTGTTCACTCGCTGGATGATCAACGCCAGCCTGCTTACGCTGTTGATCATCTACATGGGTTTATCCTTAAAACCCAAATGCCTCTCTATAAAGAAGGTATCATATACAAATGAGGGATCATTCTCTCAACACTCTTACACTATTTCGCATAGTAAACACACCCTTTACGGTTTGTTTGAGTACTCAAACTCTCGATTCTTAATCATAACTTTGGTCATTACGCTCAACATGGAATCGAACAACACAACCATCTCAACCCAATCGTGATAACATTTTACATATCATACGTGAAACACGACACCATGCGGGACATCGATATGTAACATCAACAAACTTTAGCCTATTTTCATTCATTTCTCACTTGAAAAGTAAAAAAAAAAAAAATCCTTTTAACAAGTTTTTAGCCTACCATGTCTTATGAACAAGCCCCACAACCCTTGGTTTCAAATGAACAACAATCACCCTGACCGCCTAGTGGAAGATCTAACTCTCACCAGAGGTCAATGTTATTTGAAATGATCCTCATCACCAACTAGAAAATTTACAAGAGGACCATCATCACGTAAATGAACACACCACCATGTCGCCAGAGACTTCACGAAATGTGTTTTTAAAAGACTTGAAAATGTAAGTTCATACATATCTTCATTTGCAAATAAAGAAACGGAGACATGAGCGATTGATGACGAACCACCCATATGGGTTCAAGCGAGTTAGGTTATCGAATGGGAAACGCTTAGTCATGAGGAGAATTAGCTAAACGCGCTTTGTTTGTAAGTATTGTAAAGTTTTGTTGCGGGAGCCGGTTTCGATGGTTGGTTGGGTAAAGTTGGTTATAATAGTATGGGTGGCGGAAGTTCATTTGTTGGTTCGATGGTGGAGTATTTCGAGAATAAATGTTCTTCCTGTGTCGAGGAGTGTTTTGGGTAGTTTTCGTCATGATGGTCGGTGTTTCGGGAGTTTCGAGACATGTTTGTAGCTAAAATGAGAAGTAAAGTGTCGAGAGTATAAAAATATTGTTGAGTTTAAAAATATGTTAGTGGGCATTTATAAGTAAAAAATCGTAGTTAGATATTATTATTATTTTTTTTAACATCACTTTATTAAAATTCATAAGATTTACAACAAATTAGCGTAAGTGAGATATTATTATTATTATTATTATTATTATTATTATTATTATTATTATTATTATTATTATTATTATTATTATTATTATTATTATTATTATATATTTTTACATTGAAACCACGAATAATGCGAGTGGCCCCAAATTTCACGAACTCGAGCTAACCGAGTCACCGCTACATTTTTGCACACACTCACGACCATGTCTATTTTGATTTCATGAGTGCATACCTCTACTATGTGGTTCTTGTTGACGGGAGTTGATACGCACGAAACGATTAAGCGCGAGCCTGACAAAACACACGCAACACGAGAGCATATATACGCTACTACTGGACTTTATTTGACCGGCCTTTGTTCTAATAACTTGACTTGATTACCCATTGATCTATATCATTCCGGTCAATGGGTGTTTGGATCGCGGCACAGGCTTATAGAAGAGTTTGTATTAGGAAAGAGTAACTTGGAGCTCAAGTTTGCTTCCGTGCACTAGGTTTTATATATATACCCCACAACCCAGCCATTCATTCATACAATTTCTATCCCTAAACTCATCAAAGTTCAATCGATCTATCATCCCAAACCAAGACCGATCAAATTCCTTGAATATCCGATTAGGTTTGTTTGGTTTATTAAAACCATAAACCATTATCTTTGATCCAAGTTGGTTTAGGTTTGTTTGATAGTTTCGCATGTTTCGGGTCGATTCATTGCAAGAACGAGGTTGTTGTTTCGCCTTGATGATCAATCACATTTCCGGCGTCTTGTTGTTGTTGATCCTCGCAAAGGTTTAAGGTTTCTTTGTTCGTGGTTTGTTCAAGTATTCAAGGGTTGATCGCAAACGTCGCGACTAGCTTTATCGAACGTATTCTGTTAAGCAAGATTGTGTGGACTCGTAAAGGTATTCGCTTAATACTTGGTTTCGTCTAATTACTGCGCATCACGGGTTAGTTTATTGACCCCTTTTATTTATTATTGCTTATTATTATTTAAATAACCAATTACAAACTATCTAAATTCGTCAGCATCATAGTGTCTTGGTTAACTAAATCTAAAATCCCAACAGCTTCTAACCATCTACTCCGATAGTCTAACTACTTTTAATGTGAATATCAAATGTCAATTCGTTCAAAAATGTTAATTTTAATTTAATAAAATGATAAATTTTCCATTTGTTGGCTATAGTTTTCAACATTTGGATTAAATTTCTTTTGGCAAAAAGTCAATCTTTGTTAACAAGTACTTTAATAGGATAAGTTCTCAAAATATAGTAGATAAGCACAACACTATATAATTATAGCAATTTTAATGACCTATAAATGCATAAAAAAGCATATTTGACTACATATGCTTTTAGATCACTTCTGGCTTTTTGTTTTTTTTTTAATTTTATTATTTTTTATTTTTATAATTTTGCTATATCGTTATAACCGAAACGAAATCAGAATATAAAGTTTTAATAAACAAACGCTAAACCATCAGAACCACAAAACCACAGATCAAAAACGAAACGACAGAATATTTCCTATTGATATGACCCCACTTGGTGCTTTATAGATAACCCATAAAAAATATCACCTACTTTAACTTCCATAATAATAGTAGTAGTACAGTTAATTATATTAAAAGTAGCAATTGACTTTGACCCAATTGCTTATTTGTATCTATCTACTTTCCATGACTTTAAGTAGAGCACTCATTTTTCTTTGTGCTAGTTCTTTGTCGTACATGTGTTCATGTTCTTTGCTAATAATAAGTGAGGCGTGCTAATAATATATGGTATCATAAATGAATTCTGATGAAATGTCGGCAATGTTCGCGATATATATTAGATTTTTATTTATTTTATTTTATTTTTTCAATACAACAGCTATTTTTTTTTTTTTTCTGATAATTTTAAGTCGATCGACTTATTAAACTTTATATTTTATGCTCTATACTTTCACGCTTATATTATAAACAAAATAAAAAAAAGAAAATAATAAAAAAATAAAAAGTCACAAAAAAAAAGAGGGTGCAGTTTGTAGAAAAGGGGTCCACATGAAAATTCAAAGTTAGTGGTCCACATGTCTTGACTTTCTAAAGGTAATAAAGTAATAACATTAAGATGACTTGATACTTTTGACAATTACACTTCATCTATGTTGCGTCCAGTTTAGTAAATACGTCGACATGTATAGGATTTTGTTGCTTAGATTATCATATGTCATGAGTAGTGAGATTTGAACCATGGCATCAAATGAAGGACGGACACATGGAAGTTTTGGCACAAATGACCAAATTCGATGGAGCAAATGCAGCTTGGTCATTTATATGCGGCCATGGAGACCAACTGACCAAGTAACAAGCGACATGTCAAACGTTGCAACAAGTGTATTTTATTGCATATAAAACCAACTGAACCATTTTATTATTATCATCGAAATGTAGAAATATAGATATGTAGAAGGCATCAACAGATGTGTCACCCTGAGCCGTAAATTGCCAAAACGCTATTGATTTCCTGAAAGTTCACTTTGGCTGTGTGTTTGATAAAAACATGCTGCTGGTGTATAGTGTTCACAACAAGTGAAAGCTGTACAATAAAAGGAATTGCTATAAGAGCATGAGCTGGTCATTATATGATTACATAGTAATATCATAGAATCCAGCAGCCATAAACACGCAAACATGTATATACAAGAACAGACTGAAGTATAAATCTGAAAAGAACCTTGAAGCACATGTTACAGTTTATAGCTTAATTAGGCAGTTGCTTCAGCTTTCGTATTCTTGTGGTGGTTGAAGGGTGCAGATGAGGTTACGGTCACCATACACATTGTCACACGACCTGTCACCAGAAGTCACCGATATCTAATTGTTAATTACATGAATCACAGCAGAAAACAAATTTCTTCAGAAAAATAACAAAGGTGGTCTTTTTGGTTCACGCCACAACCGTTAATGTTTATGTGAGAGTCAATGGGTCGGGCGGGTGGACGACCCACCAACAATTTTTTCGAATTAAAAAACCATAAAATTCATATAATAAAATAACTTTATATATTACCTATTTGACGGTTTAACCTGTTTAACCCATTTGACCTATATCATTTTAGCTAACTATTATATAGAAACCATTAACCCATTACCAATAGAGACAACCCAATTTGACCTGCTTTCCATATAATTGTTAAATGGAATTAAATTGCCACATTTATCTACAGCATTATCAGTATTAGTATCCATGAGAGATAGAAAGAGGGGTACCATGTAGTAGGCCAGAACTTTGCTTGATCAAGCCAAGGAGCAGGGTAAGCGCATATTCTCGAGAGTATGGTTTTGTCCACTTATCGCCATGAGTACTTGTGGTGGATGAGGTGCTCCTCACAAATGTAATTTCTCAAGAATTACTAATAGAACTCATAAAGAAATGATTTAGAAACAGCCAAACCGATTTCTAATATACCTTAATGACATTGTTGTTGATATCAACATTTCCTTTCTCAATCTCTGCGATTTCTTGTCTAATGGAGATTAAAGCATCACAAAACCTGTCCATCTCCGCCACAAATCAAAAGTCCGCATTAAGTTAAATGTAACATCATATAGTCATAATTTTAGTAAAAACTTTACTGTGAAGCATACCTTGCTTTCACTTTCAGTGGGTTCAATCATGAGTGTTCCAGGAACTGGCAGGACATTGTTGGACCATGAAACCCAGAATCAATAAGACGCTTCGCAACATCTTCTGGTTCTATTCCAGCAGTAGTCTGAATGTGACTAAAGTTAGCCAAAGATCTTAAACTAACAAACAAGATTAAGCTAATTGCACATAACAATTACCTTCAAGGGTCAAATCAACAATGAATTCATGGCAACGGTTCCATCACACCACGGAAAAGAATGGGATAGTGACTCTGCAATGTAAACCCAAAGTCGAGTCATATTATAATTTACTAGCGACTATAAACTTTTTCTCTAATGCAAGAAAATAATGGAAAATAATTGAGACCTGAGACGCTTTTACATATAGTTCGATTCAGGATGGCTATCTTTGATGCATCTGTTATTCCTTGAGATCCCATCATGGCAATGTATGTGTATGATATAGGCAAGAGGCGCTGGAACCCATGGGGCTGCAGAAATGGTGTTTATGGCTTACTGCCTGCCCAAGCTGAGCACAGGCTGGAAGGCATGGTGCCAGTGTTTCACACCCAATTGGACCCATTCCAGGACCACCTCCGTGGAATGCAAATGTCTTGTGCAAGTTGAGATGACAAACGTCAGCAACCGATCCAGCCTGGGCTGGTCAAACCAACCTGTAAGAAGCAATGGACTTATTAACATCCAGAGCCATAATCAAGTTGTATGCTTGAAAATCAAGAATTATATGTTGCTCTTTTTATTTTCCTCGATACTTTTAGACATATATGATCATAATAACAACAAAGCAACAAGCCTCAGATGTCTTCAACCAAGTATATACGCCAAATAAGAAGAAAAGAGTCCAGTCGAAAATTTCAATATACCTGTGCATTCATGTTTGCTCCATCCATGTATACTTGACCACCATTGTCATGAATAATTTTGCAAATCTCATCAATACCCTCCTCATAAACCCATGGGTTGAAGGATAGGTAACCTGAACAAAACAAGAGAATCCAATTAATTTCTTGTAAATTTCATCACACTAAGATAACCAGTTTTATACTTACAACTACTTACCATAAGAGCAGATAGGTTCTCTTTGTTCGCCTCAGCAGCCTTTCGTACTCTTCAATGTTAATGTTACCTTTGAGTCAGTTCCCACAGTAATGATTTTCATTCCACACATAGCAGCACTAGCAGGATTTGTTCCATGTGCTGATACAGGATGATGCATACATTCCTCTGATGATCTCCTCTTGCCTACAGTTGACCAAAGTTCACGACTCAATTATTTAACTTGGCAAGTGTAATATAAGACAAACTGGTACTAACATAACTTAACCAAATTGAACTGAAACATGTGCAATCATGATTGACTATTTGACTACTATTTAACCATACCATGTGATAAGCTCGGATAACCATCAGCCCAGCGTATTCTCCAGCAGCACCAGCATTGGGTTGCAAAGAGAATGAATCAAATCCAGTAATGGTACACAGCAAGTCACCAAATTTTCAAACATTTCCTGAAAATGACCGCCACGGACGTTGTTGCTTTAAATATCTAAAAACATTAAAAATCCATATTTTAAAAATTTGAAGTGAAATAATCCATACTTGATAACCCTTTGCCTGTTCGGTAGGAGCAAAAGGATGCATATCAGCAAAGGCTGGCCATGTCACAGGCATCATTTTGTAGTTGCGTTAAGCTTCATAGTACAAGACCCTAGGGGAATCATATGTGGCATAGTGAAAGATCCTCGATTGCAACTTGCTGATGTATCTCAGCAGCTCGTGCTCAGTGTGATATCTAACATCAAAAGACAATCAGCGTAATCCTTATGATCTTTGAGATATGTGTTTATATATGAAAAGTTATTCATACTCTTTAATTTAAGTTAACATCATGTAGAAGGCATTCTGGAGATAATAAGTACTCAGTTTTCTACATGTTAGACTACAAAGATATAATTTTTCATATTCAAAATTCAAGTTTGAAAGAAAATTATACAAGTGGAGTTGGGTTCAGTAGGAAAGAATCATACGAGTTGAAAACTGGATGAGTCAAATACGGAGTCTCCCTCACAAGACTGGAAGGAATAGCATCCTGAACCTCTGGTGCGATAGATGCAGCAGTGAATGGCACCTACAATCAAGAATAAGCTTCAACTTTCTGTCGATAAAAGATGTATACAAGTATTTGTGATGGCAATAAAAGGGCAAACTTACAGGTTTTCCCAATGCAAAACTTTGAACAAAGTATCAACATCTTCAATTGTTGTTGTCTCAAAAGCAACGGTGATCTGAGATAGATGTACTTGATGATAAGATTAAGAGCAGAGATACAGTTTGCGTACATATAATGTATATAAAACTTGAAAAGTACTTACAGTGTTTTTGTCCACAATTCAAGATTGATCTGATGCTTGTTAGCTTCTTCAGCTATCACACTCGAATCAGCACATGTTATCTTCACAGTGTCAAAAAGGAAGATCCTGGACTTGTACAGTTCCAAGCTTCTTCAACCCAGCAGCAAATGTGCCAGCAAGACCATGGACTGTGGGCTATCTTAAGCCCTTCTGGTCCATGGTAAACACCAAACATAGCAGCCATGTTTGCAAGCAAGGCCAACGATTAAACAAAACAGATACCTTAGAATATGAGTTATAAATCCTGCATACAGCTATAAGCTTACAAGTACTTAAAAGTACTCAAGATACCTGAGCTGTGCAGATGTTACTGGTTGCTTTGTCCCTCCTGATGTGTTGTCTCTTGTCTGCATAGCCATACGTAAAGCAGGCTTGCCAGAAGAATCGACACTAACACCAATGATTCTTCCGGGCATCATTCTTTGTACTCTTGTGACGTTGCAAGAAAAGCTGCATGAGGACCTCCATACCCCATTGAACACCAAACCTTTGCGCTGAACCCACCACAATATCAGCCCTAAGTTCACCAGGCGTCTTCAAGACAGTCAAAGCCAACAAATCACTAGCCATGACTACTTTCACCCCATTTGCATGAGCATTCTTAATAAACTCACCGTAGTCCAACACCTCTCCCTCAGTACCAGGATACTGAACCAAACCCCACACACATCACCAGACGAGTAATCAAAACTTAAGATCAGCAGTCACCACTTTCAAATCAAACCCGTCAGCTCTAGTCTTACAGATATCAATAGTTTGTGGGTGACAGTTACTTGCAATAATAAAGGTTTTCTTACCCTTTAGAATATTACACATAGCCATCGCTTCAGCAGCCGCAGTTCCTTCATCAAGTAACGAAGATTCGACATAGGTAAACCAGTAAGATCCGTAACCATAGTCTGAAATTGAGCAGAGACTCAAGACGTCCCTGCGCAATCTCAGCCTGGTACGGAGTATACTGAGTATACCACCCCGGGTTTTCCATAATGTTCCTCAATATAACAGGAGGAACAGAAGTATTATAATACCCCATACCAATAAACGACTTATACACCTTATTCTTAGAAGCTAAATCTTGCATATGTGCAAGCATTTGAGACTCGGTTAAACCTTCATCAAACTTAGAATACTTCATTGATTCAAGACGGATAGACTTAGGTACAGTAGCATCTATAAGTGAATCAAGATTATTAAAACCGACAAATTCAGCCATTTTGGATTGTTCTTCAGGGGTGGCAGAATTATGTCTACGTGGGAAAGTGTCACTTGGTTTTAATGCATCAACTGAGATAGATCGAACATGTGAACCAAACCCACTAATGTTTCTTTCTGGTCTTACGTTCCTACCACTGCACACATAAGGAGACAATGAAGAAACATACCTTGAAGGCGAATAAAGTGCAGGTGATGATGGGTTCTGCTTAGTTTGCGAAACTAAGCGTCCAATGATGGCTTTGTTAGCTAGTCTTCTTGCACGTTCCATTTTGTGTGATGAACTTGAACAACCAAGCTCAGGTGAAGGATAAGAAAGAGGTTATATTTTTGATGGTGGGGAGTTGATAAAGGGGTTACTGGGAAGACAGTGGCCTCATATGCTCACCTAGTCACATGTCATCAACAAACAAACGATAAATATTTATGCTTTTGGTCCTATACTATATATTCACTTTCAACTGATTCCAAAGTTTTTCTAACCATTTTCGGCTTATTCTTATTCTTGTAAAGCCACCTTTTGGTTTCCAAACTTCCATTTACGGAAAGACTAGTAGGAAACCATCTGAACTATATTTGATGATGACAATGGTAAGATTCTCTAAAGCATTTTAGATGCAGTATTATACTAAAAATATCAATCGAACATATGCTTTTTTAGACTAAAACTTTAACTTTAATTTCGAAAGGCAATTACGTTTTTACTTTATATGTCTCATTCTATAGTTTTAGTTAGACTACAACAACATAGCAAACATTAATACAACTGCATTTACCAAACATACCCAATATAGAAAGACTTTGTTTTAGACTACACATGGCAAACATTAAACAACTACATCTGCCAAACATGTCCAATACAGAAAAACCAATAAACCATCATAGTTTATGCAAGGTATTATTATTGGAAAACATATGATTCTGTCCATAATTAGTATTTGTTATTAGGCGACACCATATTTGGGCTGTGGAGCTTTTGAAGGATTATGAGTTTAGTTTTTAAGAATATAATGCTTGTTTGGCAACAAGATTTAGCTTAGCTTAGTATTACAAGCTCGCTCAGCAGGAGTGTTTAGCATTTTGTTTTTTCAAAAACTACTAATCAAATATTTAGCATTTAACTCAAACATCATTTTTACACTTTATAATCAGTTACGTGAACAAACACTTTACTAAACAACGGCACCGCTACCATTGCTCACAACCAGAAATGAATTTTCGTCGAAAGGCACATTTTGAATTTAAACTACGCTACAAAATTGTTATTAAAAGAGAAAAACCGTAGAATTTTTTTCATGATCCGATCGTCGGGACCCCTCCCTATCTCCGCCTTATGCTCAATAACTAACTTAAACTACCACACAACATACACGTAATCAAACGCTTTCATAAAACAAATAAGTACTGCTAATATTTTGCATAAGTACTAAAAAATGAGAATCTAATAGAAGGACCAAATATGAGTATATGGAGGAAAACCCAAAAGAAAAGAAAAAAGATTCCAGATCTAGGGAGTGACAGGCTACTCACCAACAATTTGATAGAAAAGCAATTGGAACACGTGGCAATGTGTGTACTTTTATCTAGGATCATTCAAGGCCAATGGTTCGTTATCTCACCAACTCTAAAGCATAGGCTCACTTAGGCAAATGGTCGAACTTGTGGCATGCATTGGATAGATTGAGGATTGGGTTTAAGTGGATGTGAAAATATTTGTGTAAATTTATAGATTGTTAATGGGTTGGCACATTTTGTTTCACATTCACCTTATCTCTCTTTCCACCTTACAACTAAACAAGTGTCAATGATATGATAGATACAAATTATCTTCCTAATTTCTTGGGAAGATATTAATGAGAATTTGTGACAATAAACGGCTCATTATGTATAACACGTTCATAAATAGTCGGAATTAGTAGGGTTTGTTTTACTATAAAATCTACATTTTTTTCTTTTGAACTTATGTTTTATGTTTTATTTTTCATTGTCAAATCTTTTCACGATAGTTTACGTTATAATAAACTCATTCAAAATAATCCAAAAAGCGAAATAAACATAAACCCAAAACTAAATGTTTATAATGGCTTTATGTGTTCGGCATAACACCATTGATAATTTCTCTAACGCCAAGTTCTTCTTGCGTAATTACATTTATATCCTTACTAAAGCTCAATATTACATCAACGTTTTCTCACTTTGAATTACCAGAATATTCTTTCAAATTACATCAATATCTTTCAAACTTTAAATTTTGATATCCAAAATCAAAACGTTCTTTCATTACTCAGACTAAAAAGATATATAAACAAAGAATAAATATGAACAATATATGTTCTCTTTATATATCCAAACTTAGAATCACGCCATCACGTTTCTTTCATCAATCGGCCAAAAATATATATAAAATATAATTATGATGAGATCGTAGATAAATAATAGCTAATTTAAAATCAATATAATTATAATTTAATTGATTTTTGAATATATATAGAATTTAAAAGTTTGAAAAAAATATCGAATTACAAAAGTTTTTAAAGAATGAAGCTATAAAAGTTGAAAATGAAATTTATTGTATATAGTCTTAAGATCGGGTTTTCATTTACTGTTATTTGAGAACGTAGTTTTTGATTTTAATGTTCTCCTTTTGAACGATCATTTTCCAACGCTTTAAGGTTCCATTACCATCATTACGTTTACAATCTTTTGAATATTATTTTTAAATATATGTAATTCCTCTTCTTTAAGAATCATATGAAAGTTAAAAAGGAAATGAAATTGTTTTTTTTACCTCATATTCTCGAATGAAACAAATGAATTGAAAAGAATAATGTTTTCTCTGCCGAAGAAAAGTTAGTTAAAATAAATATAATTATATTTATGCCCTTATAAACATGTTCATTTGTCACAAGAATGGAATATTATTAAATACTAATAAGATATTTGGTCATTATATACCGATATATCGAGTGTAGTTTTGTTTCCTCATTATTTAAGTAGGAGATTTCTTAAGAAAAATGTTAAAATTTTATTTGTCATTTATCTCTTTTCTCCTTTCCTTAAAAAAGAAAAAGTGATGAGTCAGAATTTGTATACTTTTAAGAGTCATTTTGCCTCTAAATACACTTTGAATTGTTTTTCAATAAATGTTTTTTTAAGTTTATATTTGAGAATGCAAACGATGGATGCGGCATGTTTTGAGCTTGATCGGATGAATAACATAAGAAAAAGACACTGCACTGTGGACCGCATCCGTGATGGTCACCGAATGCCCATTGCGCAAAATAAATGTGCAGCACCGTCCGGCCAAGTGTGGAGACGATATGAACGGCGGCGCCACGACCAAAGGGACGACATCACATGCTCCCGATGGCGCCACAACTAAATGGTGGAAGAAAACCCCAGATCGATGGCGTGCGACTGACATCACAACCCCAGGACGCCACACACCAATATCATATGTATTTTCACATTATTTTCATTAATTGCGCGAAGCTTTCGATACAAACCCTAGTCAACTTTAACAGATGTCGAGCCTTTTTGTCACAAACCCCAGACAAGAATATAAGCATTTTAATTAATCATTCAATGATGTTCATTTCAATGTTGATTTATTCTTGTGTTTTCTTCTCTGCTACGCCAAACTAAGCTTAATAGTATCTATCTAGGATTGCATGAAACCCAGTGGTGTAATGCTTAATCTATTGTCTCGTGTTAATAAATGTGCTGCTAGAGTTAAAAACCGTTGTGGAATCATTCCAGCTAATTTTATGCTAAATTTACGCCCAGGCTTGAATTTTGAAGATCATATTAAAATTGTTTTACCATTTTATCAACAAATTGCTAAAAGAAGTGACCCGCTATAACAAAGTTGTGTTGGTACATGAAATGAAGCCGTGTTGGTAATACAATGTTTGTAATGAAATATTGACTTTAAATAACAAAGTTGCTAACAGCAGCCCATGTACCAGTGAAACTAGACAGCCTAATCTCCTTAAATTAAAGCATGATGATAATACAAATGAGGAGCTCTGGAGTAACATAAAGCCATAACCAACTATTCTGCACTAAACAAGTATAAAGCCATTACCAACTATTCTGCACTAAACAAGTAACATAAAACATTAACACCATTGCCAACTATTCTGCACTAAACAAGCAACTAAGTAGGATTCATACGCATTGACATTTATATACAATCTGTAAAATCAGTCATCCTATAAGAGACCTAAAAAATATGTAGCGACAACCATCAATTGCACGAGGATGCCACTAAACTCAGTTGCTAGTAGAGGTAAAGACTGGTAGTGAATTTTCCAAGAACAGACAGCTCATTCACTTTAATTATAAAACCAAATAAACACATGAGTAGACATTAAGGCAAAGAGGTGAATTCTAAAACAAAGAAAAATAAGGTAGCAGAAGCTTGAGGAGGGTAAAATATTCAAGAAACATAAAATTTAATCGAAAGGAGGTAGAGAGTGTAAACCTTAAAGAGCAAGGCCCTGTGGCGGGAAAGTCCAACGTCAAGACAGCCAAGAGGAAGAATGATAGTGTTCATTAAGTTGCGCAACTCAGAACTTCTGAGAGTCCACCTTCTTAACATTTCGTCCGCATCACTAACAGGACCACCCATTTGAGTGACTACAATTTTAGCAATCCTCTGGATTAATGTACTCATGAGCTCCCTCGTCCCAGCAGCCCGGCATTCCAATGATATAGTAGACACTCTTTCCTCAAGGTATCGCAAGTCCTTATCAGCCATTCTGTTGACTAAAATTACTTCATAGTCAACATTATCTGAAACATGTATAGCCTGAAGATCCGCTAACAACGGCATCTTCCCTTGTGTGACGGAATTTGAAGTGAGCCCATATACATCATAAAAACCATCCATCACTTTCTCATCATAATTTACAACATTATTGCTCTGCACATAGCAAACTCTCTAAATCAATTACAATCTACAAGCTAGTCTTTAAAAAGCATGTTGCCATCAGATGCATTAAGGTAACCCTACACGGGATGAAAAGCATTAAGAAATGATGAAATTGGCACGTATACACGAAGTCACATGCCAGTTTCTATTCTATGTACCCAAAGTATGTTATATATACTTAATCATGCATACTGTTTGGTTTTATCATAAAGAAACAGATGGATTAAGAAGTTCTATAAAGTCAGGCAGTTCACTAAATATATGTCGCTCAGTTCCTTTTGTTAAAGTTGTCATAAAGGCAGCTATGATGTAATAGTAATGTGTATGATGCTAATATATTCCTAATTTTGTTAGTTACCACATAAAGCTACTACAAATTCAACTGCCTGTAAACCAACAATGATGACTACATACTTCCAACATCCCTTACACTAACAGCAACAATAGTTTACAGCTAGGATAAGCAGTTAGGATAATCCAAAATGCTTCTGCTTATATTTGATAAAATAAGCAATTTCAATAAGCAACTTGGGACCCTGCTTATTTCAAAGTGTTTACTTGTGTTTAAACTAGAATTACCTTTATACCTAAAAACCCTGAAACAGATTCGCATCCCACAAACATTATTCTCTCTAATCCAAGAAAATAACTAAAGATAGACGTGAAATAATCAAATCCAAACCTAAACTGTTTTTAGCTGCTCATGCTTATAAGCATAAGCTCTACAATAAGCAACCCCAAACACCCTCCTAAATGACCCAACCTTCATCCAGTGAAATGTGTGTGCGTCCATCAACTAAGAAGTTGTGGGTTCAAGTCTTGTTGGAGACATTTGTGAGACAGTTTGAGATAAGTGGTACAAATGTGTGAAAAAATTGTCGTTCTAAAAAAACCCTCTTAGACGTTGCTTATGTTACCATACCCATGTTTGATAAAACCTTCTCCAAAATGTTTAAATCGGCTGGGAAACCCTGAACACCCCGACTGACCTTCCCCAAGGACCTAGCCCGCAATGTTCAAGTGACCATTAGCCATGAGCTCAGATTGAACCCTAAGACCTATTTCTCCAAAAGCCCTCATTGTTAAATAAAGCGTTAACATCATCTCAACGTCAATATTGTTTTAAACTTGTTTCATTTGACATGTAACGCTAGCTAACTCGTCTGTTTCCAAATTCATAGTCCCGTTATCATCCATTAAGTCGCACCTATCATTTAACTACGGATCAAATCTAGCGTATGCATCTACAATTCTACACATAACAACGCGACTAACTAAATCAAACATCAAAAACAAAACCCTAAACAAACAAACAAACAAGCATTACCCAATATCGCAACGACAAAAACTCAACAAACGACCCCTCGGAAGGCGAACACCCCAAACTCCGCTGTTTCGCAGCCCGAATCTGCTCGGATTCAGCATCGGGTTGACCCGACCCGACCGATCCAGCAGCAGAAGACACACTAATCGCCAACGCCAACTGCATCTGAAACTCCTCCTCGAAGAAGCTCGTGTCCTCAGCAGCGGTGGAGTCAGCATCGGTGATGACGTCAGCAGGAGGTGGTGTGTGAAGGATCGGGGAGGAGGTGGTTGGGGTGTCGGTGGTGGTGGTGGTTAATCGTTGATCGTTGCTGCCGATGTGGAGCTTGCGTAATAAGTGTTTCATTTTCGTCATCTTTTGATTTGCATCAAAACACACGCAGTTGAAGGTGTAATTTACACACAGTTGGTTTTTGTTTTTGTTTTGTTTCTCTCTCTACCGGCAGGGAAATGGTTTTGGTTTTGGTAGTGGTGGTGCTTTTTTTTTTTTTTTTTTTATTTTGGTTGTTTATTTACTTGGCTTGACCTATTGGGAAAAAAGGATTAAGGATCTGTTTGGTTTGTTGCTATGAATTACAATGGGTATGAGTGTTTGTATAGGGTGGAATGGTAGTGGAAGGTATGATGAAACCACTCACACATATAAAATATGAAAAACCTTCACATTTTGGTATCCTTAATCCATTGTGGCGGGCTTCATAACCAACCAACACAACATTAATGACTTTCAAAGTTATAGATTCATATCCATACACCCAACCGGGGCCCTAAAGTTAGGTATTCTTTTCAATGAATTCATTTTCTTTTCTTTTTACATTGAATGTGTTTTAGTTGATTGATTAATACAAAAGATATACAACTTGGTTAATCGTAATAGATAGTGTATCAATATTAAAGGTCCAAGCTCATTTAGTTATACATAAAAAATAAGCATGTTATCAATACTTAACAAGTCTCATTAACAACACTTGATAAGCTCGGTTACATTTCCAAGCTACACATAGCATGTAAAGCATCTTAAGCCGTGGAACAGATATGCATGTAGGGGTGTTATTCGGTCGACCGACCGGACCCGGCCCGAGTCAATTCGAATTGGTCAATCGGTTCAAAATTATATTCGGTCAATCCGTCAACCCGAGTTCTAAACAAGGTCGGGTTCGTTATATATTTTAGCTCGACCGATTCGAACCCGACTAACCCGACTCAACAACACTTACAATGTAAAAACTCGGGTTGACCCCAAACCCGAATTGACCCGACGAGTTGACCCAACTCGAATTGACCCGACCCGAAATGACCCGAAGTTCTAAACAAGGTCGGGTTCGGGTATGTTTTTAAGGCTCGAATTGACTGACCCGACCCAGTCGATTCAACCCGAGGGTCAACCCGAATAACACCCTATATGCATGAGACAACCGACATTAATCGGTTAAGATGTAGTATCTAACATATGACAATGGGAGACACACGAGCGGTGAATATCGAGGACGGCACGACCGCAGTGCGCCAAGAGAAGTTGTCACCGTCATTCTTGTTCACTCGTTGGATGATCAACGCCAGCTTTGCTTCTGATTGTTGATCATCTACATGGGTTTATCCTTAAAACCTAAATGCCTCTCTATAAAAAGAAGGTATCATATACAAAATGAGGGATCATTCTCTCAACACTCTTACACTATTTCGCATAGTAAAACACACCCTTTACATGGTTTGTTTGAGTGTTACTCAAACTCTTGATTCTTAATCATAACTTTGGGTCATTACTGTTCAACATGGGAAATCGAACAACACAACCATCTCAACCCAATCGTGATAACATTTTACATATCATACGTAAACATGACACCATGCGTGGGGACATGATACGTAACATCAACAAACTTTAGCCTATTTTCATTCATTTCTCACTTGAAAAAGCATAAAAAAAAAAAAAAAAATCCTTTTAACAAGTTTTTAGCCTACCATGTCTTGTGAACAAGCCCCACAACCTTGGTTTCGAAATGAACAACAATCACCCTGATCGCCTAGGTGGAAGATCTAACTCTCACCGAGGAGGTCGACAAGTCTTTGAAAATGATCCTCATCACCAACTAGAAAATTTACAAGAGGACCATCACGAAGCGATGCAACACACCCACCATGTCGCCAGGAGACTCTTCACGAAGTGGTGTTTTCATAAAAGACTTGAAAATGTAAGTTCATACATATCTTCATTTGCAATAAAGAAATGGGAGACATGAGTGATTGTGATGACGAACCACCCATATGGGTTTGTGAGGCGTAGTTAGGGTTATCGAATGGGAACGCGTTTAGTTGTGAGGAGAATTAGCTAAACGCGTTTGTTTGTAAGTATTGGGTAAAGTTTTGTTGTGGGAGTGGGTTTCCGTATGGTTGGTTTGGGTAAAGTTGGTTATAATAGTATGGTTGTGGTCGGAAGTTCATTTGTTGGTTTGATGGTGGAGTATTTCCGAGAATAAATGTTCCTTCGGGTGTTGAGGGAGTGTTTTGGGTAGTTTTTCGTTGTTGATGGTTGGTGTTTCGGGGAGTGTTTTCTTGAGACATGTTTGTAGCTAAAATGAGAAGTAAAGTGTTGAGAGTATAAAAATATTGAAGTTGAGTTTAAAAATATAAGTTAGTGGGCATTTATAAGTAAAAATTGGGTTGAGATATTATTATTATTTTTTTAACATCACTTTATTAAAAATTCATAAGATTTACAACAAATTAAAGGAAGCCGAGATATTATTATTATTATTATTATTATTATTATTATTATTATTATTATTATTATTATTATTATTATTATTATTATTATTATTATTATTATTATTATTATATATTTTTACATTGCAACGGCCGAATAATGAAGGCCCCAATTTCACGCAGAACTCGGTGGTGGCGAGTCACCTTGGCTACATTTTTGCACACACTGCCGTGACCATGGTTGTCTATTTTGATGCTCGCGCGTGAGCATACCTCTCACTATGTGGTTCTTGTTGATTGCGGGAGTTGATACGCACAAAACGACTGTTAGAGTGGGTGAGCTGTATGGGGCACACACGCTTAAACACGAGAGTACGTTATATACGCTACTACTGGACTTTATTTGACCGCCTTTTGTTCTAATAACTTGACTTGATTACCCATTGATCTAATATCATTGACCGGTCAATGTAGGTGTTTGGATCGTGCACAACAGGCTTATAAGAGTTGTGTTTGATTAGGAAAGTAAGTAACTTGGAGCTCAAGTTTGAGCCCAGGTACACTAGGTTTTGGAGGGTATATATACCCCACAACCTAGCCATTCATTCATACAATTTCTATCCCTAAACTCTCATCAAAGTTCAATCGATCTATCATCCCCAAATCCCTAAGACCCGATCAAATTCCTTGAATATCCGATTAGGGTTTGTTTGGTTTATTGTAAAACCATAAACTTGCATTATCTTTGATCCAAGTTGGTTTAGGTTTTTGTTTGATAGTTTCTTGCATGTTTCCTGGTCGATTCTGATTGCAAGAACGAGGTTGTTTTCTGTTTGGTTGGTTCTCGGACAAGCATTGTCCGATATCGGGTAGAACACAAAGTGTTCTCGTTGTTGTTGTTGATCTCGCATGCTAAGGAAAAGGTTTTCAGGGTTTCTTTGTTCGTGGTTTGTTCAAGTATTCAAGGGTTGATTGGGTAAACGTCATGACTAGCTTTATCGAACGTATTCGTGGTTAAGTATTGTGTGTGGACTCGTAAAGGTATTCGCTTTGAATACTTGGTTTCTTGTTCGTTAATTACTTGCGGGATCACTACGGGGTTAGCTTTTATTGACCCCTTTTATTTATTATTGTTTATTAATTATGTGTTAACCTAATTACATAAACTAGATCTAAATTCGTTCGCACTCATAGTGTTACTTGGTTAACTAAATCTAAAATCCCAACGCTTCTAACCATCTACTCCGGATAGTCTAACTACTTTTAATGTGAATATCAAAATGTCAATTCGTTCAAAAAAATGTTAATTTTAATTTAATAAAATGATAAATTTTCCATTTGTTGGCTATAGTTTTCAACATTTGGATTAAATTTCTTTTGGCAAAAAAAGTCAATCTTTGTTAACAAGTACTTTAATAGGATAAGTTCTCAAAATATAGTAGATAAGCACAACACTATATAATTATAGCAATTTTAATGACCTATAAATGCATAAAAAAGTGGGTTATCGGACTAAGATACGCTTTTTAGATTGACTCCTCTAGTTTTTTTTTTTTTTTTAATTTTTTTATTATTTTTTTATTTTTATAATTTTGTTTATATCAAAAATTTATAAACCCGAAAACGCTGAAATCAGAATATAAAGTTTAATAAAAACGCTTAAACTGCCGTAAATACTAACGAACCGACAAAATCACACAGATCGAAAAAACGAAACGACAAAAGAATATTTCCTATGATATAATGCACTTGAGGTTTATATAAGACTAACCCATAAAAAATATCACTCACATACTTTAACTTCCATAATAATAGTAGTAGTACAGTTAATTATACTAAAAAGTAGCAATTGACTTTGACCCAATTGCTTATTTGTATCTATCTACTTTCCATGACTTTTAAGTAGAGCACTCATTTTTCTTTGTGCTAGTTCTTTGTCGTACATGTGTCTATGTTCTTTGCTAATAATAAGTGAGGCGTGCTAATAATATATGGTATCATAAATGAATTCTGATGAAATGTCGGCAATGTTGGGCGTCAAATCAGGAGAGGTTTGATTTTTATTTATTTTATTTTATTTTTTCAATACAACAGTTTTTGTTAGTTTTTTTTTTTTTCTGGATTTCTGACAATTTTAAGCGATTGACTTATTAAACTTTATATTTTATGTTCTATACTTTCACGTTTATAGTTTTTTGATATAAACAAAATTATAAAAATAAAGAAAATAATTAAAAAAAATAAAAAAGTCACAAAAAAAAAAGAGGGTGCAGTTTGTAGAAAAAGGGGGGTCCACATGAAAATTCAAAGTTAGTGGTCCACATGTCTTGACTTTCTAAAGGTAATAAAGTAATAACATTAAGATGACTTGATACTTTTGACAATTACACTTCATCTATGTTGCGTCCAGTTTAGTAAATACGTCGACATGTATAGGATTTCTTGTTGCTTAGATTATCATATGTCATGAGTAGTGAGATTTGAACCATGGCATCAAATGAAAGGCGCGTGACACATGGAAGTTTTGGCACAAATGACCAAATTCGATGGAGCAAATGCAGCTTGGTCATTTATATGCGCCATGGAGACCAACTGACCAAGTAAATGCGACATGTCAAACGTTGCAACAAGTGTATTTTTATTGCATATAAAACCAACTGAACCATTTTATTATTATCATCGAAATGTAGAAATATAGATATGTAGAAGGCATCAACAGATGTGTCACCCTGAGCCGTAAATTGCCAAAACGCTATTGATTTCCTGAAAGTTCACTTTTGGCTGTGTGTTTGATAAAAACATGCTGCTGGTGTATACAGTGTCTTTCACAACAAGTGAAAGCTGTACAATAAAAAGGAATTGCTATAAGAGCATGAGCTGGTCATTATATGATTACGTACAGTAATATCATAGAATCCAGCAGCCATAAGGCGTTGGAACACGAAACATGTATATACAAGAACAGACTGAAGTATAAATCTGAAAAGAACCTTGAAGCACATGTTACAGTTTATAGCTTAATTAGGCAGTTGCTTCAGCTTTCTCTTCGTATTCTTGTGGTGGTTGAAGGGTGCAGATGAGGTTACGGTCACCATACACATTGTCTACACGACCTGTCACCAGAAGTCACCGATATCTAATTGTTAATTACATGAATACACAGCAGAAAAACAAATTTCTTCAGAAAAAATAACAAAAGGTGGTCTTTTTTTTGGTTCACGTCACAACCGTTAATGTTTATGTGAGAGTCAAAATGGGTCGGGGCGGGTTGGACGACCCACCAACAATTTTTCGGAATTAAAAAAACCATAAAATTCATATAATAAAATAACTTTATATATTACCTATTTGACGGGTTTAACCTGTTTAACCCATTTGACCTATATCATTTTAGCTAACTATTATATAGAAACCATTAACCCATTACCAATAGAGCACAACCCAATTTGACCCGTTT
Source organism: Chrysanthemum lavandulifolium (assembly GCA_022545495.1). Lineage (NCBI taxonomy): Eukaryota > Viridiplantae > Streptophyta > Magnoliopsida > Asterales > Asteraceae > Chrysanthemum > Chrysanthemum lavandulifolium. The sequence goes on from CM040246.1 coordinate 39,165,071, forward strand.
CCATATAATTGTTAAATGGAATTAAATTGCCACATTTATCTACAGCATTATCAGTATTTAGTATCCATGAGAGATAGAAAGAGGGGTACGAACATGTAGTAGGCCAGAACTTTGCTTGACGAAGCCAAGGAGCAGGGTAAGCTGCATATTCTCGAGAGTATGGTTTTGTCCACTTATCGGCCATGAGTACTTGTGGTGGATGAGGTGCTCCCTACAAATGTAATTTCTCAAGAATTACTAATAGAACTCATAAAGAAATGATTTAGAAACAGCCAAACCGATTTCTAATATACCTTAATGACATTGTTGTTGATATCAACATTTCCTTTCTCAATCTCTGCGATTTCTTGTCTAATGGAGATTAAAGCATCACAAAACCTGTCCATCTCCGCCTACAAATCAAAAGTTCCGTCATTAAGTTAAATGTAACATCATATAGTCATAATTTTAGTAAAAACTTTACTGTGAAGCATACCTTGCTTTCACTTTCAGTGGGTTCAATCATGAGTGTTCCAGGAACTGGCCAGGACATTGTTGGACCATGAAACCCGTAATCAATAAGACGTTTCGCAACATCTTCTGGTTCTATTCCAGCAGTAGTCTGAATGTGACTAAAGTTAGCCAAAGATCTTAAACTAACAAACAAGATTAAGCTAATTGCACATAACAATTACCTTCAAGGGTCTCAAATCAACAATGAATTCATGGGCAACGGTTCCATTCACACCACGGAAAAGAATGGGATAGTGACTCTGCAATGTAAACCCAAAGTCGAGTCATATTATAATTTACTAGCGACTATAAACTTTTTCTCTAATGCAAGAAAAATAATGGAAAATAATTGAGACCTCGAGACGTTTTGCCATATAGTTCGCATTCAGGATGGCTATCTTTGATGCATCTGTTATTCCTTGAGATCCCATCATGGCAATGTATGTGTATGATATAGGCAAGATAAGCGCTGAACCCCATGGGGCTGCAGAAATGGTACCAAGTGGCTTACTGTGTTCAGGGGCCGGTATGCCTCCTGTCGCCACCTTCAAATCAAAGTGCACAGTTAGATTAGAAAGTGGGCACATTACATTTAAACTAAAAATTATTACAATGCCCATTCTTTGCAACATTTCAATTCTACTTGTATGAAATTTATTGAGTCAGATACTGATATATACATAGACTGGCAATAATTGAGAAAGTTGAGCTTGGATTATGGTGCTTACCACAGGGTGTGAAGGCAAATATGGTGCTAAGTGTTTTTTCACACAAATTGGACCTATTCCCAGACCACCTCCAGCGTGTTGAATGTAAATGTCTTGTGCAAGTTGAGATGACATACGGTCAACACCAATCCAGTCCGAGCTAATTAAACCACCTGTAAGAAGCAACAAACTTATTAACATCCAGAGCTATAATCAAGTTGTATGCTTGAAAATCAAGAATTATATGTTGCTCTTTTATTTTCCTCGTATACTTTTAGACATATATGATCATAATAACAACAAAGCAACAAGCCTCAGATGTCTTCAACCAAGTATATACGCCAATACGAAGAAAAGAGTCCAGTCGAAAATTTCAATATACCTGTGCATTCATGTTTGCTCCATCCATGTATACTTGACCACCATTGTCATGAATAATTTTGCAAATCTCATCAATACCCTCCTCATAAACTCCATGGGTTGAAGGATAGGTAACCTGAACAAAACAAGAGAATCCAATTAATTTCTTGTAAATTTCATCACACTAAGATAACCAGTTTTATACTTACAACTACTTACCATAAGAGCAGATAGGTTCTCTTTGTTCGCCTCAGCAGCCTTTCGTACCTCTTCAATGTTAATGTTACCTTTGGAGTCAGTTCCCACAGTAATGATTTTCATTCCACACATAGCAGCACTAGCAGGATTTGTTCCATGTGCTGATACAGGGATGATGCATACATTCCTCTGATGATCTCCTCTTGCCTACAGTTGACCAAAGTTCACGACTCAATTATTTAACTTGGCAAGTGTACATAAGACAAACTGGTACTAACATAACTTAACCAAATTGAACTGAAACATGTGCAATCATGATTGACTATTTGACTACTATTTAACCATACCATGTGATAAGCTCGGATAACCATCAGCCCAGCGTATTCTCCAGCAGCACCAGCATTGGGTTGCAAAGAGAATGAATCAAATCCAGTAATGGTACACAGCAAGTCACCCAAATTTTCAAACATTTCCTGAAAATGACCGCCACGGATACGTTGCTTTTAAATATCTAAAACATTAAAATCCATATTTTAAAAATTTGAAGTGAAATAATCCATACTTGATAACCCTTTGCCTGTTCGGTAGGAGCAAAAGGATGCATATCAGCAAAGGCTGGCCATGTCACAGGCATCATTTCTGTAGTTGCGTTAAGCTTCATAGTACAAGACCCTAGGGGAATCATACTGTGGCATAGTGAAAGATCCCTCGATTGCAACTTGCTGATGTATCTCAGCAGCTCGTGCTCAGTGTGATATCTAACATCAAAAGACAATCAGCGTAATCCTTATGATCTTTGAGATATGTGTTTATATATGAAAAGTTATTCTTTAATACTCTTTTAATTTAAGTTAACATCATGTAGAAGGCATTTCTGGAGATAATAAGTACTCAGTTTTCTACATGTTAGACTACAAAGATATAATTTTTCATATTCAAAATTCAAGTTTGAAAGAAAATTATACAAGTGGAGTTGGGTTCAGTAGGAAAGAATCATACGAGTTGAAAACTGGATGAGTCAAATACGGAGTCTCCCTCACAAGACTGGAAGGAATAGCATCCTGAACCTCTGGTGCGATAGATGCAGCAGTGAATGGCACCTACAATCAAGAATAAGCTTCAACTTTCTGTCGATAAAAGATGTATACAAGTATTTGTGATGGCAATAAAAGGGGCAAACTTACAGGTTTTCCCAATGCAAAAACTTTGAACAAAGTATCAACATCTTCAATTGTTGTTGTCTCATCAAAAGCAACGGTGATCTGAGATAGATGTACTTGATGATAAGATTAAGAGCAGAGATACAGTTTGCGTACATATAATGTATATAAAAACTTGGAAAAGTACTTACAGTGTTTTTGTCCACAATTCGAAGATTGATCTGATGCTTGTTAGCTTCTTCAGCTATCACACTCGAATCAGCACATGTTATCTTCACAGTGTCAAAAAAGGGAAGATCCTGGACTTGTACAGTTCCAAGCTTCTTCAACCCAGCAGCAAATGTGCCAGCAAGACCATGGACTCTGTGGGCTATCGTCTTAAGCCCTTCTGGTCCATGGTAAACACCAAACATAGCAGCCATGTTTGCAAGCAAGGCCTAAACGATTAAACAAAACAGATACCTTAGAATATGAGTTATAAATCCTGCATACAGCTATAAGCCTTACAAGTACTTAAAAGTACTCAAGATACCTGAGCTGTGCAGATGTTACTGGTTGCTTTGTCCCTCCTGATGTGTTGCTCTCTTGTCTGCATAGCCATACGTAAAGCAGGCTTGCCAGAAGAATCGACACTAACACCAATGATTCTTCCGGGCATCATTCTTTGTACTCTTGTGACGTTGCAAGAAAAGCTGCATGAGGACCTCCATACCCCATTGAACACCAAACCTTTGCGCTGAACCCACCACAATATCAGCCCTAAGTTCACCAGGCGTCTTCAAGACAGTCAAAGCCAACAAATCACTAGCCATGACTACTTTCACCCCATTTGCATGAGCATTCTTAATAAACTCACCGTAGTCCAACACCTCTCCTCAGTACCAGGATACTGAACCAAAACCCACACACATCACCAGACGAGTAATCAAAACTTAAGATCAGCAGTCACCACTTTCAAATCAAACCCGTCAGCTCTAGTCTTACAGATATCAATAGTTTGTGGGTGACAGTTACTTGCAATAATAAAGGTTTTCTTCTTACCCTTTAGAATATTATTACACATAGCCATCGCTTCAGCAGCCGCAGTTCCTTCATCAAGTAACGAAGATTCTGACATAGGTAAACCAGTAAGATCCGTAACCATAGTCTGAAATTGAGCAGAGACTCAAGACGTCCCTGCGCAATCTCAGCCTGGTACGGAGTATACTGAGTATACCACCCTGGTTTTCCATAATGTTCCTCAATATAACAGGAGGAACAGAAGTATTATAATACCCCATACCAATAAACGACTTATACACCTTATTCTTAGAAGATAAATCTTGCATATGTGCAAGCATTTGAGACTCGGTTAAACCTTCATCAAACTTAGAATACTTCATTGATTCAAGACGGATAGACTTAGGTACAGTAGCATCTATAAGTGAATCAAGATTATTAAAACCGACAAATTCAGCCATTTTGGATTGTTCTTCAGGGGTGGCAGAATTATGTCTACGTGGGAAAGTGTCACTTGGTTTTAATGCATCAACTGAGATAGATCGAACATGTGAACCAAACCCACTAATGTTTCTTTCTGGTCTTACGTTCCTACCACTGCACACATAAGGAGACAATGAAGAAACATACCTTGAAGGCGAATAAAGTGCAGGTGATGATGGGTTCTGCTTAGTTTGCGAAACTAAGCGTCCAATGATGGCTTTGTTAGCTAGTCTTCTTGCACGTTCCATTTTGTGTGATGAACTTGAACAACCAAGCTCAGGTGAAGGATAAGTGAAAGAAGGTTATATTTTTTTGATGGTGGGGGAGTTGATAAAGGGGTTACTGGGAAGACAGTGGCCTCATATGCTCACCTAGTCACATGTCATCAACAAACAAACGATAAATATTTATGCTTTTGGTCCTATACTATATATTCACTTTCATAACTGATTCCAAAGTTTTTCTAACCATTTTCGGCTTATTCTTATTCTTGTAAAGTTTTCACCTTTTGGTTTCCAAACTTCCATTTACGGAAAGACTAGTAGGAAACCATCTGAACTATATTTGATGATGACAATGGTAAGATTCTCTAAAGCATTTTAGATGCAGTATTATACTAAAAATATCAATCGAACATATGCTTTTTTAGACGAAAACTTTAACTTTAATTTCGAAAGGCAATTACGTTTTGCTACTTTATATGTCTCATTCTATAGTTTTAGTTAGACTACAACAACATAGCAAACATTAATACAACTGCATTTACCAAACATACCCAATATAGAAAGACTTTGTTTTAGACTACAGCTACATGGCAAACATTAAAACAACTACATCTGCCAAACATGTCCAATACAGAAAGAACCAATAAACCATCATAGTTTATGCAAGGTATTATTATTGGAAAACATATGATTCTGTCCATAATTAGTATTTGTTATTAGGCGACCATATATTTGGGCTGTGGAGCTTTTTGAAGGATTATGAGCTTTTAGCTTTTAGCGTTAAGAATATAATGCTTGTTTGGCAATAAGCATTTAGCGTTTAGCGTTTAGTATTACAAGCTCGTTCAGCAGGAGTGTTTAGCATTTTGTTTTTTTCTTAAAAACACTACTAATCAAATATTTAGCATTTAACTTCAACTTTAACATCATTTTACACTTTATAATCACAGTTACGTAGCCAAACACTTTTACTAAACAAACGGCTACCGCTACCATTGCTCACAACCAGAGGCAGAGCCAGAAAATTTTGCTCGAAAGGGCACATTTTGATAATTTTTAGAAACTACGTTACAAAATTGTTATTAAAAAGAGAAAAAAATCCAGAAAATTTACGCTGCAATTTTTTTTTGCTAAGGGGGCATCTGACCGTCGGGACCCCTCCCTATCTCCGCCTATGCTCACAACTAACTATTGCCGCTACAGCTAACTACTAGTTTTGCCAAACATACACGTAATCAAACGCTTTCATAAAACAAATAAGTACTGCTAATATTTTCGGGTATAAGTACTAAAAAAATGAGAATCTAATAGAAGGACCAAATATGAGTATATGATAGTTAAAACCCCAAAAAGAAAAGAAAAAAAAGATTCCAGATCTAGGGGTGAGTGACAGGCTACTCACCAACAATTTGATAGAAAAAGACATGCAATTGGAACACGTGGCAATGTGTGTACTTTTATCTAGGATCATTCAAGGCCAATGGTTCGTTATCTCACCAACTCTAAAGCATAGGCTCACTTAGGCAAATGGTCGAACTTGTGGCATGCATTGGATAGATTGAGGATTGGGTTTAAGTGGATGTGAAAATATTTGTGTAAATTTATAGATTGTTAATGGGTTGGCACATTTTGTTTCACATTCACCTTATCTCTCTTTCCACCTTACAACTAAACAAGTGTCAATGATATGATAGATACAAATTATCTTCCTAATTTCTTGGGAAGATATTAATGAGAATTTGTGACAATAAACGTGGCTCATTATGTATAACACGTTCATAAATAGTCGTGGAATTAGTAGGTGTTTGTTTTGGCTTATAAAATCGGCTTATGGCTTTTTTTGGTTTTGAACTTATGTTTTATAAGCTTATTTTTTGTGGCTTGTTTTCAAATTTTCTGGCTTATATGAGTTTCTTACGTTATAATAAACTCATTTGAAAATAATCCACAAAAAGTGAGCTTATGAAACATAAACCCAAAACTAAATAAGTCATAAGCCGGCTTTATAAGCCGAGACAAATACCCGCTTGGATAATTTCTCTAACGCCAAGTTCTTCATTTTTTTAGGGGTAATTACATTTATATCCTTACTAAAGTTCAATATTACATCAATGTCTTTCTCACTTTTGTAATTACGTCAATACCCTTCTCAAATTCTTGTAATTACATCAATATCTTTCTCAAACTTTTAAATTCTCGTATATATCCAAAATCAAAATGTTCTTTCATTACTCGAGACTAAAAAGTATATATAAACAAAAGAATAAATATGAACAATATATGTTCTCTTTTATATATCCAAACTTTGTAACTACGTCATCATGTTCTTTCATCAATCGAGGCCAAAAAATATATATAAAATATAATTATGATGAGTATCAGAGATAAATAATAGCTTTTGAATTTAAAATCAATATAATTATAATTTAATTGATTTTTGAATATATATATGAGAATTTAAAAGTTTGAAAAAAATATTGATGTAATTACAAAAGTTTAAAAAGGACATTGATGTAGTTATAAAAGTGAGAAAAATATTTATGTAAATGAGTCGGATATTTACGTAGGGTAGGTTTGCAGAGGAGAGAACGTTTTGGAGCGACGAAGGCGAAAGAACGATGGCGTTTTGATTTTTAAGAATGTTCAGCAAGAAGGCGGTGAGTTTTCCTCTTTTGGAACGATCAATTTTCCAACGCTTCTTTAAGAATTTCATGTGAAATGACACCATCGCTTCACTACTATCGCTCACAAATACTTTCGCCAAACACACCCGTAATATTGCATTTTAAAAGGATATACATGTAATTCTCTTCTTTAAGAATAGAAATGATAGGTAAAGAAAAGAAAGGAAAGCGAAATTTTTTTTTTTTTACTTCATATTCTCGAGTTGAAAACAAATGAAATGAATTGAAAAGAATAATGTTTTGTTCTCATGTTGGGAAGAAAAGAAAAGAAAATAGACATAATTATATTTATGCCCTTATAAACATGTTCATTTGTCACAAGAGTCGAATATTATTAAATACTAATAGTTATATTGGTCATTATATACTCGATATATTGAGTGTAGTTTTGTTTCCGTCCATATTTAAGTAGGAGATTTCTTAAGAAAAATGTTAAAATTTTATTTGTCATTTATCTCTTTTTCTCCTTTCCTTAAAAAAAGAAAAAAGTGATGAGCTGTAAATTTGTATACTTTTTAAGAGTCATTTTGCCTCTAAATTAATACACTTTGAATTGTTTTTCAATAAATGTTTTTTTTAAGTTTATGTATTTGAGAATGCAAATGATGGATGTGTGCATGTTTTGAGCTTGATTGGATGAATAACATAAGAAAAAGACATAATTCAGACTCGTGACCGGCATCTGTGATGTGGTCACCAGAAATGCCCATTAAGTGCAAAATAAATGTGCACTGTCCGGCTCAGTGTGTGGAGACGACATGAATGGCGGCGTCACACGACCAAAGGGACGACATCACATGCTCCCGATGGCGTCACAACTAAATTGGTGGAAGAAAACCCTAGATCGATGGCGAGGTGACGACATCACAACCCCTTAGGGACGCCGTCACACACCAATATCTATATGTATTTTCACATTATTTTCATTAATTCGTGTGAAGCTTTTCGGATACAAACCCTAGTCAACTTTTAACAGATGTTGAGCCTTTTTGCTTGCAGAAACCCTGTATTAAGAATATAAGCATTTTAATTAATCATTCAATGATGTTTGCCCTTAATTGTTTGATTTATTCTTGTGTTTTCTTCTCTATTGCTACGTCAAACTAAGCTTAATAGTATCTATCTAGGATTGCATGAAACCTAGTGGTGTAATGCTTAATCTATTGTCTCGTGTTAATAAATGTGCGCGTTAGGAGTTAAAACCGTTGTGGAATCATCCCAGCTTAAACGTTAACTAAAAACGCTAATTTGGTACTTATGTCTTAGGTATTCGACTAGTACTGATATTTATTGTGTGCATTAGTTATTGGGTATTTTGGGTGTTCTTAGGTGCCACTCACTTAGGCTATTGCATAGGCGTTGGAGTGACAAACCCACAATAGATAATTAGGAATATCTCATGTTATACTAACAAGGACGTGTCAATTCAATATGTTAAGTAGTTCATTACTAGAGAGTAATGCACCCTAGGTAAATACATCTTTCTCTCATAAGAATTTTCATCAATTTACTTTTTCTTGTCATTTAGTTTTATGCATTTCGGGTTAATATTAAGTTAAAAACAAAACTCCCTCAAACCTGATTGTTTACTTGCTTTCTAATAAAAATAAAATACCAAAAAGAATCGTCACAACCCTTAGATCAATTCGACATACACTTGAGCTCACTCACTATTCTTCTAGAGAACTCGATGACGATCTCCGATCGTGTCTAAGGACTCCCTTCGACCTCACCGAATTTGCATAACAAAGGACCAAGTCTATCTTCCTAAGTCATCGATGGCGCATAACCATTCATCATTGATATGGTTACCAATTGGAATTCGCCAATCGAAGGCCTAGCCCTTCTGGGGTTCAACCTTGGAAACACTAAGACAAAGGAGAACATTGACTTGTCTTCCCCACGCTCCCACTATCTCCTTAGCTTCCCGCCAAGACAGTAGAGAGTGAGGATGAAGCCCTAGCGGTTACCACAAATCATGGACGCCCATGATCTCCAAACGTGTGTGCAAACACTCTCAAGCTTATTTCTATCTATAAATAGGTTGGATGAGTCATTTCAATGGTATGTTCGCTCAACACAACATTTCACATTCTCTACATTACTTACCACACATATCACATACTTACTCGCACGCCGGAGGTGGTTCGCAGGGTCCAACCCCTGCGCAACTACTTAACGAAGTATCTTCTATTTCTTATTGAAGAATGGTTACAAGTTTGGCGCAAGCATAACATCCCTCATATCCTTCGATCACCATCGAAGGCCTGGTCGTACGATTTATTGTACAATCAGTGGCGCCATCCGTGGGACCCGCTACAATTGGTCTCGTTATTCCAAATTCATAACCAGTCAATCACACTCACTACTTTTACTGTTTGGATCAAGGAAGAGAAGATACTCCCCCTTCGGGTTTCTCGACCTTGACACGAATCCCAGTCAACGATCCTAACAACCTTCCCAATATAACCGCGTCCACTTTCACCACACGATCTCACCCAAAAATAACTCCCAATAACCATGCTTGGACATCAGCCAACCCCGAACCAGTTATCAGTCCTGCGTTCGTTGAAGCTAACCTTGAAGCACTGGAGTCCTTATTGAGGGCTCGAAGGAGGCGGACTCGGAACGTAGAGATGCAAATGGACTTGGAATACTTTAGTGATGAGTATGACGAAGAGATAGAGATGGAGACTAGGCCTCGGCTCCAGGGCTACACGCTTAGTGTCGAGGATAGGATCTCCGGAAGTCGGGCCGAGTGGAAGATTGGTGGTTTCAAGATGTTCGGAGAGGGCTCCAACAAAAGCGGAAGGAACGATGGAAGGCTCCAATGGAAGGAGTCACCGAAGGAGACTACGGAGGTTAACTTGCCACCACTCGGGGATAAATGAAGCGTGGGTTCCATTGCGCCTTCTCACGATCCCGAGAAGGAAATCCACCTCAAATGGATGGGGAAATATTCATCCTCATGGTATGTACCTCCTTTCGGACTCAATCTTATCCCACGGGTCTATCCCCACCTAATGGGCGGACTAGCAACCCTAGCTTTTCTCAATCTTACGAACATGCCAGATGGGCAACCCATGGTATACCCTCCATATCCCGTAGAAACCATCCATATTTTATGCCCACCGCTACCCTTCTTATGCTAACCAAATCCCTGCGTGAGTACCTCCAACCTTAACCCATACAATCGTCCCCCACTTACATGCCACCGCACAACCGCTTTTATTCGAGCCTATGGGTTCCACGACACCTTTGTAAGATGGATAAGACTACCTCTACCCGACGGGTTGAAAATGCCCGCATATTGGTACATATGATGGAAAGGGGACCCAGATAATTTCTTACATCCGCTTGAAGGGCTATTAGAATGCGAAATGAGTTATGCATGTTGCTTGCCACATGTTCACGTATACCTGCGAGACCCGCTCGTATATGGTGGAATGGGAAAAGGTAGCATAGTAAACTTGGATGATCTCAAGGCCAAGTTTAGATCACACTTCACCAAAGTAAGAAGTTCACAAGGACTCATTTGACAAGGCATAACATCAAGCAAAGGAAACGAGAGTACTAGGGCTTTCGTTACAAGATACACCGATGACACCTTGCATTCTCGGGTCTCACACGAAGACCAACAAGATCTCTGGTTTTGTGCATGGCTTTGCAAATGTAAGTAATTGTTGGAATTCTTATCCACCGACCTTACCACAACCTACAAGAGCTTAATGGAGAAGACATACACCTGGATCGAAGCCAAAGAAGTAGCTACTAATGGGGCTCCGATCGAAAGCAAAGAAAGTCACAACAAGTTCCCAAAGCACTCTTCATGGGAAGGGTCCAAAAACAGACACAAAGGCAGGGACATGTTCACACCCTACAACAAAAACACCAACCATGGACTTTTGGCTAATCTATCCAAATCTCTAAAAGGGAAATACTTGCTACGTAAAGGGATGCGAAGGCGTTCGAACCTCCCCCTCGTATGACAAGTAAAGGTAGAGGCAGAGATACAAACAAATACTGCTACTTCCATGAAGATTATGGTCATGATACCAACAGCTGCCGAGAGCTCAAAAGGCAAATAGAAGAGGCCGTAAAGTCAAGTCAACTGGGGCATTTGGTGAATGGTATAAAGAAAGGTAAAGAGAAGATCTCGGACACACAGTTGGGGAAGGATACTACGCCTGTTGAGGCTCTTATCCTAATGGTTCATAGGGACGAGTCTGGTTTAAAGAGAAAGGCAGCAGATAAAGGTTTATGTGGGGTAGGGACGAACGTTCCTTCGATCGGGCAGAGTTCTTTCGAATGACCCGTGGTCATCAAAGTATTAATCTCCAACAGGAAGTAAATAGAGCCTACTTGATCATGGAAGCTCTGCAAGTCATCTATAAGCATTGTTTCCTAAAGCTCAAGCCTTCGACACGGTCAAGAGGGTAGACTCAAGATACCTTTGGTGGGATTCTCAGGGGAACATTCATGGCCTTTGGGAGAAGTCCCTCTGGAGGTAACCATTGGAGAAGGAAAGCTAAAAAGAACAGAAACCCTGGTTTTCGCGATCGTAAGGTCTGAATCTCCCTACAACCTGTTGATAGAAAGAACGCGATGCAGAAAATGGGCATTGTTGTCTCCACCATACATGTTGAGTTCAAATTCCAAACACCCTACGGTATTGGAACCAGATTTCTAGCTATAGTATCAAGAGGCTCACGAATGTAGGAAAAGGGTCGACAAAGTCCCCAAGAGATTTCAAGGATATTCTCACCGACCGATGTCAAGAGCGTATCGTAGTAAACGACTTACATCCGGAACAGACGGTGGTCATTGGAAAACAACTCCCTGCCACCTTTAAGGCAGAATTGGAGAAGTTACTAAGGGCCAACACAGACATCTTTGCATGGATGTACTCTAATATGACGGGGGTCCCAAGAACCCTCATCATAGATGGAAAGCCCTTCGGCACCGAACACAAGCTTAACGAGTTCAAGCACATAGAGCCTATCAAGCAGAAACGCCGAAGCCTTGCACCAGAAAGGAACGCAACAACATGCAAGGAGGTAGACGAACTCGTAGGAGCAGGAATACTCAGGGAAGTAAAATATCAAACCTGGGTAGCCAATCCAGTGATGGTTAAGAAGCATGATGGAGGATGGCGAATGTGTGTGGATTTCACCGACATCAACAAAGCTCCGTCCCAAGGATCTGCTATCCTCTACTAGAAATTGATTGGAAAGTGGAGTCCTTATCGTGGTTCCGATCAAGTGTTTTTCGGATGCTTACAAAGGTTACCACCGGATATGAGATGGCGAAGAAGACGAGGAAAACAACCTTTTCATAGGAAAAGGCGATATTGCTATAAAAGATGCCCTTCATTTGAAAACGCAGTGCCACCTATCAAAGGCTAGTGGACAAAGCCTTCAGCAAGCAAATAAGAAGGAACCTCAAAGCATACGTAGACGATATGCTCATCAAAAGCAGAATAGAGGAAGATCTACTCTCCGACATAAAAGAAACCTTCGATCAGCTTCGCGCCATCAATATGAAGTTAAACCCTAAGAAATGCTCCTTCGGTGTGGAGGAAGGACAATTCTTAGGGCATCTAATCACAAAAGAAAGTATCAAAGCCAGCCCTTCAAAGGTCAAAGCCATCACAGACTTACAGGCTCCTAAGTCTCTTAAGGATGTGCAAAGTTTGAATGAAAAGCTAGCGACCCTCACAGATTCTTATCAAGGGTGCAGATAGGTCTTACCATTCTTCAAAACACTTAAAGGTTGACAGATAAAAGACGTTCCAATGGAGCGTGGATGCGTGTCGCCTTCCAAAAGCTCAAGGAGTTTATGGTAATTCTACCTACACTTACCGCCCCAATCAAAGGCAAAGCGTTATTTATGTACATCGTGGCCTCTTTCAAAGCATCATGTTGTTTTGTTGGCGTAAAGGAAAAGAAGCAAACCCTATCTACTTTGTTATTCGAGGCCTGAGGAGGAGTCAATTATCCTGAGTCGGAAAAGTTGATCCTAGCTCGTTCATGATGCAAGACGCTTCAAGGTACTTCCTGTGCTCATCCCATAACCGTGCTCACCGACAAGTCAATCAAACAATACTATCGAAACCGGAGAAAAACTGAAGGATAGCTAAATGGGCCATCGAATTAGGAGAGCATGAAATCGAGTACAAGGGTATGAACTCAGTTAAAGGGAAAATACTAGCAGATTTCTTAGCAAAGACACCCTCCGAGCCCAAACAGGACAACAAAGTTGCTGACAAGAAGCCTGCGAAAATAAACGAAGGGTGGAAGCTTTACACTGATGGGGCTTCTAGATCCGACGGATCAGGAGCAGGGTTAATGTTAGTTATCACGGAAGGAAAGGAGTATACTTATGTACTCCGATTCGAATTCGATGCTACTAACAATGAGGCGGAGTACGAAGCACTGCTAGCAGGCCTCCGACTGGCTAAAGACATGGAAGTACAGGATTTGGCTATTTTCGTTGACTCACAACTGGTGGCTAACTAGATCAAGGGTTCTTACGTAGCAAGAACACCTGTCATTAAGCAATACTTAGATAAAGCCAAGGAGATGCTCGAAGATTTAATTCCTACGGCATAGAGCATGTTCAAAGAAACCAAAACAAAAAGGCAGATGTACTTAGCAAGTTGGCATCAATGGCATTCACCCATTTAACTAAGGAAGTTCTGGTCGAAGTATTGGCAGAAAGGTCAATCATCCGAAAAGAGGTATCTGACGTAATACTGGAAGAAGAGCCAAGCTGGATGACTTCGATCAGAGAGTACTTGGCATCCTGTCGGAGGATCTAAAGCTAGCACGAAAGGTCCGCATAAAGGCACCACAGTACAAGATCATAGGGAATTATCTATACCGAAGGTCTTTCTTGTCTCCATGGCTCCGTTGTGTAGGACCTAGGCAAGCTTCGAATATAATTCAGGAGGTGCACGAAGGGTCTTGCGGTCTCCATGCAGGACCTCGCTCAATCATTTCCAAGATAATGAAGATATGGTACTATTGGCTTTCGATGCACAGGGACGCAGTGGAAATAATCCAGAAGTGTGAAGCCTGTCAGATCCATTCAAGAGTACCAAGGCTACCCAAACAGATATGACCTCGTGACATCCGCATGGCCTTCACCAACGAGGATAGACATCGTTAGCCCTCTACCGATAGCTCTAGAAGGGGTAAAGTTTCTGGTCGTAGCCATCAACTACTTCACGAAATGGGTCGAAGCCAAGCCCTTAACATCAATCACAGGGAAGCATAGGGAGAAGTTTGTGTGGGAACACATCATATGCCGGTTCAGAGTACCTCACATCATCATATCAGATAACGGGAAGCAGTTTGACGAAGGGGTATTTCCCGTGTTTTGTAGAGGTTTGAACATAAAGTAGTCCTTCACCTCCGTTTACTATCCTCAGGGTAACGGGCATGTGGAAGTCACAAACAGAGATGTCATCCAATGCATAGAACGAAGGCTCGGTCGCAGCCACCACGGTTGGGTGGATGAGCTACCCCAAGTACTCTGGGCTCACAGGACGCATACAAAGTCAAGTCAAGGGGAGACACCTTTTAGCCTAACATATGGCACCGAAGCTGTAATTCCTTCAGTAGTAAGTGTTGAAACGGAACGTGTCATGAACTTCAAAGCAATAGAAAATGAAGAAAGACTCCGTAGCAATCTGGACTTACTTGAAGAAAGAAGAGAAATAGCCTCGATAAGGAGGCTATTCACAAACAAAAGATTGAAAAGTATTACAACAAATAGGGTTAACCTTGATATTCAAGCCAGCGAATACGCCTCCGACTCAACAAAGGCAAGTAAAGTTCAAGATCGTGGTAAACTAGGGCCTGCATGGGAAGGGCCCTACGTCAGAATTCAAGCATATGGCAACGGAGCCACAAGTCGAAAACCCTTGACGGAGACGCTATTGACAGAACTTGGAATGTCACTACCCTTCGTAAGTTTTACATATAAAACTTACAATGTCTAAGGACATTTTTTACTTTGTTTTCAATCAATGTATTTGCATTCTTCTCACTTGGGGAAAGAAGCATTAATGGTAGGCGTCTAGTGTTCAGTTCTTAAAATGATGTAATCCTACCTACCCACTTAATGATATAACACATTTCCCTCAAATCTCTTGTTTCGTTATAATACAACAAAGATTTTCCAGCCAAGTCATTTTATAAGTTTCAATGTCGAAGGGATGTAACAAGACAAACAATAAGTCTTGATCAAATGCACAACATCCATCTAAACTTCACATTAACTTTCCTAAGTGGTCTTAAGGTATTCCAAGCCTTATGCTACCCAAAGGATGAAGACGGAGTGGGTCGCGACCCTCTGCCAGCAATTAAATTATACGATTGTTATATTCTTGGTGCAGAATTTACACACAATGAGGCTATGCATCTACCATACGCCTTAGGTTGTAAAAAAGTTATGTGCAAATAAAACGTACGAGAAGAATCAAACTTAAACAAAATGTAGGCCCTAGAGGCCATTAGTATATATTCATTAAAGACTAGTTTAACTAGTCTAGAGGCCGAAACCTTAACGATCACAAAGCAGCATTGTCTTAAGGTCGTAGCCTTCACCAAATGCACAAAGTAAATTGTTTCATCAGGAATCACGCCTGGAAAGGAACACAAGACAATTGTTTTAACAAGGTACACACCACCCTGGAGATCAAATAACTACCACATGGTAGCCTTCTTCAAACCTTTGAATGAGTAGGATCGGCAGATCTTGGAGATGGAACTTTAGCAGATGGTGTCTTCTTGGATGGAGAAGCAGGCTGAACCTTCCTAGGCTTCTTCGACAATAGGTCCTCAATGGAGGCCGTAGGGTCCTTCGTAGCCTCAAGAAGGAAAGGAACTCAAGAAGGACAAAGCATTGCCTGCTTCATCATATTCCTTCTCATGGGTTGACCTGTAATATGGAATACCTGCAAGTACTACGGGTTTACCTATGGTTGCCATCTCCTCAAGAGTAGTGCACTTACATGGAAAATGGCTGCATTCACTAAGTTCCCAACCATTACGCCTACATCATCGCTGTAATAAAGCTCCATATCAATATAAGGGATAACCTTAGTCACCAGATCTACTCTATCCTTCTTCAGCATCTTGAGACAAAGATCTAAACCATCCGCCTGTTCCCTGAGCTTAATCTCCTGATCAAAAAGCCTTGCTCTCTCTTTTTCGAGGCCTGCACATTTGGTAGTCAGCACATAAATTTGCTCCTTATAGCCAGTGACTTTAGTGCCTTCGAGAGTTAGCATGCTGCATTCAGCACGAATTTCGGCTAGTTGACCTTCGAGCTTCTGAACATCTGCTCAGAGATCTTGGACCAGGGAGTTCTTGTTGAAATCTTCCATACATTTTGCTTGCAGGTCTGCATATTGCTTGTCTCTTGCCTTCTCTCTAGCGAGCATGACATCCATTTCCTCCCTAGCTTTGTTTACAGCACGAAGGAGCTCCCTTGTCCGAGTATTGAGCTGATTATCCAGAATGCATTACCTCACATAGCTCTTGTCGTGCAGGTCGCATAGCTTCTCTAAGGACATGTTGTCCATCACCCCCTTCCAGCCATATGGGGTCACACGCTCTACGAGCAAGTGACATACTAGGGGGGATGGAAGATCCTTCGTATCAGGAAGACCTGTGACAACAATAAAATTATTAGACTAACACAATATGAAGAAAATTTTTTCACAACAAGAATGAAGATTTACCATGGATGTCTTCGCTGCTAGGCCCTTCGATGGCTGGAAAAACAACTGCCTTACCCTGGGCACTCTTCTGCCGGGTTGATCTAGATGGAGGGGTTGGCAATATGAGTTTCCTCTTTGAGGTAGACTTCATAGCTTTTGCACCAGTACTTTTTCTGCTTCCAACCCTATCAGCGATGCCGGAGGACCCTACGATTGCCAGCTGGTCCTTCGAAGCAGGGTCATCCGAATCTGCAACATTCTCCATTAACCGATCTTCCTCCTCCACGGGATCTTTTTCCTTTGTAGGCGGGGCAAATGTTACAGGCTCGATCTTTTGGGCATCCACATCGTTTTTGTTCACTGAAACAAACGGAGAACCAACACCATAACTGACTTCCTTGGCTTCCTTCGGGATGAAGCTCACCTCCTTGGCACCACCAGCCACAACGAAATTTTGGAAAGCCATTCCTGCGACAAGAAAGGAGAAAGATAAATATCAACAAGATAAATTCCTATATCTTAATTTAATTAGAAATTTACATACTTTCTCCACAACACATTATTTCAGGATGTAACGGAGAACCCTCCCAACGTTCAGCAATACCAGCCATGAACAATATTGGCTCTGGAAAATTCTGGTAGTCAGTTGGATGGTGACACAGACGTTGGTACAGAGGGTCCCTCCTCACAGTATAGGGCAAGGGATCATTAAATCTCTTCTCATCAAAGCGAAAATATGGGTTCAACAACACATGGTATTGGGGAGGTACAATAGTATCTTGGATATAAAAGAACTTCCTTTCCAATTCATGATGTTAGTGAAAGGCTTCTCAATTAGAATGGGCACATCATGTTCACCCCTCTTAGCCAAAGTCGGCCAATCTCCTCCAGGGTATATATTTACAAACCTTCTAAGCACGGTCAAGGATGGTTCAAACCCATAAGCTTTACACATGACAATGTAAGTTGTGAGCTTGGCTAGGCCAAACGGGTTAAACCTAGATATGTGTACTTCATAATATTGAAGGAGCTCTAAAAATAGGGGATGCAAGGGTATCCTTAAGTTTGAGGTGGTGAATGCATGTGTGTACAAGCCTACATAATTTTTAGGAGCATCATAAATGCCTTCGCATTTGCTGGGTAGCATGATCTTAAACTGTTTGGGAATTGGGTAATCTGTGAGGAAAGATTTGAGCTCTTGCTTTGTCAGGGTGTTGCCTTATGATGGATTTAGAATTGGCACCCATAATACTTTTATTCAACAAAAAATTAATAAAAACGTAGCAATAGGAAGGAACACCTTACCTTTCTGGTCTAAAGCTTGCTCAGAAGACAGAGTTGTAGGTGTAATTTTTTGGGTGAGGGATAAAAGTGATTTAGGGTTTCACTATTTGAAGTTTATATACCCTATCGCATCTTTAATCCTAGCCCTACATGTGTCTTTTGAGTCACCTAACTTCCGAATTTAAAACTCATTTTAAATTTTGAAATGACGTTTTAGATTACCGAGAAAAAAGGGTGGTTTGGCTAAGTACCGTGAATTTAATGCGCACTCAATGTATATCCTAATTTTTTCCTTCGTTCAGTTTTGTGACAAAGGAGGGGTTTCGTATGTATTTTTGAGTCGTAAGCAATATATCCTCGTTCGTACATATCACTTTCGACCGGGGCTTGATGACGCACCCTCCGATCGTGTCGAAGGACCCTTCGACCTCGACCGAATTTGCATAACGAAGGACCAAGTCTATCTTTCTAAGTCATCGATGGCGTAAAACCATTCATCATTGATATGGTTACCAGTTGGGAATTCGCCAATCGAAGGCCTAAGCCCTTCGGGGTCTAACCTTGGAAACACTAAGACAAAGGAGAACATTGACTTGGTCTTCCCCCACGTTCCCACTATCACCTTAGCTTCCCCGCCAAGACAGAGAGAGTGAAGATGAAGCCCTAGCGGTTACCACAAATCATGGGACGCCTCCATGATCTCTGAAACATGTGCAAACACTCTCCAAGCTTATTTATCTGTCTATAAATAGGTTGGACGAGTCATTTCAATGGTATGTTCACTCAACACAGCATTTCACATTCTCTACATTACTTACCACACATATCACATACTTACTCGCACGCCAGGGGTGGTTCGCAGGGTCCAACCCCTGCGCAACCACTTAACGAAGTGTCTTCTATTTCTTATTGCAGATTGGCTACAAGTTTGGCGCAAGCATAACACCCTTCATATCTTTCGATCACCATCGAAGGCCTGGTCGTACGATTTATTGTACAATCAAGAACCATCACCCTCTTGTCTTGCCTATAATATACTAATAGCTAGATACATTGCCTATGAGATAGTAAAACTTAGATGTGGCAATGCCACATCAAGAACAGAAAATTTTCAGTTTCCTATCATTTTCTTTCATTACTTTAAAAAAAAATCCGGGAACAGAGCGTAAGTAAATAAGTAATTAAAACTTAAGTAATTTTATGTACTTTAAAATTACATGGGATTAAACTTAACAGAATGGAAAAAATATAAATTAACGTAAATAGACCGATCGACATACAATTGGAGAATGTACGTCGTGTGCTGGTGACGTGTTGCCAATACAAACTGGCCTATAAATAAATAAATGGTGCACAGTTTGGGCGTGCCGGTGCGTCGTTTTGTTTTATTTCTTCAAAATCAAAGTTGTAGATCTCTTTCTCCCGGTTTCATAGTTGTTTGAATCATTAAAATCGGAGTTCATATGAAGGACTTATGACAAAAAAATACTATGTTCACCATAAGTTTTTTCTGAATGGCGGATATTATTGAAGAAAACTAGATAGAGCTAGAAATTACAAAGTTATCGATGCGCGATAACGCGCTCGAGTCAAAGGAAACTTTCTTTCGTCGAAACAAGTTTTTCAACACCCCAGGCGGTGAACCTAATCGTTGTAGTGTAGTATTGGGTAAGCCTCGGTATTGATATCGTTCTCAGGGAATAGGAATGCTATTGAGAGATGTACTACGCTAAGGTTTGAGGTTGAGGAAGATTATTTTTATCTTTTATATTTTTATAAAGCTATGGTGAAATCTCGGGGTTTGGATTTGGGGTTGGTACTTCTACTTGATTACTTCTACTATCTAATTATCTAAACTAATGGGTAGTCTATGTCTATTGATGTGTGCTCGTATGATGATTAAAATGTGTCTACCTAGATACTATTACTCCACAGTTATCTTTTATTGGTGGTTGAATTGTCACGTCCTTATTCTTAACGCGTTGTGTTTTCTAAGGTCGTAGGGTATGCTTTTATCCCTAACTCTTTAAGACTACCTTAAGGTTATTGCCTACGAAATCTCTAGGATTCATAAACTAACTCTAAGGTTATCTTTGGATGTTTAATCTACAATTCCACTAAGAGATTTATAAACTAAGGTTCACAAAGATTACTCAAGCATTAAAAACACAACGATAGCCTAATGCACTCCTAAGCCAATTACAATTAAGATAAGAGACAACCAATCAATAATTAATAACTAGGTTTCATAGATCTAAGCAAACACACAAGAAATTTAGCCGGACATGTTAAACATGTGTTAGGAATTATATTTGAGTTGATTATGACAAAATATGAAAGATAAAGGAATTATGAAGACAAAGAAGGACAAGGGACTTACTTGTTAAAGAAGACTTTATTATTTAGTCCCTAGTAGTCAATTGTAACCCTAGACTCTCTAGTATATAAAGAGAGGCAGGGAATTAGATTTTTAGGGTGTCAAGATGTGAACACCAAAGGTGTGTGTGTGTACAGGCATTTAGGGGACGCCTAGGGTGATGGTTAGTTAGTGAGTTCCTAGGCGTATGTTCATGTAAACGCCTAGGTTAGTATTTAGTATATTAGTGTTTAGTGGTAGAGATGATGATGAAGAACTTTGTTAATAATAAAAAATGATGTTTTCTTATTCCGATGTACATTATAATCGTTGTTATTGTTATCCCCTAGAGCTCATAAACGATCTTATCAATTGGTATCAGAGCTTAACTCAATCTTCTTTGATGATTGTTCAGCTTCAGTTGTTCTTTTTCTTTTTAAGCTTCTTTTAGTATCATCCTCCTTTTGCTTATCATCATCTTTAAAAGAAATAATACTATCAACGTGCTTTTGATAAGCTTCTCTAACATCATTATATAAATCTTTCATCTCTAAATAGTTCAACAGAACCCAAGATATCCTTGACCTTTTAGATAAGCCATCATGGCATTTACATCCTTAGATTTACTAGGTGGTCTTTGTGGTATTACAACTTGAGTTCCTTCATTGGTTGAGCAATCTCAAGATCATATTCACTTGAAACTTCTTAGCGACTTCTTCATTCTTGGCTACTCAATTGCTCTTATTTACGCTAAAGTAAGCTTTTTCTTCTTCTTTGTTTCCACCGGTTTGCCTTTGCCTTTGTCCTTAGGATCTAACTTTGGTTGAGAAGCTTGAGGTTGTTCTTGAGAACTCACGGAATAGTAACACCTATTGGTCTTGATAGAATTTTCAAATTTTGAGCAACTGTCTCATCATCACTGCGGTATGCTCGACCATGGGTGTATCGACTTCCTCTTCTTGTAGGATTGTTGAAGGACCGCTTCTTCTTCAAAATCTAGAGTCACAGGTGTGATTAACTCTTATCAGATGTTCTTGAATAACAACGAGACCTTGATCACCAAACACCTTGATCATCGATACTTTCTACACCAAAGACTTTGAACTCCAGTTCTTTGAGGCTCAAGACTTTTAATATTTACTTGTGCTTGAGTACTTTGAG
This sequence comes from Chrysanthemum lavandulifolium, assembly GCA_022545495.1. Lineage (NCBI taxonomy): Eukaryota > Viridiplantae > Streptophyta > Magnoliopsida > Asterales > Asteraceae > Chrysanthemum > Chrysanthemum lavandulifolium. The sequence goes on from CM040246.1 coordinate 39,186,909, forward strand.
GTTCATCTTCTTTATCTGCATGAAACTCAACATCTTCTTTCAAATTATCTTGCTCCGGATTCATCCCCAATTTGATAGAAGGTTGCTGTTGAACCCTTTTGCCCGTAGAAGACTTTTTAAATTTCCTTCCTTTCTTCATTTGAGACTTTACCCACAACCTGTGATGTTGAACCAGAGGCCAGACAAATTTCTTCAATCTTTTAAATTTGGTGTTCAACTTCAGAAGTTGTGCGACTTGAGCAGGTAGTTTTCTTGGTCTCACTAACTCCCTAGTCAAAACATAATTATCCAGAACCAATCCCTCAGGAGGTATATCACCTGCATCTCCTCCGGATGATGGTGGGTTGATTGCCCGACTCGGCATATTGAGATTTTGTGGAGATGGTGTAGGTGAAGGCTGCGATACCTTCTTGTGCAAGAGTACCTTGTGAAGAAGCATTATGTTGAGAAGCGGTACCTTGAGTTGATGCAAGACCTTCTCTTCTTCACTTGCTGCACCTCATCTCTAACTTGCTGGGCAATTTCCATCATTGAAGTAGTCGAAGGAGTATGCCTTCGGAAAATCTATCACTCTTCTTAGCCATGAAGGTGAATATCTTTTGCAGTTGTACCACAACGGTAATAAGCTCTCGTGCTTTGGTACATCATGAGTTGTTTATTCAAGAAAACTTGAATAAATCTTGGATACATTAACTGTGGAGATCCATTATAGATGTGAGATAGCATACCATCTAGAATGAGTCTTGAAAAGTTGAAGACACGATTTGTAGCCAATCCTACTAAAGCAGATGCTATATTAGATCCAAATTGCTCCCATGAAGTACTCTTAGAACTGATACAATGAAGCAAGACATGTACCAAGTACTTCCAATGTGGACAAAACAAGGTTTTCTTGAATGTTGTGTCAGTTAAAGACCCTTCATACCCAATATCTCTTAAAGTATCCCAAAGAAGCTGTTTGTCAAAACGTATAGCTCCTTCTTCATCATCCAATAACAAATCTTCATGAATTAAGGCTTCACTAACTCTAATAACCTTCCCAAAGAACCTTAACTTTGATAAATGATTCATCAAGTTCAAAATCTCACAAGATTGCTTTTGTGTCGTGCGAAAGAGAGGCAAGATTTCCACTAAAAGTATTGCTTATCCTAATCAAAATCTTGTTGCTCAAAGCATTGTTACCTATCCTACCCCACTCATCACCTACAAACACCATTTATTACGATGAAGTTGTATGCTCATTCTTTGCTCAAGCCACTTTACCTACTTATAAAGAGGATTTGTCACAAATTGAAGAGGATGCTCTGAAGAAATTGATATCAGGTGGCAAGTTGCTATGATCACTGCTAGGATCAAGAAGTTCAAGAAGAAAATAGGAAGAGGCATTGACTTCAAGCCTAATCAGGGTATAACGTTTGACAAGACTAAGATTGAATGCTTTAATTGTAAAAAAACTAGACACTTTGCAAGAGAGTGCAAATTTGCTAAATATCAGGCAAATAGAATGACTGAAAAACCCAAGCTTGAGCTAAAGGAAATCCTGCCATTGAAACAAAAGCTTTGGTTGCTCAAGAAAATCTATCGAGGTGACCTGAGGTCTTTGAATTTGATGATGGACCAAGAACCTACTATATGGTTGCGGTGGAAGAATTTGATTGAGCACCGCTTTTGATGAGGAACCCGAATCTGCGCTTTGGAATCCAGAGATGGTCTTGGAAGCTTTGATTGGAGCATGGAGAGTGAAGATGAAACATTGCGCTTGCTATGGTCGCTACTTCACCAAGTTCATTCTATCTCGAGGTATGCTCTAAGTGTCATGATTTTTATTAAAAGTGATTAATGATTATGTAACTGAAAGAGATAATTATAGTAGGGCTAGGTCTGAGGTAGTTGGTTATCAAATTACTTTAGAGTCTATGGAAGCCAAAATAATAACACATGAAAATAATGAAATGGCTTGGGCAGAAAAGTATGAACAACAGGATTATCAGTTAAAATTAAGTGAATGGAAGTTAGGATGTAAGATTTCAGAGATTGAAAAGCTGACTAAGGAAAGGGATGAATTGCTAGAAAAGTTTGCTACTTGTGGAAAATCTGGCCTTTCACATGTTAGTTTTGTTGAAAAACAGAAAAGAGCACATATTAAAATTGGCCTAGGTTTTGGTATGGACTTTAGTAGCATAGAAGAGAACCCACCTAGTGATCAGGAACAACTTGATTCTGAGGATATAACAACTAGTGATGATGAACTCATTAATTATGTAGATAACACATCTAGTAATGAGGAATCTATTAGTCAAACACCTCGAATTTAAGAAAGACAAAGGTTACCATGCGGTTCCTCCACCCATCGGTAGCTTTCAACCACTTAGGACATATGTTTCTTGTTTTGGAGTAGACAACCTAGAGTTTGGGAAGAAGCTTCTTGGTAAATCTAGTTCGAAACTCCAAATGAAACAATTGAAAAACCTAAGGTTGATGATATTAAGAGTAAAGCAAGACCTTCAACTCAATCATACACCTTCAAAGAAGACTTTAAGAAAATCTTTCAAAATACCGCTAAACCTTTTGGGATAAGTTTGGTCAAAATAATTTTTATAATTCACCAAAAGTCAGGTTAGGTTTGGTCATAGAACTCAAGAAAGAAATTTTGGGAGTATGGGTTAAAATTGTGTTTTGTTTGTGATTGGTGCTAAACCGTCGAGTTTAATTACACAAGCTAACCACATGAATGGCTAACAGTAATAAACTTAAAACAGCTCAAACACTAATACAATGAAGATCGAGGAATATAGGGATTCCGGGTCGTTAAGTCCCGGAGGATGAATTGGTGTATAAACACTGATCGATGATAGAATGATCACCAAGGATAGTGATCGAGAAGGTTTTGGATGGATAATTACCTAAAGAAAAGATCTATAAATTAAAGCGACTTAAATGCAAATTAAAAGAAATTAAAAAGTTAAAATATATTAAATAAACGCTATCACTATTTTTAAAATGATGAACGTTTAAAACCTAAAACGTACGTTTAAATAAAATTACGTAAACGTACAAAATAAAACGTGAGTTTTAAAGAAATAAAAGGCCTACAAATATGAAAATGATATTTTTACAATCCTAATAATAAAAGAAAATTATTAGAAAAAGAAAATTATTTTTACAACTATTTATTTAATTATTATTAATTAAAAACTATTTATTAAGTATTTAAAATGCACTAAAATATAAGAAAATACAAAATGAACCTAGAAAATGAAATTATAACTTAGAAAAATCTAAAATATGATAAAACTTATTTTAAAACTGAAAATATATTTTTAGACTTTTTATGTATTTATTATTAATTTAAAACTATTTAAAACTAATTAAAATGCTAAAAATAATATTTAAACTAATAAAATTATGGAAAAATACTTTTATGACTTTTATATTTATCTTAATCTAGGAAAATTGAAAATATATTTTTTAAGCTTTTTCTCGATTTATTTGTATTAAAAGCTATTAAAAATGCCTAAAACTGCTTTTAATTAAGAAAATAGCAAACTATTATAGAAAATTATGAAAATTTCAGGAAAAGTCTATTTTAATCTATCGAATCTAAGAAAATAGAAAACATGGGCTTGTGTGGTAGATTATGGAGCTAGCTTGTAATCGCTATAAATAAGCACTTTTGATAAGCTAAAAGACACAAAAGCTACCAACTTGATACTGAAGCTATGAAATGCTTAAAGTGTCAACATGCAACAAGAAACAACTGGTTTTAACCTCTAAATTACAAGATGCTATGATTTGGTGATTTGAGCTTATTGTACAAAACAGTTTTGAGTATGCTACTTTGAGCTTAAGCACAGACTACCAAATAAGCTAAAACTGAAAAGCAATAATTGGAACTTGTACTAGACCTGGTTGGCTACCTAGAAACCAAAGATGAGATCCAGATAAGCTAAAATGAGCTTGTGAGAAGCTTTTTAAAAACTGATGAACACTGATTGACTGGTTAACTTAAACAATATGGACAAATCTAAAAAGCTATTGCAGGTTAGGTAAGTAAGCTAAAATTGGAAAAATGAAAACTGGAATATTAAGACAGCTATGTGAGCTACTCAAAAAGCCAAAAATAACAAACTTAGGCTAACTAATAAGCTCTATGAGAGCTTGTGAAATAGGTAACCCAATCTGTGCACAGGGCACTTTCTCAGTCAAGGGGTCCAAAAGAAGCTACAAAATAAGCTATCTATGAGCTAATTTTATTAAATCTAGTATTTTTATATTTTTATTTAGCAGCTAAATATTATTTTCCCAAAAGGAATTAAGCTAAAACTTACTATTGAATCCTACACAAAATTATTCATTTTATTCAAAAACCACTTATTCTAAATTTTTGACTTTTTTAATTGTGAACAAGTTTGACTTTTATGAACTTTAAATCAATCTTGATTACTAATTATGATGTAATAAGCTATGTTGAGATGAGATTAAGCTAGGTGATCAAATTTTAAACAACTATGATGAAATTTATCTTCTAAATCATAACAGTAAACTGACAAAGATTAGATTAAAATGATTTTGACTTTTTTACTAATAAGTACTAGTTTTTATGGTTTAACTTGACTATTTAGAACTAATATAGCATGCTTCAAACAAGAACTTAACTACAAACAACTCCTAACTCAGTTTAATTAGCAGATCCAAACATTCCTTTAATGAACTGTTTTGAAGAGTTTAGTATTAAAACAAATGTGTAGACCAAATAACTGCTTAATATCTTAAATTAGTTATAATAAAATGATTGAACCAAATTAACACTATTTAAAAGCTTAAACTAAGAATTGGAAAATTTGAGGAAATGCCTTACAAAATGAGTTTATGCACAAAATGGAGACCCAAGATCTGAGAACCCACCCTATTGCTTCCCAAGAAGCTCTAAACCCATAAGCAATCCAGAAATCACCATGCTTCAGCTTCCTTGCACCTTCTTCATGATTTTTTATTTTAAGCTAATTTTTTTATTTTTGAGAATTTTTGAATTAGAACTCTAAACTGAACTTAAATATATCTGATGGTTTATATAAGCTATAGAAGAGCTTATTTTAGCTTAAGAATCCAAAGTAACAACTACAAACATCATTTGACTAAATTGAGATTTTTTAAGGTGAAAATTGCATAAACTTGATTCGAATTCCTTAACTGAAATTGAAACTGCAAATATGTTTTTATTACTTGAACTAAGATTACAAAGCACTTGGAAACTTTAAAATGTACTGGAAATTTAAATTTTACAAAAACGACATAAGCTTAAATTAAAATTACACTAGACTTTTTCATCAATGCTTCCCACTTGTATATATTGATATTTTCCAGCTCTGTCGACATCCTTGAGCAAATCCCACCATTTTGAACCGTTGGATTCAACCTACTCATCAGTATTGCCAAATGGCGATTTTGGCGCCAAATATTTCTTGAGCAGGTTTTCGCATTAATTGGATTTGGATAATAGTGGAGGTGGAAGGGAGTGGGTAAGCAGGTGGAGATGGTGAAGGTGGAGGGCAAGTGGTAAATACCACTGGTATTGGGATTACGAGGGGTGAGGAGACAAGCTACAGTGGTAGCGGTTTTATTTCAAATTTAAAAGTTCAGGGTTAGGTTATTTGACCTGGATTTGGGCTTAGAGTTAGTATAGGATCCGTTTGGTTTTAAGCTTTAATAACCACAAGGACCAAAAGTGTAAATCTGCCAAACATTAGGGACTGAACCTGTCAAGTTTCCAAGGGTGAATTTTTGCCAAGCTTCAATAATATAAGGACCTTAATTGATAATTTCCATTTTTGTAAATCCAGGGACCAAAACTATCAAGTTTGAAACTTGAGGGACCAAAAATGTAATTTCTCCAAAGTTTATCATAAGGACCATTCTTGTCATTTATAAATAGTACAAGGTTAATATTTTGATAATTTTCACTTTTTAAATTAACCAAGGACTATATTTGACAATTTTCAAAGTTTAGGGACTAAAGTTGTCATTTTGTGATTTTTGAGCTTTAAAGGGTTTGTTTTGACAACTTTTGAATCTCATGGACCTAAAATGATATTTTACAAGTTTTTGAATTACCAGGGACTGTTTTTGACAACTTTTGTAACTTGGGGGACTAAAACTGCCAATTATGCAAACTTGATACGTTTTTCATCTGATTTTGATGTTTTGCATTTAAAACATATAAAACACTTGTTTGTGATATTTTATCATTTTGATGTGTTTCGAGTGTTTTCGGATGTTTTGGCATTCTAACAAGATAAAATGATGAGTATTTAGACACTCATCGGTTGTTATAGTCCCGATCATCCGATTAAGGATGTGACTTTCACTCGGACTATTTAAACAAATTCCCAAAGACCGGATCCGCCAACCAAAACCAAGGGCGACTAAACCACCGAATCATTCACATAGGGTTAACCTCACCAGAGAAGATCTTTTTCAAAATCACCAGTACCTTCAAACACTTTCCAAGGTACTGATAAGCCAAAAGTTTCTCAAGCAGTACCTTCTCAAAGTACTGCTAGATTTTCACCCAATCAAGGTACGGATAGCACTTTTTGGAATAAAAGCCCAAGGAGATCTGATTACTATCAATCTAGAAGGCGTTACACCTCAACAAGAGTATCTAGATCAAAGAACTTTACACCAAAAGTTAAAACAATTTGGGTTAAGAAAGAAAGTACCGATGGGAACAAACAAGACTTTCAAAGAAGTGTGGTGAAACAAAGATTTTGTTAAAACAATAAAGAGAATTTGGATAAAATGAGATTTTATTGAAAAATCAACACAAGTTTTGGAACAACCAAAGATACTTGATCATGTGCTTAAAGACATGGAAATTACATACTTAAAAATTTAAGTATGTAACTCCATAAAGGAACACAAATCAAGAATGGCTTGGGTTCCTAAAATTAACTAACTCTTTTATCTTTGTGTGGCAACCCAGAGAGGAACTTAAAGATCATTTAATTGTTGATAGTGGTTGCTCGAAGCATGACAGAGACAAAGAGATTTTGTCGATTTTAGATCTTATTGTGGAGGAAGAGTTGCATTTGGAAATGATGCTAGTGGAGGAAGAATAATCGCAAAGGAACCATCAAGGCGAAGCATAGATTTTGAGAATGTTCGCTATGTGAAGGAGCTCAAGTTCAATCTTTTGTCGGTCTCTCGATCCGTGATGAAGCACCATGTGTTGTTCATCGACACGTAATGTCTCATTCTTTCCCTTAATTCAAGCTTATTGATGATAACTTGGTAGTACTGAGAGTGCCAAGAACTAATGATGTGTACAGTCTGGATATGAAGAGTCTTCACTCTTCTGGAAGATCAACTTATTTAGTAGCAAAGGCAACTCTTGAAGAAGCACATCAATGGCACAAAAGATTAGGCCATGTAAATTTCAAGAATATCAACAAGTTGGTTAAAGGAAAATTAGTTAGAGGTTTACCCACCAAAACATACAAGAATAATCACTCATGTTTGGCGTGCAAGAAAGGTAAACAACACAAAGCTTCATGCAAGAAGATTGAGGAAAACCATTAGAGAACCTTTGGAGTTCTTTGCGCATGGATTTGTTTGGACTGCTTTCATTCTTTAGTCTAAACAAGAAGAAGTACACGCTGGTTGTGATGAGATGATTGCGAGATTTAGTTGGGTCTTTTTCGGGTTTTAAAGATGAAACCTTTGATGCTATTCATGATCTTATAATAGCCCTTGAAAATCAATTGAGACTCAAAGTAAGAGGTATTAGATGTGACAATGGGATGAATTCAAGAACAAGCTTATGGATGACTTTTGTGCCAAGAAAGGAATCAAGAGGAGTTTAGTATTGCTAGAACTCCACGGCAAAATGGTGTTGTAAAGAAAGAATGAACTTTGATTGAAGCGGCCTGTAACAATGCTTGCAGATTCCTTCTACCTATTCAATATGGGTCAAGTTGTAAGTACCGCTTGCTATGTGTTGAATAGAGTTTCACCACTAAACCTCGAGATAAAGACACCTTATGAGTTCTTGATGGGAATCAAACCTAATATACGCTTTATGAAACCTTTTGGATGTCCTCGACTATTCTCAATACTATTGATGCTTTGGGAAAATTTGATGGCAAGTTAGAAGAAGGATACTTATTGGGATATTGTCATCGACAACAAAGGATTTAGAGTGTACAACAAGGTCACCAAGAAGGTTCAAGATTGTCTTCATGTTGAATTTTTAGAAGATCAAGAAAATCGAAGGGTAAAGGTCCCGATTGATGTTTGATCTTGAGGTTTTGACTCCTTCTATGAATTATGTTCTGTTAGAGAAGAAAATCAAGTCGATCACAAAGAAGAAGATTTACAAAGACATTGTTCATGGAGTCAACATTAGACTTGATGTTGTTCCGATGAAGAACCTATAACTTTCGAGAAGGAGAAAAGTCATCGATGAACCAAAATCCACTTTGTCTGCTGAAGATCAAGTTATTCAAGATGAACTTAATAGAATGCTTTTTCAAGAAACAATAGCACAATCTTATGAGGATGAACAAAGGAGAGCTTTTGAAGAAGGAAAGAAAAGGGTAAGTATATGAGAAACCCTCACAAGACTTTTGATCACAAGACTTTGGATCAAAGTACCGCACCTATTGATGAGATTTTGATGATGATCAGACCATGCACGGTTTAGAAGATACTAATGATGAATTAGATGATGAAGGTATTTTCTCACATTCCAATGAAAGAGCTGATTTCACAAATTTGGATGATGATCTTGAAGTACCACAGACTCCTACATTAAGGATTCACAAAGATCATCCCGTTGGTCAAATAATTGGTCCTTCTACTTCTGGAGTGCTTACAAGAACCAAGGCTAAAGGCTTCTCTAAGCCACATAATGCTTTACTTAGCTTTGTGTACAAACAAAACAGGCTGAATCATAAGGATCACCAAACCTGCTTATTCACTTGCTTTATCTCTCAAGAAGAATGCAAGAATGTAGCTCAAGCATTAACTAAAGAGAGTTGGGTTGAAGCCATGCAAGAAGAACTTCTTCAATTCAAACTTCAAGAGGTTTGGGTACTATGTGATCTACCAAATGGAAAGAAAGTCATTCGTACAAGATGGGTTTGCAGAGTAAAGAGAGATGAAAGAGGGAATGTCATCAAGAACAAAGCACGGCTAGTAGCACAAGGTTACGCATAACAAGAAGGAGTAGATTATGATGAAGTGTTTGCTCTCAGAAAAGGATTGAAGCCATTCGAATATTTCTTGCTTTTGCATCATATATGGGCTTTCTTGTTTATCAAATGGATGTCAAAAGTGCCTTTCTTTATGGTACTATTACATAGGAGGTCTATGTCAAACAACCTCCGGTTTTAAGGATCCCGCCCATCCAAACAAAGTCTACAAAGTTGTTAAGGCTCTTTATGGCCTTCATCACACCTAGAGCTTGGTATGAAAGGCTCTCACTTTCTTATTGCAACATGGTTATGTGAGGGAGCCATTGACAAGACTTTGTTTATTAGAGAGATAAGAAGGATATCAAGTCGGTTTAAGTTTATGTAGATGATATCATCTTTGGAGCTACAAAACAGTTCATGGTGAAGGAGTTCGAGCGGTGATGCAACATGAATTTCAAATGAGTTCTATGGGTGAATTAACTTTCTTTTAGGTCTTCAGTTAAACAATCAAAGGAGGAATTTTCATAAGTCAAGACAAGTATGTCTCGACATTCTTAAGAAGTTCAATTTTAATGCTATGAAGCATGTCACTACACCTATCAAATCTATCAACTCATTGGGCAAGGATGAAGATGGTCAACCTGTTGAAGTCAAGTCGCATGGATCTATGATTGGTATCTTATATATTTAATCGCATCTAGGCACGATATCATGTTTGTTTGTCTGCTTATGTGCAAGATATCAAGTCTCACCTAAGGTCTCTTATATGAATGCAAAGAAGAGAATTTTTAGTTATTTGAAACAACAACCTAAGTTAGGGTTGTGGTATCCAAAGGATTCACCTTTTCACTTGGAAGCTTTTTCGATAGTGATTATGCAAGTGATAATTATGATAGAAGATCAACCACCGGAGGATGACAAGATCTTGGAAGAAGATTAGTCTCATGGCAATGTAAGAAGCAAACTATTGCAAAGAACATCATCCACCGAAGGTAATATGTTGTCTGCTTTAAGTCATGCGGACAAGTCTTATGGATGCGTAATCAACTTTTGGATTATGGGTTCAACTTCAAGAATACCCTATCAACATTGATAATGAAAGTACGATTTGTATTGTGAAGAATCCAATTTATCACTCCAAAACCAAGCACATTCAGATTAGGCATCACTTTATCAGAGATTGTTATGAGCATAGGCTTATTAATGTTGTCAAGGTTCACACAGATGATAATGTAGCTGATCTACTCACAAAAGGATTTGAGGTTTCAAGATTCAATCACTTGGTGGTGAGTATTGGTATGATTAATTACTAAGCTACATTTAAGGGGAGGACTGAGTAGTTAGTTAGACAGTCCTATGCATTGCTTGAGGGGAGGCAATTCAATGCCTATTTGAAGTTTTCACATTTACTATTCATCGAATCACTTTCTTTTGTAAACATTAATCAATGGCGAATCGAAACACAGTTTCTAAACACAACATGGTGGCTAATTTGGAAAAAACTGAAGCTAATGTCACATTCCATGACATCATTGATTTCCTCACTGGATCTCCAATCAGTTATGCACTTTTGGTGGAACCAGATGTTATTAACCCATGGATTCAACAGTTTTGGGCGACTGCTAGAACTCACATGGAGATTGATAAGATCGTTTATGAGCTCTAGGGGATAACAATAACAACGATTATAATGCACAGAGGAATAAGAAAACATCGTTTGTTATTATTAACAAAGTTATTCGTCATCATCTCTACCACTAAACACTAATATACTAAATACTAACTTAGGCGTTTACATGAACATACGCCTAGGAACTAACTAACTAACCATCACCCTAGGCGTCCCCTAAACGCCTGTACACACACACACCTTTGGTGTTCACATCTTGACACGTTAAAAATCTAATTCCTTGCCTCTCTTTATATACTAGAGAGTCTAGGGTTACAATTGACTACTAGGGACTAAATAATAAAGTCTTCTTTAACAAGTAAGTCCCTTGTCTTTCTTTGTCTTCATAATTCCTTTATCTTTCATATTTTGTAATAATCAACTCAAATATAATTCCTAACAATCTTCCCCTAGTTGATAATGACAAAACCAAATAAGCACGAACTTCCCCTGAAGTTAATATGTCATGAAAGATAAGAACTTCCCCTTAATCATGCAATCACCAAGAATCTTCAAGTTGCAAATCTTCTATGTAATGCCTTCAAGTTGCTTGAGATTTTTGTTTGATCGATATACTCTAACCAAACTAACTTTAAGTAGCTTGTAAGGGCTTAGCAACCTCGGATAAATCCTAAGTCACTAACAATGAAACACTGAATAAACTCTATTAAGTATGCGAAATTTACTTCAATAAAGCTAAGAAGAATTAACTTTAACTTTAACGATTATATTAAAACTCTGAACCTGCTTGATACAAAGATTCATTAACAATCCCTAACAGCTCTAATATCAAACTTAGCAAACTCTAATATTGCACGTACGTCTAATGTCAATCTAGGGGTCTTTTATAGGCATAAGGATAACCCTAGTCGGTTTACAACTCTATTCCTTATACGACAAGTAATACTAAACTAAACCGAGAACATTCTAGAATTACATAATAATCCTTAACGATTGCATAGCAGCCCTTTATCCTTGCAAGACTTTGATGAGTGAGCAAGACTTTGACTTTCTTCATTAAGCAGTTATTTGACTCTTCAAGACTTTGATTCTTCAAAGCACTTTGACTTTCTGTATCCCAACAATCCTCCCCTAACTTGAATTCTACTTGCTTGATTTCAAGTTCTTTTGTATATTTAACTTTAACATCTTTATCTTCAAGGAAAGATTATGTCTTTATCTTCAAAGTTTGTCTTTGTAGTCCTTGTGCTTGTATTATCATCATCAAAGTAGTCTTTATCGCAATTCTTTACAAAGAACAATCGAAGCTCCATCTTTTCAAAGAACTATGACAATTTGTACATCGCTCATTAAGTTTCAGTCTATTCTCATCACTTCCATGTGTGTAAACTCCTGTGAGAGGTGAATCATTGAAATTTTAATGGTTTTGATGTCTCTTTACCAAATCCATTAACTATGGAGTAGCCAATGTTTAGGTGTGTAAGACCATGGTACATTAATAACCATATGATTTTTAGCAAATCATTAGCTATTAATGGATTTGTTTTATCTTTACCAAAAGCCGTACTGTTGGGAATTATGTGAAGTTGGATTATCACGACATTATCGCCAAAGGTTTCTGGCAAGGAGAAGCGTAATCTGCTTTCAAGAGATGATTCTCATGAAGAGTACAAGCATTACCGTATTATCTTTGAAGGGTGAAAGTCGACTAGGATCGCATGCGCTATCTCGAATTAAATGTTAACTCTCCATATTCTTGTATGGCCCAAGGTTGCATGGGCAGTATTATTAGACTACTCTATATTTGTTTAATGTTTTAGTCATTAAATGCATGCAAACATGTTTAGTCGATTGAGTAGTAAGAGATTAGGGTTCCTTGTTTATAAAAGGAACCACATAGTTTGTAATAGACAACCAACTTATCTGAAACATAGAGTTTCAGTGAATAAAAAGATCCATAGAGGATCTAAGTGTTCTTAGTTATAACATCTTGTGTTTACTTTCCGCTTTAGAATACAAGTGTTAGAGACTGTCTATTAGTTTGCTTATGATTACATAGGCAACACTAACGATCCACGAGTGCTTAAGATCCGCCAAGGTCCGAGTGTTTTCAACAGTGGTATCGAGCCCTGGAGAGTCTCTAAAATATCGAGAACCTTATTTACCTCACCCCATACAACCAAAAACATATTTACAATGCTCGAACTGATGATGAATCGAAGTCACCACCAACAACATCAAACACAACACCACCTCTATGCAAAGAATCGAGTCTATCCAACAAGAATGGTAAGTTTCTTACCTAAAGAAAGAAGAGTATGATCATGGACCATGAAGATGCGAGCTGGATCTCCAATATTGATTGGAATCATGGGAGATAGTGAAGAATGGTAACGATCAAAGAAGACCATCCCAGATCTAGATGGTAAGTTCACCATTGCTCCTCCCAAAACCTACTTTCAAGAGATTCTAGCAAGACAAAGAGAGCATAAGGTTAGAACCATCCTTCTTCAATCCATTCCCCGAAGATCACTTAGGTGATTTTCACCACATGGTTGATGCTAAGGACATCCGATGGCTCGAAAGCTAGGTTTGGTGGGAACGAAGAGTCAGGGAGGATGAGGAAGTCTATGTCGAGACAACACTTCCAAGAGTTCAACATCTCGAGGAAGAAGGTATCCATGAGGGATATGATAGGTTTCACAAGATTCTCGAGTCACCGAATCACCGAATGCGAAGCCCGACAATGATGATTGCAACTCTAAGTTTCTAAGATCTTTGCCCATCATGGTTACATGTGAGCATAGCTCGAAAGCTAAAGGTGGGCGGACATGCTCACCTTGATGAACTATACAACAAACTCGGATCTACGAACTCGATGTCGATCTCCCTACGTGCATCCTCTTCCGTCATACACCTTTGTTAGGACATCTCACTCCAATATGATGATGCATGCTTCAAGTCCATCTTATATGCCATCATCATCTTATCGTCCCACTCCTTCACATCCTCAAGCCAAAGTGGCAAGATATTGGAGGATGTTCTTCATTCTTTGTTGCAGATTATGATTCTCAAGAAGACCGGTATATGAAGACTTTGATCGGTGGACCCACTTGATATGGAGGAGATGAAGCCGAAATGGCAGTGGCCATGCTTCGAGAGATATCAAGAGGTTCGAGGAGAAGGCTGGAAGGAAGTTTGGGTTCAAGGAAAGGATCCACTCGGTTTGATAGGAGAAAGGTCAAGTGTTTCTCTTGTCATCGATGGGTCATTTCTCAGAGAGTGCAAAGACAGAAGAGTGAAGAGAGTACTAGCTACACTTCCTATCAACAGAATCGGAGAGCTAGCTCTTTGACTCTAGTCACCATGGATGAGCAGTCAACTGGCCGCACATGAACCTCTCGATCGAGGAAGCTCGATGTCTGAGAAGCTAGGATTGTCGGCAAGGTGCACTTTGAGGATAGGTATAATCGGTTTGCCTTCATGGGTCTTTCTCGTACACAACTCAGATATTTGGTTGTAGTGAAAGATACAATGAACTGAAAGAAGCTTATGATACTATGAAACCTAAGTACAATGCATGCTATGTTGATAATGAAGCTTATAAACTCTCGTTAAAACATTAGAAAGACAAAAGGTTTGGTTTCAAAAGAATCGGATAGCTTATGAAGAAAAGATTAAGGTGTCAGAATTTGATCTAGATATTGCTAATATTAACTTTAAACGACCGAAAAAGAAAAAGATGACACTATTATCGAGAATCTAGAGCTTAAAGAGAAACTTGCAGAGAAATAGCTAGACATAACAGCTGGCAAAAAGGTGTTTCAACTTAGCTAATGAAATATATAGTAGTCAATCTGAGACCTCAAGGATAGGTATGGGCTTTCAAAAATATGTAGGTCCGTGGTTAAGTATGATGGGCGTAAATCTACACCGCAGCTTAGAACACTATAGAAAGGAAGGTGATTTACATGTCAGTCCCTAGACCTATTAGAGGTGAATTCATGCCCACCGACTTATCTATCATCGTTGACTTTGATGGATCACACCATTTGTATGGCGTAAAGTCAAATGACTTACTGCACTGGATGCTTCATCTTATGACTTTGTCTCTTTCTCTCGATGGTGACAATTCACCTGATCAAGGGTCTTCGCTACCGTGATTCAAATGAGAAGTCGACCTCCCAAGCCCTCACCGAGCCTACTCCCGAGCCTCGCACTCAAATCTATTTACAAGCCTTCTAGGATAGTCAAGTGTCCACTTCAAGCCTGCTTTCTCCCAAGACTTATCTTTCAATCTTTGCATAATTTGTCTGTTAAAAACAATTCCTTTAATGTTTCTAGTTTAAGTACTTCTACATGTAATCGAACATCTTCTTTGTTGAATACATCTTCCAAAAGGAAGACATGTTTTGTGTGTGGAAGTAAAATTCATCTTATTAAGGATTGTGATTTTTATGAGCAAAGATTGGGTGTCAGTACTAATTAGCAGAAACAAAGACCAGTGTGGACCAATGTTAAAAATATTCCACCTTATGTCCCACAAGCTAGAACTGACTCTCCTTGGAGGAGATCAGCTGATAGACCTTATGTGCAACCCACTAGCCCATACTTTAAACATGGATATTGGCCTACTTATGTAGACTCTAAAAAAAATGGGAAAGGATGTTGGGGCACTGCTGTCAAGTCCTCAAGAGTTGTTCTTGGAATAATAAGAGACCTAAATATCAATGGAAACCCAAGAACAATGGTAGATCTTACTCTTTGCTAAACCTAAATCTAATGATCCATTAAGGTGTTCAAGTCAAGAATGACTTGAGCCTCCTTGGTATACTAACATTCTTTTGTATATATGTTTGTTTCGTAGGATCATCCCCTTAGCATAAAGATATTGGTATTGTTGATAGTGGTACGCTCAAGAAGTATGTCCGAAATAGAGATATGATGTACAATTTGTTCCTATTGAAGAAGGAGGAATGTGACCTTTGGTGGAAGTGATGGTAGAATTATCGAAAGGCACCATCAAGACACCTCTTCCGAACTTTGAGAATGTGTACTATGTTGGGAGCTTGAACTTCAACTTGTTCTCGGTCTCACAAATTTGTGACACCAAGAACAAGGTACTCTTCTCAAAATGAATGTCTTGTACTTTCTAAAGAATTCAAGCTTCCGTAAGATACCTCAATTCACCGAGAGTCCCTCGATCTCACAATCTATACACGCTCAACCTCAATGAAGTTCACCCCGAAGGTGACCTCACTTGTTTGTCGGACTATGGGTATAACTTCATGAACACAACTCTTTTATTGATAATCGTAGTACCATATGCATTGTCAAAACCCAGTTTCACAAGAGAACCAAAATATTGAAATCAAACACCACTTTATTAGAGATGCATATGAAAAACATTTGATAAATGTGGCTAAAATTCACACAGATGATAATGTGGCTGATCTGTTAACTAAAGCTTTTGATGGACCAAGGTTTCAACACCTTGTGGTCAATATTGGGATGCTTAACCCTTAACTGCAAAGTTTAAGGGGAGGCATAGGCCTCAGGGGAGGCATAGGCCTTAGGGGAGGCATATGCCTCAAGGGTTTGTTTGTCTGTTAGTTTATTAGTTAAAAAAAAAAAAAAAAAAAAAAAAAAACTAACTTTCTCTTGCAGGTGTGTTGTATTTTTTATGGTTTTTAACTCACCGGATATACCTTTGTGTATCAAAGAGTTAACTAGTCCAAAGGGTACAACTTTGGTAAAGACATGTCAAATCATTAATAAATGTAATGGTTTGCTCAAAATCATAGGTCTCGCAACCACCCATGCTTAATTCTTTGAGTGTTGTATGGTCATCAATTCACCATGGTCTATTCCTTTTTGGAATCCAAGAATTGACAAGCCCACAAGTATATGGATTGTGGTAAAGGCAACTATCTCCATATTTGGTTATCAATTCACCAATTCTAAGAATTGACTAGTCCTGAGCAAACGGCTACAGGTAAAGACAAGTCAAATCCGTTTATATGGTTTCTGGTTTGCCTATAAATCAGATGGTTATCAGTGTACCATAGTTTTCGAACTTAAACATTTGGCTACTCTAGTAGTAATGGCTAGTGGTAAAGAGACAACAAAACCATTGTTTCAATGATTCACCTCTCTCAGGTGTGACCACACCTGGATGTGATGAGAATAGATTGCAACTGATAAGTATTGATGTACATTATGTCGTTTGTTGCTGCAAAGACCTGGAGTTTCAAAGTTTGATCATCATAGAGATGATATTCTTAGTGGTTCTTTGCTACTGATGTGTAGAAACAATCCTCTAGTACTGAAGTGTCAAAAGATCTTTCAAGGTTAGGAAACTGGAACTTAACCAAGTCAAATTCCGTTTAGGGAGGATTGTTGGGAATTATGTGAAGTTGGATTATCACGACATTCTTCGCAGAAGGTTTTCTTTGAAGGAGAAGCGAATCTCAAGAGGTGATTCTCATCAAGAGTACAAGCATTACCGTGTTACTGCTGAAGGGTGAAAGCTGACTAGGATCAGCATGCGCTATCTGAATTAAATGCTAACTCTCCATATTCTTGTATGGCCCAAGGTTGCATGGGCACTATTATTAGACTACTCTATATTTGTTTTAATGTTTTAGTCATTAAATGCATGCAAACATGTTTAGTCGATTGAGTAGTAAGAGATTAGGGTTCCTTGTTTATAAAAGGAACCACATAGTTTGTAATAGACAACCAACTTATCTGAAACATAGAGTTTCAGTGAATAAAAAGATCCATAGAGGATCTAAGTGTTCTTAGTTATAACATCTTGTGTTTACTCGCTTTAGAATACAAGTGTTGAGACTGCTCTATTAGTTTGCTTATGATTACATAGGCAACACTAACGATCCATGAGTGCTTAAGATCTGTCAAGGTCTGAGAGTTTTCAACACGTACCCTTTTGGACTAGTTAGTTCTTGCAACCATGGTAAACTAATTACCATATAAATGGTTTTTCCACAGCCTTTACCACAAGCCATTTTTCTTGTGGGCTAGCCAACTCTTTACATTTGCTGATATGGTGAGTTGATTACCATACAACTTATTAGCAAGTTGTCAACTATATAACGGATTTGAGATATCTTTACCAGAGCCGTTTGCTCATGGATTAGCCATCCTTTTGTTAAACATGGTGAACTCGATAACCTTTTGTTGTAACCATCTCAAAAACCATTTATTGCGCTTAACTTTGTTTCAAAATATTTTACACTTAACAAAAGTTTTCTTTTAAAATCATTTATCGGTTTTAGTCTCGCAAGCGATACTTTGGTTAAAGTATTGTTTGTCCAGAAGATTTTGAATAAAGTACTTATTTTTCAAAAATTTATACAATTAAACATCATACCAAGATTTATGCTTCATCATCACCATAGTTGTCCATCCGATATATAATTCAATAACCATTAGGGTCGTTTCATTCTCTTCTTCAACTTCCATTCCATGATCCAAAGATCCTTCTCATAAGATCACTAGTCAAAGGATATCTTCTTTCACTAACATATGGATCATAGTTCCATCTTCCAATTCCAAAGCATACACTCCCGATTCTTCAAAGAATCTCCACATAATCTCCCAATTTTCTTGATTTAGCCGATTTCTTGGTGCTTGTCTCCTCGGTTTCCCGAGATAGTTGTCGATCTCCTAGCAATACTAAGCCAACTCCAGTTGATGGAATATGTTCAAAGTATTCTAGCACTAATTGATATAGCTGAAACAGATCTGCTCTATCTATTATGTGCAGTATATCCCATAGAAAATTGAATACTCTAAAGCTTTTATCCTCCCTATGGAACATCAAATAGTTTCCATCTTTTGATTCTAAAACTTCAAATGTAGTTATCTTGGACTTCTTTACTGCAGCATCTTTGGATTTAGGATGACCAAAGTCAACAACTCTTATGTAATTTCTCAGCTCATCAACTGTATCAGATCTTAACTCAATCTTCTTTGATGACCTGCTCACTTCATTTGTTCTTTTTCTTTTAAGCTTCTTTAGTATCATCCTCCTTTTGCTTATCATCATCTTTAAAAGAAATAATACTATCAACATGCTTTTGATAAGCTTCTAACAAAGATTATATAAATCTTTCATCTCTAAATAGTTAAACTCAGAACCCAAGATATCCTTGACTTTTAGATAAGCCATCATGGCATTTCTTTCCTTAGCTTTACTAGGTGGTCTTTGTGGTATTACTGACTTCAGTTCCTTCACTGGTTGAGCAATCTCATCATTATATTCAGCTTGAAACTTCTTAGCAGCTTCTTTATTCTTGGCTACTTCAATTGCTCTTATTTCTGCCAAAGTGAGCTTTTTCTTCTTCTTTGTTTCCACCAGTTTGCCTTTGTCCTTAGGATCTAACACTGGTTGAGAAGCTTGAGGTTGTTCTTCAGCAACTCCTGGAATAGTAACACCTCTTGGTCTTGATAGATTTTGCAAAATTTGAGCAACTGTCTCATCATCACTTGCAGATGCTCAACCATGGGTGTATCGACTTCCTCTTCTTGTAGGACCGTTGAAGGACCACTTCTTCTTCAAAATCTAGAGTCCTTGGTGTGATTAACTCTTGTCTCAGATGTTCCTTGAATAACAACAAGACCTTGACCACCAAAGACCTTGATCATCAAGATTTCTACACCAAAGACTTTGAACTCGAGTTCTTTTAGGCTCATTACTTTCAATATTTACTTGTGCTTCAAGCTTTGAGGTTCATCTTCTTTATCTGCATGAAACTCAACATCTTCTTTCAAAGTATCTTGCTCCAGATTCCTCCCCAATTTGATAGAAGATTGCTGTTGAACCCTTTTGCCCGTAGAATACTTTTGAAACTTCCTTCCTTTCTTCTGTTGAGACTTTACCCACAACCTGTGATGTTGAACCAGAGGCCAAACAAATTTCTTTAATCTTTTAAATTTGGTGTTCAACTTCATAAGTTGTGCACTTGAGTCAAGAGTTTTCTTCACCTCACTAACTCCCTTGTCAAACATAATTATCCGTAACCAATCCTCAGAGGTATAACACCGCATCTCCTCCGGATGATGGTGGGTTAATTCTGGTTCTCACTCAAGATATTTAGTATTTTGTGGAGATGGTGTAGGTGAAGTCTGCAGACCTTCTCAGGCAAAGAAGACTGTGAAGAAGAAGTATGTTGAGAAGCAAGACCTTGAGTTGATGCAAGACCTTCTCGCTCTTCACTTGCAGACCTCATCTCTAATCGCTTGAGCAATCTCCATCATTTAAGTAGTCAAAGGAGTATGCCTTCCAAAATCTATCACTCTTCTTAGCCATAAAGGTGAATATCTTTGTAGGTTGTACCACAACAGGTAATAAGCTCTCAGGCTTTGGTACATCATGAAGTTGTTTATTCAAGAAAACTTGAATAAATCTTGGATACATTAACCAGGGAGATCCATTATAAATGTGAGATATCATACCATCTAGAATGAGTCTTGAAAAGTTAAAGACACGATTTGTAGCCAATCCCACTAAAGCAGATGCTATAATAGATCCAAATTGCTCCCATAAAGTACTCTTAGAACTGATACAATGAAGCAAGACATGTACCAAGTACTTCCAATGTGGAAAAAACAAGGGTTTCTTAAATGTTGTTTCAGTTAAAGACCCTTCATACCCAATATCTCTTAAAGTATCCCAAAGAAGCTGTTTGTCAAAACGTATAGCTCCTTCTTCATCATCCAATAACAAATCTTCACGAATTGAGGCTTCACTAACTCTAATAACCTTCCCAGCAACCTTAACCTGTATAAATGACTCATCATTCTCCATGTGAGTTCTAGCAGTCGCCCAAACTGTTGAATCCATGGCTCAATAACATCTGGTTCCACCAAAAGTGCATAACTGATTAGAGATCCAGTGAGGAAATCAATGATGTCATGGAATGTGACATTAGCTTCAGTTTTATCCAAATTAGCCACCATGTTGTGTTTAGAAACTGTGTTTCGATTCGCCATTGATTAATGTTTACAAAAGAAAGTGATTCGATGAATAGTAAATGTGAAAGAGAGAGAAATATGGAAAAAATTGATAAGTATAAAGATGAGAGGAAAAATCGGAGGGTAGTTAGTTATAGGTAAGATTTGAAAAATCACAGCCCATAATAACAAAGTTACCGTTATTTGAATTTTAACCCATCTTTTGACCGTTGGAACGAGACGTTGATAAGACAAGCAATTGCTTTCACGCAGTGCGAGACTTTCCAAAGCAAGACTTTCATATAACAAAAGCGTTTTTTCCATTCTCTTCTTCACAATGGCAAAACTTCAAATAGGCATTGAATTGCCTCCCTCAGCAATGTATAGACTGGCTAACTAACTACTGGTCCTCCCTTAAATGTAGCTTAGTAATTAATCATACCAATACTCACCACCAAGTGATTGAATCTTGAAACATCAAATCCTTTTGTGAGAAAATCAACTACATTATCATCTGTGTGAACCTTGACAACATTAATAAGCCTATGCTCATAACGATCTCTGATAAAGTGATGCCTAATCTGAATGTGCTTGGTTTTGGAGTGATAAACTGGATTCTTCACAATGCAAATCGTACTCTCATTATCAATGTTGATAGGAGTATTCTTGAAGTTGAACCCATAATCCAAAAGTTGATTACGCATCCATAAGACTTGTCCCGCAACAACTTGCAAAGAACAACATATTCTCTTCAAGAGATGAGGTTTGCCGCAATAGTTTGCTTCTTACATTGCCATGAGACTAATCTTCTTCCAAGATACGGCATCCTCCAAAGGTTGATCTTCATCATAATTATCACCGCATAATCACTATCTCGAAAAAGCTTCCAAGTGAAAACGTAAATCCTTTGGATACCATAACCCTAACTTAGGTTGTTGTTTCAAATAACTAAAATTCTCTTCACCGCATTCATATGAGAGACCTTAGTGAGACTTGATATCTTGCACATAAGCAGACAACAAACATGATATCGTGCCTAGATGCGATTAAATACATAACACGACCAATCATAGATCAGATAGCTTGACTTCACAGTTGACCATCTTCATCCTTGCCCAATGAGTTGATAGATTTGATAGGTGTAGTGACATGCTTCATAGCATCAAAATTGAACTTTAAGAATGTCGAGACATACTTGTCTTGACTTATGAAAATTCCCTCCTTTGATTGTTTAACTTAAAGACCTAAAAGAAAGTTAATTCACCCATAGAACTCATTTGAAATTCATGTTGCATCATTTGCTCAAACTCCTTCACCATGGACTGCTTTTGTAGCTCCAAAGATGATATCATCTACATAAACTTGAACCAAGATGATATCCTTCTTATCTCTTAATAAACAAAGTCTTATCAATGGCTCCCTCCCATAACCATGTTGCAATAAGAAAGTAGAGAGCCTTTCATACCAAGCTCTAGGTGCTTGATGAAGGCCATAAAGAGCCTTAACAACTTTGTAGACTTTGTTTGGATGGGCAGGATCCTCAAAACCAGGAGGTTGTTTGACATAGACCTCCTCTGTAATAGTACCATAAAGAAAGGCACTTTTGACATCCATTTGATAAACAAGAAAGCCCATATATGATGCAAAAGCAAGAAATATTCGAATGGCTTTAATCCTTGCTACAGGAGTAAACACTTCATCATAATCTACTCCTTCTTCTTGTCTGTAACCTTGTGCTACTAGTCGTGCTTTGTTCTTGATGACATTCCCTCTTTCATCTATCTTTACTCTGAAAAACCATCTTGTACCAATGAATTTCTTTCCATCTGGTAGATCACATAGTACCCAAACCTCTTGAAGTTTGAATTGAAGAAGTTCTTCTTGCATGGCTTCAACCCAATTCTCTTTAGTTAATGCTTGAGCTACATTCTGGGTTCTTGAGAGATAAAGCAAGTGAATAAGGTGTTTGGTGATCCTTATGATTCAAATTATTTTGTTTGTACACAAAGCTAAGTAAAGCATTATGTGGCTTAGAGAAGCTTTTAGCCTTGGTTCTTGTAAGCACTCCAGAAGTAGAAGGTCCAATTATTTGACCAGTGGGATCTTTGTGAATCCTTAATGTAGGAGTCTGTGGTACTTTAAGATCATCATCCAAATTTGTGAAATCAGCTCCTTCACTGGAATGTGAGAAAATACCTTCATCATCTAATTCATCATCAGTATCTTCTAAACCAGGCATGGTCGGATCATCATCAAAAGTACTATCAATAGTGCAAAGAAGACTTTGATCCAAAGCATCGTGATCAAAAGCACCGTGAGGGTTTTCAGACTTACTCTTTTCTTTCCTTCTTCAAAAGCTCTCCTTTGTTCATCCTCATAAGATTGTGCTATTATTTCTTGAAAAGCATTCTATTAAGTTCATCTTGAATAGCTTGATCTTGATGAGACAAAGTGGATTTTGGTTCATCATCACTTTTCTCCTTCTCGACGCTTATAGTTTCTTCATCGAGAACAAGATCGCTCTAATGTTGACTCCATGAACAATGTAATCGTAAATCTTCTTCTTTGTGATTAGCTTGATTTTCTTCTCTAACAGGAACATAATTCATAGAAGAAGTCAAAACCTCAAGATCAAACATCCAATCAGGACCTTTACCCTTCTGATTTTCTTGATCTTCTAAAAATTCAACATGAAGACAATCTTGAACCTTCTTGGTGACCTAGTTGTACACTCTAAATCCTTTGCTGTTGGTACAATATCCCAATAAGTATCCTTCTTCTGACTTGCCATCAAATTTTCCCAAAGCATCAATAGTATTGAGAATAGTCAGAGGACATCCAAAAGGTTTCATAAAACGTATATTAGGTTTGTTTCCCATCAACAACTCATAAGGTGTCTTCATATGAGGTTTAGTGACTGAAACTCTATTCAACACATAGCAAGCAAGACTTACCAAATTCAAAATTGAATAGGTAGAAGGAATCAGCAAGCATTGTTTTGGCTACTTCAATCAAAGTTCTGTTCTTTCTTTCTGCAACACCATTTTGCTGTGGAGTTCTAGCAATACTAAAGTCTCTCTTGATTCCTTTCTTAGCACAAAATTCATCCATAAGCTTGTTCTTGAATTCAGTCCCATTGTCACATCTGATACCTCTTACTTTGAGTCTCAATTGATTTTCAAGGGCTATTATAAGATCATGAATAACATCAAAGGTTTCATCTTTAAAACATAAGAAAAAGACCCAACTAAATCTGCCGCAATTATCCTGTCACAACCAGCAGATTTCTTCTTTTTAGACTAGCAATGTAAACAGTCCAAACAAATCCATGTGCAGCAACTCCAAAGGTTCTCTAATGGTTCTTTCCTCAATCTTTTTACATGAAGCTTTGTGCTGTTTACCTTTCTTGCACGCCAAACATGAGTGATTATTCTTGTATGTTTTGGTGGGTAAACCTCTAACTAAATTTCCTTTAACCAACTTGTTGGTATTTTTGAAATTTACATGGCCTAATCTTCTGTGCTATTGATGTGCTTCTTCAAGAGTTGCCTTTGCTAGTAAACAAGTTGCTCTTCCAGAAGAGTGAAGAATCTTCATATCCAGACTATACACATCATTAGTTCTTGGCACTCTCAAGACTACCAAGTTATCATCAATAAGCTTGAATTGTGGGAAAGAATGAGACATTCGTGTCGTTGAACAACACGGTGCTTCTTGTCACAGATCCGAGAGATCGACAAAGATTGAACTTGAGCTCCTTCACATAGCGAACATTCTCAAAATCTATGCTTCGCCTTGATGGTTCCTTTGCCGCTTATTCTTCCTCCACTAGCATCATTCCCAAATGCAACTCTTCCTCCACAATAAGACCTAAAATCGACAGAATCTCTTTGTCTCGTCATGCTTCCAGAGCAACCACTATCAACAATTAAATGATCTTTAAGCTCCTCTTCGGGTTTCCGCACAAAGATAAAGAGTTAGTTAATTTTAGGAACCCAAGCCATTCTTGACTTAGGTTCCTTAGGAGTTACATACTTAAATTCTTTAAGTATGTAATTTCCACCGCCTTTAACACATGATCAATTATCTTTGGTTGTTCCAAAACTTGTGTTGATTTTTCAATAAAATCTCGCTTTTATCCAAATTCTCTTGATTGTTTTAACAAAAATCTCATTTCACCCACTTGCCGAAAGTAACGTTTGTTCCCCATCAGTACTTTCTTTCTTAACCCAGCTTGTTTTAATTTTTGGTCTAAAGTTCTTTGATCTAGATACCTTTTTTGAGGTGTAACGCCTTCTAGATTGATAGTAATCAGATCTCCTAGGGCTTTTATTCCAAAAAGTGCTATCAGTACCTTGATTGGGTGAAAATCTAGCAGTACTTTGAGAAGGCACTGCTTGAGAAACTTTTGGCTTATCAGTACCTTGTAAAGTGTTTGAAGGTACAGGTGATTTTGAAAAAGATCTTCTCTGAACCTGCTTGATACACAGATTCACTAACAATCCCTAACTTTAAGTAGCTTGTAACAAAAATCTCATGTTTAGGGGAAGATTCTATGGACGCTTTTACATGGTTTCTACAGGTTACTCTTAAAACTATTCTTCATGTTACTACTACTTGGTTTCAAATGTGATTATAGTCATCTTTATTAGTATTTTGAGACGTACTATGTTCTTCATGGCTGGAACTACAACGTATTTGTGATCATGGTGGTTAGTTATTCGACAAGTTCTTATGGTTATTTACATGCATCATTCGAGGGGAAGATTTTTACTACTACTTGTTGGTATTTATACTCCTGGTTCAGATTTCTTTTGCTTTAATTTCATTTTTAGCAAGCTTTTTGGTGATCTTCATGGCGGGTATCTTGAGGCATTAGAAGGATGGATTAGTTGTATGATATTGGTTCGTGGTGGTTGGAATCAAAGTTGCTTCTACTTAGCTTCTCCTAGTGGATTATGACAAAAAGGGGAAGAAGGCATTACATAGAAGATTTGAAACTTGAAGATTCTTGGTGATTGCATGTTTAAGGGGAAGTTCTTATCTTTCATGACATATGAACTTCATGGGAAGTTCGTGCTTATTTGGTTTTGTCATTATCAACTAGGGGAAGATTGTTAGGAATTATATTTGAGTTGATTATGACAAAATATGAAAGATAAAGGAATTATGAAGACAAAGAAAGACAAGGGACTTACTTGTTAAAGAAGACTTTATTATTTAGTCCCTAGTAGTCAATTGTAACCCTAGACTCTCTAGTATATAAAGAGAGGCAGGGAATTAGATTTTAAGGGTGTCAAGATGTGAAAACCAAAGGTGTGTGTGTGTACAGGCGTTTAGGGGACGCCTAGGGTGATGGTTAGTTAGTTAGTTCCTAGGCGTATGTTCATGTAAACGCCTAGGTTAGTATTTAGTATATTAGTGTTTAGTTGTAGAGATGATGACGAAGAACTTTGTTAATAATAACAAACGATGTTTTCTTATTCCGCTGTGCATTATAATCGTTGTTATTGTTATCCCCTAGAGCTCATAAACGATCTTATCAACATGCAAGCATACACACATACAATCGAAGACATAATGAAATCAATGAAGTAAATTACTTATCTTGATGTAAAATAGGGTATGAGAACCCTAAAATACTGTCCAAACCAGACTACAATCGTTTTAGGTTTTTACTCCACAAGTCTACCTCTTAAAATTCTGAAAATTCGATTTCTATATATAATTTTACAACTGCGACGGCGTCACCTTATAGTTGGGACACCGTCCGATCGTCATTAGGGTTTCGTCTTGGCCAATTCATCATTGGGATGGCGTCACGTTGTGGTTGTGACGCCGTCGGTCTTCAAGATGATGACGTCGTCTCGAATCGGATATAGGCCGCCCGAGAAGAAAAGTCTTCGTGACGCCTTACTCTTCAAAGCCCGGCGCCTTGGTGTAAATTAGCAAAAGGCTCGCAAAATTAATTACGTGAGAGGACGACATCGCCCTCTGTTTGGGACGCGTCGGTGTAATTCAGCGACTTGAGTGTCTTGATCTTGACTTAGCTATTTTCTTCATATATTCACCTTTTCGTCCAAAATGCATCATTCCAAAGATTTTGCTTCCAAGAGACTTAAAAGTGAAAAGGAATGAAACTAAGCGATAACGGATATAAAAGTGGGTGATTAAGGGCTTAAATGACCCCTTAAAAGTGTACGTTTTAAATCCTTATCAGTTACAAGATGAGGGTTTTTAAGCCAATCTACCCAACTAAAAGAAACCTTACATCTATGCTTAAACCAAAGAAAAGAACGAGCCACCACCTCATCGAAAATAATCGCCTTTGAGGGACGAACAGAACCAACGATTCTCTTGTTACGAAAGTTCCAAATGTACCACCACATGACATAACAAACTCCTTCAAGCAGATTTTTGTGTTTAGAATGAAGACGGATATTCAAGAGCCACTCTAGCCATTCCTCATCAGAAGAAACCTCCGTAACGTTTATATCCCACCAAAACAAAATCTTACGGAAAATCTCTCTAGCTATATGACAGGTAAAAAAATATGGCTAGTCGATTCCGCTTCCTTATCACATATAGGACATAAGATCGACTCGATATCCATACCTCTTTTAGAAACGTTCACCATATGTTGACTAAGTTATATTGTTATGGTCATAACTTATTCATACGAACTCGGATTTTGACGATTTGAGATGTCACGAGACTAGGACAAAGAGATATCTACAACTTCGATTTTGGAGAAATAGGACAAAACGGCGCACATGCACGCCCAAACGTGCGCCGAGTGGTTCATTTTCGTAATCCATTGAATCTTTGTTCATTTTCGCAAGTTCAATGTCTACAAGTCCGCATTCATAATTTTCTCTTTTGCAAATCAATATAATGTTTGTTCTGCCAAGAAAAAGTGAAAGAAAAACAAAATATTGGAACTGGTTTTGCGATTTTTATAGTGATACATGACTAGTCCATCAACCTACCACAAGTTCTGAGTTTAAGTTTAAAGGTGTCTTTGGTAAAATTAGCAGTGAGTTGTAAGCAGTAGCTACAACTCACAGCTTCTTAAAATAGCAAAGCTCACTGCTCCTTTATCAAACGAACAATCAAAATTAAAAAGCTCATCGCTCATCGCCCCAAAAAGCTCCGCGCCAAACATAGCCTAAAACTCAAACGTTTAAGATGCAAATGCGTGAGGTATTGTGTAAGTACCTATCTGATTGAACAAATGACCATATATAATTTAGACTATATGGTTTATTTATGTTAATCGTATTAGAGAAAACAAGAGCCATCAATATTTTCATAGTTTCAGTTTCGTTAAATTTGTAAATGCGACACATGCGTAAAACCTATCTTTTAAGAAGAAGGAAATATCCTCATATCCTTACAAAAGCAAAAAATACATTAGTATTCTTACAAAATTTGAAATTACGTCAATAACATTCAAAACTGATTTAGCTATGTATAAAGGGTGTTTAATAAATAAAAAATTCTTACATTTTTTATTTTATTTTAAGATTAGGGCTTAGACGCTCTATATGTGTGTATATATTTCTAATTAATTATTTTATGTGGATCGAATAACAAGTTTCTAGTTTTTCCTTTTACATCATTGACAGTAAATAGAACTTTTTTCTTAACTTTAGCAGAAAACAGCAACCATTATGATAATGATTATGTTATTGGTCTTGCTATTGTGTTTTTTTCTTTTTAGGTAATCATGGTTTTTAACTTGTTGGTTGACTAATCCACGTGACTTGAGACACCACCACACAAATTTAAACCAGATAAATCTCTCCTATTTTTTGGAAGGTTGGCGTGACATTGTTATTGTCTTCATGAGGCGCTTTATTTTGGATACTAACAATCCACTACATACCAATGGATGCATCTGGGCCATTGGATTAAAAAGACATCTTTTAATAATAAAAAATACGGAGGGACCACTCCTGCCAATTCAGCAAACTTACCCACCAATCCTACCCCAAACCTTTCACTTTCTCAAATTCCCCTATCAACAAAATCTACACTTTCTCTCTCTAACCAAAATAAAAAAATGCTATAAAAATTCAAAATCAACCGCTTTTAACCGTTAAAATCAAAGATAAAACACAAAAATGGAAGAATCATAGAATGTAGAAGCAGATCCACAAAAAAAACGGTTAAAAATGAACCTGCTGAATCTCGAGATGAAGGTATGATGCTTCCGACTAATTACTTAGATGTTTTATTAGAATCTCTAGTGATTTTGTATTTATTTATGAATATTATTGTTACTTATGAAGATTTTTGAGTATTTTTTTGTTGATTTTTGATGTGATACTGTGTGATGCATGTGATGATTATGTACTTGTTTGAGTTTTATTGAGGGATTGTTATAATAAATTGATTAATGTTGTTATAAAATACAGAAAAATAAATTTGTTTTGGTGTGATTTTTATTGTGATTGTGACATGCTTTTGGTTGTATTTTGTAGTATTTAAATTTGGTTGAGTTTCTGAGTAAAACACTTTGTACACATGGATGCACACCAAGTGTTTGATGAAATGTGTGAGTGAAAAGTATCATACGTGTAGTATCACCAGTGATATTTGAAGTTGAACTGTACATATGTATTATCACTAGTGATATTTGTATTATCACTTGTGAAATTTTTGTTTATTTGATAGGTTTTTTTGTTTACTTGTTAAGATTTATTATATGTCATGTATATTATCACTTTTGACATTTTATTGTTATTATTTTGTAATCATAGTTAAACTTTTTTTTTTGCAAAAAGTTTTGATGATATAATATTTACTGTGAGTAAATGTTGTTTTGTCGTCAATCAAATTTTTGACTCCATCTCCAGAGAATTAAAGGTATATTGTAACGTATAAGCATGTCTCCGTTAGAGAATTAACTATGATAAAACATTGAATATATGCGGCATACTTGATTTAACATTTAGCTTATATGTTATATCACCAGTGATACATACACATTCAGTAGAATGCGTATGTATACTTTCAGTAGAATTTTATAATGGTATCCCTAAAAACACGAATATTTATTCTATAGTATGAACACTTTGCTGTTTTTGTATATTTTAGTAGTTTATTGAGGGATTGTTGTGAAAGTTAGATGATTATTGTGATAATACGAGAGACTTAACATGCTAAAATAAATATTGTGATTGTAACATGCTTTTATTAGATTTGTGGTAGATATATGTGCATAATGGATAGATTGGGCATGCTTCGATATGTTTAAAAGCGGTATTTGACTCTAGTATTTGGTAGTATATCACGTATGATAAAACAGTTCCAATGATTACTTATTGTTAGTATATCACTTATGATACAACAGTTGCAACGATTGCTTATTTGTAGTATATCACATGTGATACAGCAGTTGTAATGATTGCTTATTGGTAGTATATCACATGTTATACAACAGTTGTAATGATTGCTTGTTGGTAGTATATCACCTATGATATTTGATGACGTATACTTATTCAGTATATATATCACGTATGATATTAAAAAATAATGAACTATTTATACACTAACATGGTATATATTTTATGCAGATTTGAATATAAAACTGATAACTATCAAGAAGCAAAAAAGCAGGGGCTGACAGTGAAAGGAAAAAGACCTTCGCGAAAAAACAACCAAGTCAAACTAAAGAAGTAAACAAAGAAAAAACATCATCACTGACAACACTAACAATACCAAGCAAATTAACAAAATCCACTGCTAGACCTTTAAGCTTAGAAAACACGAAGAACGAAAACAGAAACGAATACACCACCAACAAATTCTGAAAGAAACATCTGTGATATCACCGGTGATATAACAGGATCTACAACCACCAACACCACCAATAGTAACCGTTGAACTGACAACAGATACTGCATGTAAGAAAGCAAAGACAATTGCAGAAAAAGAAGAAGAAGAAGCTGCAAACTAAAAAGAATGAAGTGGGAAATAAGACAAAAGGAGGGGATGCTCATAAAGCTGGCAAGAACAAAGTTGTAAAAAATAAAAAGAAAAAAGCATCAATTAGTAATTTTCTTTTGCTACTTAAATTGTAATTTTCTCTTGCTACTTAAATTGTAAACAATAGTAATTTCTATTCAGTTGTAAATAATGCTTTTGGTTTATCTGAATATAACTTCTTTTGGTAATTTTATTAGAGTATCACAAGTGATATTAATGAAAAGTCAGATAAAAATACCATTGACTTCATGAAGAAAACTATAAAAACAAGTAAAAACTCACAAAGACCACATAAAAATTAATTCCAACTATTTATCACAAGAGATACATAAATTCTAATTTATAACAAAGACGGGGCTTGGAACCAAGAAGCTCAACCGCAATTGCTTTTCGCATAGCACCATCTTGACCAGTTACAATGATATTTGGATAACGCACAAAAGCTTTCTTGAATGCTTGGAGTAACCATACACAAGATTCAGTAGTTTCAATCTTAAGCAGACCATAACCAACAATAACACATCTCGTGTGATTGTCAATTGCAGTAAAAGGCACAAAAACCATCATATACCTGGAAGGAGAAATATTTCAGGTGATAATATATACAAAATATACAAAAAAAACAATGAAATCTCACATGAGATATTGCAAATTAAAAAGCATACTTGTTTGTTTTGTATGTGGTATAAAAAGAGACTATATCACCAAACTATTTGTGATTGCAATTTGCAAAAAAAATGGCTCAATCAAATGAAAGAATCAACAACAAGCTGGGTTGTGGTTCAAAAGCACAACTATGAGCTCCACAAAACATATTGAAGAAGCTCAAACAACTTTGATATTGCCTATGATATCATAAGATCCTCCATTACCAAAACTGATTCAACAAAATAAAAGAAAGTTGACACACCTGTAATATCACTGGTGATATCACATTTGATATCACCTGTGATATCACTTGTGATACAACTGAGAAACCAACAATACATAAAAGAGAAAAGGAGAAAAGCATAACCTCAAGTACAACACACTGGGTCTTTTTATCTTCTGCAATTAACCGAGTTACATGATTCCAAACAGGGTTTAAGTTGTAATCAACAACCTTTCTTTTGAACTTTTCAAGTGGCCGAATATATGCAATCACATAAGGATCAGATTTCCCAATCATTTCCATGTTTTTAAAATTATTTGCCTTCACGATTGTTAAGGTAAGCAGTCCTTGTGGCTTAAGCTCTAGGTCACTGCGCAATTATCAAACAGTACATCAAATTTGCATCACCTCATATATAGAGTGATGGAGAAAGCAAAATACAAAACGCACTAAAATAATTCAAAAGGACGCCATTCAGAAAAATAAAAATAAGCATCAACTAATGCAACATAGGATATGATTACTCATTTACAATAACTATAGTGCACTTTGATTAATTCCCTAAAGGTTGTTGTGGAAAACTAGAAGGGGGGGTTGAATAGTTTTACCAATTTAAAACTTTCTTTTAAATATTTAGATCGACTTATGTCAATCTATTTGGTTGTTTATGTTGGACATTGATAGATAGATATATAAATGTGTAATGGAAGATAAAGAGTAAGAAGCACATCACCACGACACAAGTTATTTATAGTGGTTGGCTACAAGGACACCTTCATTGCCCTACTCCACTCCCGAGTCACCTACTCGAGAGTTCGTAAGCACTACACCAAACTCCTTATGGCGGAGAAGCCTTCACAACGCCGCTTAACCTTTTTCGGTACAAAGCTAAATACCGAGTTCTTTCACACCAAGGCGAACCACACCTAACACAACGTCGCCTACCCTTTATACGGTGCTAGGCTAACCACCGAGTTCTTTCACACCTTAGGAGAACTAATCCTTCACAACGTCGCCTACCCTTTATTAGGTACTAGGCTAAGCACCTAGTTCCATTACCATGGAGGAACTACTACCCTTCACAACACAACACCTAATATCAAGGAGATCTACTCCTTGTTACAATATCATCAAGGATATCACCATCCTTGGAAATAAACAACTACTTATAAGTATAACGATGCGCCTCATCAATTATACGACCTAAGCATTCTTCCCAAATGCTACTTGATTAGATTCATCGGTATCCTTCACTAATGCCTTTGACACAACGCTTGGCACCCTTCACTAATGCCTTCGTCTTGACACCTTTAGCATTCTTCACTAATGCTTTGACACGGATGATGAGCACCTTTCACTAATGCTTTCATCTTGACACTTTCGGCATTCTTCACTAATGCCTTCAACCCAACATCTATGGAGAAAGGTAGATCTATCAACAAGAGAACCTTTGTTGTCTTGATGATGAGCATGGCAACTCATGGACTTGAGCTTGCCGTCTTCAAGATGTGGTGATCTTTCCTTTAAGAGGAACCTAGAAGATCACACAAAACAAAGAGAAAGCTACATAGATCTCTTGGATCCGAGGTTAGAGGTTAGAATACTTGGGGAAGTATGTGTGTAAAGGGATGAATAGAAAGGAAGAAATGGCTCTCATTTATAGAGAAAATTCTCTCTCGTTCCCGGACCCCACGGATCCTTCCACTTGGGATCCGGCTAGCACAACGCTAGGGATCCGTGGAACGCTCCTCTTTGCCCATGGGTATTTTTGGTTATGGGTTGATCCATGGTTTTCTTTCTAGATACAATGTATCTTAAGGATACAATGAACTTGGTCAAGTGGTATATATAAAACCATGGGTTATGGGTCAATACCATTTGCTAGTATTAAGGGTACAATGAACTTAGTCAAGCGGTATATATAAAACCATGGGTTATGGGTCAATACCATTTTCTAGTATTAAGAGTACAATGAACTTAGTCAAGTGGTATATATAAAACCATGGGTTATGGGTCAATACCATTTGCTAGTTTTTACCCATTTAGTGTATACTTGTTTTTACCCAACTACATTCAATGTATTTGGTCAATGGGTCAAATACTTAAGTTTCTACCCATTTACATTACCCAATATACTATATACTAGTTATGTGTATATTTGCCCAAATATGTAAACACTAGTTGTTGTACATATGTAATACTAAATCATAAAATCACTTATACTTGTTTTAGTGTTTTATGTGAAAATGTGAATATGTTAGAAACTATTAGTTCAAACCATTTACGTATTTTATTTGTTTCGTTAATATGATTTCGTTTGTTATCGACAAAACATTGAAGATCGTAAAATATAAATAAACGTTTTACTGACTTATTTGTATTAATAATCTCCCTTTTTGTTGATGACAAAACATAAAATTATTTGAAGGAAAAGCTAAAATTAGTAAAAGTTTGAATTTGTAGTTTACTTTCTTCTCTCCCTTTTGTCGAAACAAAAGTGTTAAAAGAAACTAACACAATTTTTATAAGAGAAAAAAAATGTAAAATGTAAAGAGAGCAAGTGGCGGAATGGTACTCGTCTTAACTCCCCTTGACGAGTCCATCCCTATGTAAGCGTCAAGAAAGTAATACTAAGCTAGTTTGTTTGCAACTAAGTTTGCAAAATATTTAAATCTAAGTGGCGAGTGTGCTCCCCTTGATGATTGCAATTTTGCAAAGGGATGTCGAGAAATGTATTCCTAATATTGCAAGTAATTTGCAATGTATTGTTTTGACACAAAGATCCCCTAGCTTTAGGGTGTCAAATGCTTCAAGTGTATATTGAATAACTACAAAACAAATGTTAGAAAACAAGTATAATGCACAATTTCCTGCATATGTGATCCAAGTTAGTAGAAAAATAGTTTACGTCTCACGGATCCCACGGTTCCCTCCTAGTAGGGATCCGTCTAGGAAAATAAGAGGATCAAATCTGGCCGATGAATAAATTCAGCAAATGGTGGTATAACAAATAATGTTATCACAAAAGTGAGATATGAATACAATGTAATCATATACTCAGAAAAATAGCAAGTAGCATGTATTTTCATAAAGCTAGAGATATGATATACATGACTCTAAGAACTAAGAAAATGATCGACACATGACTTGGATGTTTTGAGGAGGTTCTACAAATGATGGTGGAGGTACATTGAGTAATGTAGGATGAGGTTCTACTAGGAATGAGGGTGGTGGTAATGGAAATTTTTCCATATGATCAAGTCCTTGGTGGTTCATTGTTTCCAACGATGGATTAGTTGGTGATGTAGGTGGTTCCCTATTTAACGATAAGGTTAGTGAATGGGAAGTTCTCGATGGTGAATGCTCTAATGAATAGAGATTTGGGTGAGAGAGAGGCTCGGTGAAGGAGTGTAGTCCATGCTCTAGGAATGAAGGTTTAAACATTTTTCTAGAACTAGGTACGTTTGGTTTAGAGCTCGATGATCCCTTTTCTAACCTAAAAGGTTTAATGCTAATTCTTGCGGTTCTCTTGGCAATTGTTGATTGGGTTTGTTGAGGTGGGATTCTAGCACTATTATCTCTTACGGGTGATGATTCGGTGGATGGGAAATCCTAGCATTTGTGGGTTTAACCGGAGATGATTCGATTGAGAAAATTTCGTATACAACATGATCAAGTTTCTTGGGTGGTTCTTGGGTGGATGAGTTAGCACTAGGAGCTTTCCTCATGATGAAATGATTAAGGAAAAGGTTTTTAAATGCTGAGAATTATGTTGTGTTTGATGACTAAGGGATTCTAACAAGATGACTTATAAAGGGAAGGATTTAGCAAGTGCATTCAAGACTTAAGTCTCTAATATCCTTTGGAATGTGATGATTAGCATGCACAAGAGTCAACTTCAAAGTTTCTTGATCTAGGGATTTAATTAGGATGATGTGGAGTGTTCAAGTTAGCAAGATGAGCTTGAAATGATTGTTCGAGCAAGAGTTGACATAAATCATCACCCGGATCCTCTGGTTCCCACCAATGGGGATCCGTCTAGGCTAATCCTAGGGATCCGGCTCTCAGCAGCTAGGGCAGGATAGAAGTGATGTTTGAAAGGTCTAAAGCCTATACCTTTTTGAGTGTTTCAGTTTTCCTAAGTGTCTTTAAATTGAAGGGTAATTAAATGTTCAAGGGCAATGAGTGATGTAGCTAATGATTGCCTTATATGGAAGAAATTGGAACTTTCGTGGGTACCAATGAATGAACAAAGATGACACTAAAATCTTGAGAGTGTCAAATGGAGCTAAATGATCGTAGTGATAAGATAGTGACTTAGGATAATGTCTTGGAGAAAATCCTAAAGGTTTTAAGGTGAACTAGAATTTGATCCATTTCGACCAATTTTGAGGTAAGGATGATTATGATCAATTTTGCCATAATCGAAAGATTTCTAAGTCTAGATGTGAGGGATCATGTGAGAAATAATGAGTGATCTAGAGAGCGGAAGAGTAATGAGTTTAGGTGAAACGATAGATCGAAAAGCACTTTGAGTGTGATCCTATGAGTGAGTGTGAAGCTTACTAAGCTTGAGTAGGTATTAAGTTCAGCTAGAGTGAAATAGTTTAGGAACATGGTTTGAGGTGTAAAGGATTGAAACTCTACTTCTATTTGCCCGGATCCACGGATCCTTCACTTGAGGATCCGGCTAGTTACAAACTAGGGATCCGCATCCGGGACGATTTACTTAACAGTGAGCGTTTGTTCTAAGTATCGAAATTAGAAACTAATGATCTCTACGAGAAGCATACATGTATACAAGTAAAACATACCGAGTATCATGTAGAAATAGCACATAAGCAATTAAATGAGATCTAGCTCATAAGTAACACAGAGGTTTATCAAACTTAACAAGCGCTATTTAAGAAGCTCAAAATAGATTTACGATCTAGATTAGTAAATCGTTTTTATTAATAATGGCGTACAAATTAGATGATGGTGTTCAAGACGATAGGGTTGTTTTGGCCAACGGAAGCAATGAACTATGTATAGTCATTATGGATGGTGATTAGCATACAATGAACTTCGTCCATGAATTCATGTAGCTCTTCTCGATCAAAGTAAGATAATCGCTTGATGAGGCAAGTGGTTGTGATTAATTAAAAGAAAAATCAATTTTACAACTTGGTTGATTAGTAATCCTAAGACAACGCAAAGTATTTCCATTGTAAACTTACTTTAGGAAACATGGGAGTATAGATTTCCCAAGTGAGAGAATGAATATGAGACTATTACTAGTGGTGCTCAATTACGGGTAAACACGACCATTTTACGGTGATTCCACATACCAAACTTTATCAAGGAAGCAATTCAACCGTTAGGTCAAATTGAGTTTCTAGTGCCACAAGTTCTCCAAGATTCATTCTCGAGTTAGGAAAATTTATATTCCTACAATGGCCTATCGAAGTGTAACAATGATGATACTTTGCTTCGTTTAATATTATACTTGAGACAACTAAGGTGACGAAGGCGTCTAGTTAAAAATAAGTTTAAAAGTTGTCCATATGGTAAACAACAAAAAATGGTTGGATGAGCTAGTTCAACATATGTTGTTGGAAAGCTTTGAGTTTGGACTTTCAGATATGAAAAATTATATTTGCGTTGCAAAATAATTTTCTTGAGTATATCGGATGAAATAATCAAGTTCTCAATCCTACTATGAAGCTTGGAGAGCGATCATGAAAAGGAAAATGGGAGAGTACATCATCAACACAAGTGTAGGTTATGATCCGATGTACATTCTTGTTGTTTTTAGAAAACGATACAAGAACAAAAGAAATCATATAAGCACATAAAACATTTATGTTGCACACATGACAAACTCAATCAAAAATCCATTTAGTGTGTTATATGTTTTAAACATTTTTCAACCTATATGACTTATTTAAGTATCTAAACTAACATTTTCGACACAACTAGATGTTATCTCAAACACTCCTTCAAATAGCACATTGATTAGTAGAATATTACTAAATCGACAAACAAGAGAATGAATAGCAATGTAAGGAAACCACATATGCTATTCAATCAAGCAAGCACAAAAGCTATTTGAGATAAGCAAATAATCAAGTAATGCAAAGAAGACAATTTATCATTTAGCATAACATACGAAAGTTCTTTTCATCGCTTTGTGTTAAATATAAACATGTATACCAAGCTTGATTAGTTTATTTTATATTTATAAATATGATCAAAACCTTAATTTCAATAGATGACACATTGTTATTCAAAAGCGAAAACATCCATCTCCAATTAGATCAAAAGTTTGTGCAAAGTTATGATCGAAAATGACTTTCTATTATTAATCAATGATTCTGTAAATTATTGTTTTGAATCAGTTTATGAAATCATTTTAAATGAAAGTAGACTCAAATACCTTTAAAACGATAGGTGGCACGACTTCTAACGACTTACGGTTAAAAGTTATGAATTTTGAAATTCGAATAAAACTGTCTTTCAGACCTCACGGATCCCTTGCTTGAGGGATCCGTCTAGTGTTTCGAGGATCCGCGGATCGACACAGAATTACAAAAATATACGTTTTGACCCAACGAAAAGGTATAGTCTTTGTAGACTTTTTAGTGAAGTTAATTTATCCATTTTTATCTTTATTCAAGCTTGATAAACAAGATATCTAACAACAAGACTTCAAAGAAAAATAATCACTAAAACACTTTTCATATTATGCTTATTATAAGATAGAAGCATATATCACCATTTAGTCTACAGGCAATTTAGCACGTTTTTGACAAAAAATTGTAACTAAGAAAACATACCTTTGCTATATCCCCTTTTTATGGTTTTAGAAACCATAGACGTGAAATACTTCATGATCTTCTAAGATACCCCAATCCTTTGTTATATTCCCTTTTTATGGTTTTAGAAACCATAGACGTGAAATACTTCATGATCTTCTAAGATACCCAAATCCTAGTATAAAGACTTCTCAAAGGAAAATGTTAGAATGATCTATCACTATCCAACATATGATGATTTCTAAAACATGACTTTTGTTTTAAGAAATTTCCTTCTTTGTAGTTTTCAAACATACACGGATCGTATCAAGTTTTCAAAGTACAATATACTAAAAAACTTGTAACGAAGCTCCGATGCCAATTGTGGAAAACTAGAAGGGGGTTGAATAGTTTATCAATTTAAAACTTCCTTTTAAATATTTAGATCGACTTATGTCAATCTATTTGGTTGTTTATGTTGGACATTGATAGATAGATATATAAATGTGTAATGGAAGATAAAGAGTAAGAGCACATCACCACGACACAAGTTATTTATAGTGGTTCGGCCACAAGGACACCTTCCTTGCCTACTCCACTCCCGAGTCACCTACTCGAGAGTTCGTAAGCACTACACCAAACTCCTTATGGCGGAGAAGCCTTCACAACGTCGCTTAACCTTTTTCGGTACAAAGCTAAATACCGAAGTTCTTTCACACCAAGGCGAACCACACTTAACACAACCGCCTACCCTTTATCTGGTGCTAGGATAACCACCGGTTCTTTCACACCTTAGGAGAACTAATCCTTCACAGCGTCGCTTACCCTTTATTAGGTACTAGGCTAAGCACCTGGTTCCATTACCATGGAGGAACTACTACCCTTCACAACACAACACCTAATATCAAGGAGATATACTCCTTGTTTCAATATCATCAAGGATATCACCATCCTTGGAAATAAACAACTACTTATAAG
Source organism: Chrysanthemum lavandulifolium (assembly GCA_022545495.1). Taxonomy (NCBI): domain Eukaryota; kingdom Viridiplantae; phylum Streptophyta; class Magnoliopsida; order Asterales; family Asteraceae; genus Chrysanthemum; species Chrysanthemum lavandulifolium. The sequence goes on from CM040246.1 coordinate 39,226,329, forward strand.
TATAACGATGCACCTCATCAATTATACGACCTAAGCATTCTTCCCAAATGCTACTTGAATAGATTCATCGGCATCCTTCACTAATGCCTTTGACACAAAGTTTGGCACCCTTCACTAATGCCTTCGTCTTGACACCTTTAGCATTCTTCACTAATGCTTTGACACGGATGATGAGCACCTTTCACTAATGCTTTCATCTTGACACTTTCGGCATTCTTCACTAATGCCTTGACCCAACATCTATGGAGAAAGGTAGATCTATCAACAAGAGAACCTTTGTTGTCTTGATGATGACGGCATGGCAACTCATGGACTTGAGCTTGCGTCTTCAAGATGTGGTGATCTTTCCTTTAAGAGGAACCTAGAAGATCACACAAAACAAAAGAGAAAAGCTACATAGATCTCTTGGATCCGAGGTTAGAGGTTAGAATACTTGGGGAAGTATGTGTGTAAAGGGATGAATAGAAAGGAAGAAATGGCTCTCTATTTATAGAAAATTCTCTCTGTTCCCCGGATCCCACGGATCCCTTCCACTGGGATCCGCTAGCACAACGCTAGGGATCCGTGGAACGCTCCTCTTGCCCATGGGTATTTTTGGTTATGGGTCATGGGTTATGGGTTGTTCCATGGTTTTCTTTCTAGATACAATGTATCTTAAGGATACAATGAACTTGGTCAAGTGGTATATATAAAACCATGGGTTATGGGTCAATACCATTTGCTAGTATTAAGGGTACAATGAACTTAGTCAAGCGGTATATATAAAACCATGGGTTATGGGTCAATACCATTTGCTAGTATTAAGAGTACAATGAACTTAGTCAAGTGGTATATATAAAACCATGGGTTATGGGTCAATACCATTTGCTAGTTTTACCCATTTAGTGTATACTTGTTTTACCCAACTACATTCAATGTATTTGGTCAATGGGTCAAATACTTAAGTTTCTACCCATTTACATTACCCAATATACTACATACTAGTTATGTATATTTGCCCAAATATGTAAACACTAGTTGTTGTACATATGTAATACTAAATCATAAAATCACTTATACTTGTTTTAGTGTTTTATGTGAAAATGTGAATATGTTAGAAACTATTAGTTCAAACCATTTACGTATTTTATTTGTTTCGTTAATATGATTTTACGTTTGTTATCGACAAAACATTAGAAGATCGTAAAATATAAATAAACATTTTTGCGGCTTATTTGTATTAACACTTGTGTATTCAAATAAATATTTTTGATTTGGCTATATATGAAATGATGGACAAAACAGGAACATGTGATTGCTTCTCAACTTGCGCATCCCTCTTAGGCATTTTGTCAAACACCTTTCACGCATCAAATTTTCATCAATTCACCTATCCCAAAATGAACTAAAAGTATCAAATAAACAAAATTTCACAAGTGATAATACAAATATTACTAGTGATAATACACATATACAGTTCAACGTCATATATCACTGGTGATACTACACGTACGATATATAGCATATTTAAAACAACAATCAGACATAAAAACAGCATTCAAATGCAGTAAAAAACAAAAATTCAACTAACAACTTAATTAATAAGCAGAATTACATGAGCAGATAACAAGATTATCAAATATTTTTCACTCACACATTTCATCAAACACTTGGTGTGCAACTTAATAAGAAGGAATGTTAACAACTTGATCCATATAATTAACAACCGATCAACAACATTATCAACCGCAACAACATCAATCAAATCAACTTCTGAAACAGACGGTTCATTCAAATCAAAAGAAGATATAAAAAAGTGATGAAATAATCAGGAGGTGATGATCACTACTAGAAAAAGGGGCAACACCTACAAATTTTTCCTAAGGAAAATTTTCCTAGGAAATTACTTATGAAATTCGGACAAATTTCCTACGGATTAAGAGAGCCATTATTAGTGACTATTTTCCTAGTAATTTCCTAGCGATCACTGATGGATATGAAACTCTCACAAACCGTAGGAAATAGTGACGCTTTTCCTAGGATTTCGACGTATACTATGGCGTTAAATCTTAGGAATTTTTCAACTATTTCCTAGGGATCTCCTAGTGATTGACTAAAAATTGTTAAAAATAGTGATAATATACGCCGCTCTTATTATACATACACACGTGTCTATATTAGGATGATAACTTATCATATGATGTCAAAAAATATGAGCTAGGGTACAAACATAAAACGAGTGTAAATGTGTTTACGATTATGTATAACCCTATTTCCGTGTGCATATGCATGTGTTAGTATAAGTACGACAATGTATGACTGTTTGTTTATAGGTAGTTTGTATGTATGTATGAATGATAGGATGTAAGTGTCTATTTTTTGTGTTTGTATGCTAAACTATATATATGGATAAACATGTGTAATGCATGTGTTCATATACGTGAACAAACATTTAGATAACTAATTCATGTAAATATGAATGTGCGGGACTATATAACATGAGTCACACTTTTGCATAATGTTTTCTAAACGTTTGACAAAAAGGACTAGGAAATCCATAGGCGATGGTTGCAATTTCCTAGGGATTTCCGACGGATTTTATTAGTTTTTTAAATATTAATATTATCCGTCGGGAATCCCTAGGAAGTTAGGGTTCGGTTTAAGCATGTTGCGCACATAAACTTGTATTGTTTTTATTGTAACTCTTCATACGAACCCCCGCTTTTGTTTATTCAAGAGGCAACGGAACCGGAAAAAAATCTACCACATTGAATATTTTAGATTTCCTAATTATTTATTAAAAACAAAAATTTATATATTTCTAATTGAACCGATCGAGCTATCGGGTGACAGTTGTATCTGGTTTTCTCTCAAAACCGTCTTCCGGTGAGATCTTATTAAATTTTTAAATAAATAATATTATCCATCGGAATAAGTAGTGTTATATAAGTATGAGGAGCATAACACAATGAAATTCTCCCGGTTTCGTGATTGCTTGAATAATCAAAATCGGAGTTCGTATGAAGGAGTTATGGCCAAAACAATACAAGTGCACACACTTGTATTGTTTTGGCCATAATCCTTCATACGAGCTCTGGTTTTGATTATTCAAGCGACCACTAAACCGGGAGAAAGAGATCTAAAACAATACAAGGCACGACGCACAACTGCACCCTGTGACGTGTGTCAAATAGAACATTTTGGTAATATGACAATTTTTGGCTCAATTTCGTTAATTCAATCATTTCTAATGTGTTTCTCGGAATTTTAGAAATATCGATGATTTACCAAAATTGTTAGCTCCCCTTAGTAGGACTGAGCACCGCATACCCCAAAACCGACCGAATCAACTCAAACTTGATCGAACCGAAGGACCATCATCGGTCTCGGTTCTAACTTTTTCTTATTTCGATCTCGGGTCGATCCGGTCTAGTGCGGTCTTCTGAGAAACCGCCATTATGCCTTCTTGGACCGGACCAACCAAAGACCGAACGGACCAACTCATACCGGATGAACACATTCGATCCGATCCTCGATGCGGGGTTTTGGGCTACATCGGTCTCGAGACGGTCCAAGTTTAGTCGGTCGATCTTAGCCCGATGCTCACCCCTACCCTTTAATAATAATTTTTTATGATACACTCTAAAATAATTTTACTTAACACTCAAAATTCATTTCCCCCCAAAATAATTTTACTTACCACTATAAATTTTCATTTGCCCCCAAAAACCCGGTCTCAATTTTCATTCCCCCCAAAACCCTTTTTTACTTCCCTCCAAAAGTTGACTTTACTCACTCTTTCCTCTCCAAAATCAGATCTCACTTCTCCATTCTCCCCCAAAATCCGACTTCACCACCTATCGCAACCCCCAAAATTCAACCTACCTGCTCATCTCTATTTAGATCCGTCATTTCCTTGCTCAAAGGTTAGTGCATGTGCTTTTTTTAGTCTTGTATATGTTAGGTAGCAGACCAATTGTGAAAGTTTCATGCTATAGAAACAATAGATGGTTAATTAATAAATTATTAGGTATTATAATTTGTTTCATATGTTAGTTTTGTATTTGTTAAAAGTTTAGTGGTTAGTTAATGAATAACTTTAGTTTGGTGGTTATGGACCAAGTTAAGTAGGTGGACTGATGAAAAAATTGTAGCAAGTGTGCAGTGGTAGTTAGGTAAGAAATTCATTATATAGAGTTGGTTAAGGTACAAATTTACTAAACATGAGGACACTAGTACAAAAGCGGGATTTGGTCACGCATGGTCGAAATGGAGCGACCACACATTCGCATATTTGTGTGGTGAAGGTCGAAAATTGACAACATGTACTAATTAGTCACACATGAAAATTTTAATTGTGTGACCATTAGAAACTATGTCGCCACACAATTGAGCGTTGTGTGGCTAAAGGTATCTGGTGATTTTGTTTGGATCATTTAGCCACATATGAATTTGGAGCAGCGTGACAAATACAAGTAACCTTGATCGTTAGTCACATGAAGTAATTTTTGTGTGTCTAAATCATAGAGTCAAGTTTTGTCACACATTATTTAAGGGTGGTGATATGTTTTGCCAACTCTTTAGCCACATCGAAATTGGAACAAGTGACAAATGAAAAGTAAGGTTGAAGCATTAGTCACGATATACATATAAGCGATGACAAATATATGTCACACACTTGAACACTTTGTGACCAAAAGCCATATATGGTCACACTAAATGTTTTGTCACACATTCGTTAAGTGTAGCCAAAATCCGGTACATATGTTCACGTAAGTTAATATGTGTGTTTAAAGTTTAGTTTGTGTTAGCTTTGAAAGCTAATCTATAAAGTCACATTGCTACTAACACCGTGACCAAATGCCATATATGGTCACACTAAGCGTTTTGTCACACATATTATTCAAGTGTAGCCAAAATCCGGTACATATGGTCACGTAACTTAATATGTGGCCATTGGATGATGAATAGTCACTCAAAATATACGTTTCCTCACTTTAAACACCATATGGTCACACTTATTAACACTTTTAGCCACTTTATGGTTAATTGTATGTGACTAAATACCCAAAACAAACATGCTTTGTGTGACTAAATGTTAGAAAAGGCCACACAAACATAAAATTCATGTGGCCATTGGATGATCAATAGTCACACAAAATACACCTTTCTTCACTTGAAACACCATATGGTCACACTTATTAACACTTTTAGCCACTTTATGAGTAATTGTATGTGACTAAATACCCAAAACAAACATGCTTTGTGTGACTAAATGTTACAAAAGGCCACACAAACATAAAATTCAAGTGGCCATTGGATGATCAATAGTCACACAAAACACACATTTCTTCACTTGAAACACCATATGGTCACACTTATTAACACTTTTAGCCACTTTATGATAAATTGTATGTGACTAAATACCCAAAACAAACATTCTTTGTGCGACTAAATGTTAGAAAAGGCCACACAAACATAAATTTGATGTGGCCATTGGATAATCAATAGTCACAAAAATACGTTTCTTCACTTTAAACACCATATGGTCAAGTTTGTTGCATTTATTGTCTTTGTTAATGAAAATGTGGGTTTGTAGGTGATGGCTTTTATAGTCACATTGATATGCACACACATTAACACTTGTGCAACACCACAATATACTAAACTTGGATAAATCCAAACTAATTATATATATGAAGAACTCTTTAACAACGAGTACTTGATTGTTAATGCGGAATCTTAACAACAAGCAAGAAGAACACAAATACTATTTCACTAATAAACTTATTTTATTAATATTTCTATTCGTCTAAGTACAAGTTCATTTCACTATACTTTAGGGTTCCTTTATACACTTAGGAAAACCTAGTATACAAAGCGTGTAGAAGGATATAGATATCTCTTCCTAAGATATCTCTGGCGTACATATGCCTTCCTAAACTCTAATAAACTATTATGTTTTTCATAAGCAGAACTAACTACTGAATACTACCGGACTTAAGCATTATCTTGCCCGGTATTATTCTTTGTTGAGCTTTTGATTCAATTAACCTCAAAAGGCGATAGCATGCATCATCCTTTCTTTCACCAAAAGCTTCTTCTCAAGCATAGCCCCGCAAATCTTGTTTGGAAGTGGATACTCCATACGTAAGCATATAAAAATTGCGGTTTCTAATTCCAAGCAGTGCACGACAAGTGTGGAAATATCTCCATCGATCACTTGTTCTTGACGAGGCCGACTTCACATTTCATCATCGACATCGGTGTCTCAAACATGGTCTTCAAGTCACCCCAAAGGACTCTTTCATATTCCTCTTGGTCTCTCGTCACCATGCTTCTCCATCATCGGTGGTACATGGTCTTCAAATCATCCTGGACAAATCACTCAATAAACCGGGAAAGTTCACATATATAGTGTCGTGTGATTTTCCCTTACTATCGAGTAAACTACCTTTTCCCATTTTGATGATCGAACCTTTGCAATCTTAGCGGGAAGTCTTGAACACAGTAGGAATGGAGCCCATGGTAAACTCTTACGATGACGGTTCATCAACCTTATCCTTCATGTACTCTTCCACTTCCTTCTTAACATTTGTCTTATCCTTTTCACTCCTTTCTTTCCGATTGGATTTCTTCCTTGTCATATTCAAAGCGGTTGTAACCTCGACTTCCTCCTCTTTCTTTCTGGTTTTGGCTTATCACCAAGTTTTTCGACTTGACAACCTTTTCGATCTCTGCAATCTTGTGCTTCTTAGCATCCTTTGGTTGAAGATTGTAACCCTTCCTTTTAAGCGTTGAAGCTTCCAACTCTGAATCCATTGGAATAAAATTTTTATTTTGGTACATTACTTTTTCAAATTCGCTTTTAGTTCATCATTCTTCAATTTCCTTAAGCGGCTCAACTTCGGTAGGATTCCTTGACTTTTGACATAGTGGATCATATAATCCCTTTGCTCGACTTTGGTCAAGGTGCATTCATCCTTTCTCTTTGTCTACGCTCTCGAGAAGCCTCTTCTTCTCATTAATTATCTCAACCATTTTACTTGCATAGTCTTCTCCGCCAATATCGGGAAGGATATCTCTGTTTACTAATAATCTTGCATTTATAGTATCCCATTCTTCATCGATGTAGAATTTGGCGATTCGAACTTGACTTTCCTTTTCATTTGTTCTTGATTAATTGTGGTTCCTCCTGCGACTTTTGGCAATCGACTCATCATCCCTTGTTTGTTACTTGCGTTTAGCTTCTTGACCGCATCCTCTGCTTGAATCCTAGCAATCTCGGCAAAGCTAGCTTCCTCTTCTGCGAGTTGCTTTTGGTCTTCACGGCTCGGAAGATTCTTGCACTATTCCTTTGCCTTCCCTATGCAAACTCCTCACGGTACTACGGATCACTACCGGGATTAATATGTTCGATACTTGTATTAACTTGACATCAAAGCCGGTATTAAAATCTTCATCAAAAGCGATTTAATTTCGGCACCACCGGACTTATCGTTAGTAAAGTCACGGACTTATCCACTCCACTAGAACTTGCGACTTCTTTATCCGGTCTCTTCTTAAAGTTTCTTGTGATTGAAATTCTTAACCAAGATTTAATTGCTTCAATCCTTGAGGACTAATTTGAGTTTCCTCGGAGGATTCCTCACCTTACGAGTCTGTAATGTCTATCCCGTCTGTTTGAATTTCCCTCAATTTCTTAACTCTTTTGCGAGTAGTCCCGGTGACTTCTTGGTCTTCTTCAATTTTTCTCCAACTCATCAACCCTTGAAATCGGTTGTGGAACCGGTTGAAGTAGATCTTCCATAGATAAGGGCGGGTTCTGCTGTAGTAGTGGGTGTTGGAGGTTGTGGTTGAGGAATCCTTGGTGGTTCTTCCTTATGGGTGAAGGTGAAGGTGGTGGGGTGTTGGTGTCCTCTGTTGAAACTCTGTTTTTCGAGGTTCGGATGTAGGTTGAGCTGAGCTTACGATGTAGCGATGGGAGATGGAGCAGATGTAGATGTACCTTGAGGTCGATGTAGCAGAGAAGGCAACATAGCGAGACAAAAGTGGCTTGTGTGCCCTTCAAAACCCCTTTTCATATTACCAAATATCTTTTTAGTGAAAGGAGAGCAATGTAAGGATGTTTGCTTCTTTGTTTCAACATTTAAGATCATTTGCAAAAATCTTGGGTACATCAAAACTTTTCTTATTCTTGGAATTAGCAACCATGGCATCAAAAATCATTTTGAAAAATTGAAGAGTGCGCGGTGGAGAGACAGACCAATGCGAAGCAATATTGCTTCAAATTGATCCCATCCACCACTTTTAGAGCTCATACAATGTAAAATATGATGCACAAGGAAGCGCCATTGTGGCGTAAAATGACTCTTCAAAAGTGAATGTTCCATCGGTTGGATATCCAATCTTTTCCAATCCACGAAAGAGGTCATGATTTGCCAACATTGAAATCCACGAGGCATCGACCAATTGAAGCTTGCCGGTGATTCCTCGGTGATTGAATCTCTAACGTATCAATAGTTGCATTTAACTCTAGTGTCCCATCGGCAATAGTTCTAGCGATGGCGATGCGGAGCTGTTTGACTAGGGAATCATAGATAGTTGGATTATGAGTAAGGGCATACGATATGACTACCCTTTAGAAAGTCCACTATCGCTTTCGAAGCACTGTGCTTTCGGTGGGCTTTTGAGAAATCCACTTGATTGTGCTTGTCTACAAACTTTAATTGTGCCATCTTTTATGTTAATTGAATTCTTGGTAGTGCGGGGCAATTAGGGTTTAGTCTTTGGTGAGGAGACTTAATCGAAATAAAATAATTAAACTTTTAAAGATTAGGATAAAGTAATTAAAGGATAAATATGATTTCTAAAAATAAAAATTATCCATATAAATACTTGACCATCTAAAATTAGGTAGCGGTACTATTTAAGCAGTAAAAATCGTTTTTATTTTTGCACTACCGGACTAAAGAATGGTCAAACAGACTTAAAAATGACATCACGAATTAACTACGTACTATAGCACATCAACTAGCACTGACTTCCATACATCTCAATCTGTGAGAATTCTTTCTTTTCAACATATCCTTAAACAAAAAATATACCTAATGATTTAACTAATATTAAGTCTTGTATTATAAACATAAATTCTTAAAAAGTACAAAAATCGAATGTCTATATGCTTTAAAAGAGTGAAATATGATAAAGGTAGAGTGTGACAACTTGACCATAACATGGTTCACTTGGACTTCGTATAACAACACCTCCACGGTCGGTTCGATAGTAGTCGGTTCGTGATTCGTTACCCAAGTCACGTCGATCCACACGTGGCAATATGTTATCATTGTCTTTGGTGAATAGCGGTACTAAATTCCTCATCGGCCGTCATACTTATCTTTGTAATTCTTGGGAGGTGTCTTAAACACAATAGACAATTTTTATCTACGGTCTTTCACATAAAACACTTGTCGTGCTTGTGCGGCTAATATGAACGGATCAACCTTGTGGCCTAAACTATTCGGGTCAACCAATGTATACCCAAGAGTAGTATCGCGTTTCACACCACCGACTTTGTGATTAACCCGGTCACATTTGAAAGAGGAATTTGCATGTAACGGTAATCTAGTTCCCATATCTCTGTAAAACCCCATAATAATATGCTTTTCTTGTGGTTGCAACTTCTTTAGATATGTGGATATCTAATGCCTCAACACTAACCCCTTTATTACGGTAAACTTTGCCTTCATGATCTTTCGTGCGAAAAGTATACCCATTGATGTGATATGCATCGTATTTCACTACGGTGGCGCGTGGTCCATAGGATATCCACCTTACAGTTTCGATACACTTTCTTTGTCGATTTGTAACTCTCTCTCAACTGAATTTCATTAGAAGTATATATTAGCTCAAAACAATAAGTACACCAATTTTCGGATCAAAATGAGTGAGAAATAAGGTTTAGAAAGGGTATGTTGAGTAACATAAGATTAATTACTTCTTTGCGTAACCAATTGGCAAAAGATTTCTTGTGCTCATTCTCCGAAATGCTATTCGTTTACGGGTTTTACGCTTTCAAAACTTGCTTGTGTGCTTTGAAACAACGTGTTTGATTATTATATTTGATACATCATTTAATTTTCGATATGAAATAGACATGTGTTAGTAAGACTTACTCGATATCGGTACAATTTCATCTGTATTATTTATTACATACAAATGTGCTTTACGAAAGAGTTCATGAAACTTGAGTTGATTTGCCGGCCGACAATGGCTTTCCTTCCTCATTTTCATCTGTTTCATGTTTATCGGTGGGATACCAGCAGTTTTCATGGATTTATGATATTCGCTAAAAACTCTATTGTTTCTTCATGATAGTCTCCTCGACAATGCATCCTTACGGTCTATTTACATTCGCGCATGTCCTTTAATAACCTTCATACATCTTTCGAATGGATACATCCACGAAAGCATATGGGACCGCATAATTTTACCTCCCTAGTTAGGTGCGCGGTCAAATGTATCATAATATCAAAGAATGATGGAGGAAAGAACTTCTCGAGTAGGCGCGGTGTCACTACCGATTACGCTTGCATATTATCTAGTTCTTGCAATATTATTTCTTTGCAACATATTGATTTAAAGAAAAGCAAAACACGATAATAGCATATCGTGTGGGTGGGTGCATGATTGAGCGTATTGCAATTGGCGAAACTCTTGCATTAGCATGTGATAGTCATGCGATTTTAGGCCAATGAGCTTCCTATCCTTTAGGGTGACCAAAGAAGAAATTTGAACAATAGCCTTGTGGTACCACGATGTTGTGTAAAGTTTCACAAAAATATCTTTTCGGCATTCGTTAATGTGTAACTTTCTTTGGAGGTAGTGTTGTTTTGTCTTGTTCTTGCATAGCAAACAACTCTTGTTTTACCCCAACTCGGCCGGATCAATCGAGCATTGGTCCATCTTTCGTCTTTCACGGAACATGTAGCAAAGTTCGGCGAGACTCTCGACAACATTCTTTTCTACATGCATAAAATCAATACAATGTGGAGCAATTATGCCTCCAATACCTAAGTTTTCGATACCAAATGTTGAATTTCTTCCAATACGCACCGTTTTGTCCGTTTACTTGGCTTGAACTACCCTCTACTTACATTATGTTTCTTTTACGCTTTTGAATCTTCCCACCTCTACCTCTCGTATCTTCTTGGTTTTCGATGCATTATTGTTTGTTCGTTTTCCTTTTCCCACTTATTTTCAATATGTTGTACCTCGTTGTATATTTGTTCCCGGTCATTGGGTTTGGAGCGGGAGAAATTCTTGTTGTCCATTAAATGCCTTCCTTTGCCTTACGAGCGGATGGTCATATGGTAGATATCGTCTGTGACCAACATAACTTTGCTTGGATGAGGCGAGAAAGTCTAACACGGTTTGTATCTTTCCACATACTACACAACCTTTGAATCCTTTATGCGGGCAGCCACATAATGTACCAAGTGCGGGGTAATCATTTATTGTCCATAACACAACGGCACGTAGATTAAAGTTATCTTTTGTGGATGCATCATATGTATCAACCCACATGTCGAATAAGGTTTGCGGATCATCAACAAGCGGTTCTAAAAAACATCGATATCATTTCCGGGTATCCGATATTAATACCGAAAGCATGATAAACTTTCTTTTCATACACAACCATGGAGGAAGGTTGTATATGACCGTTAAAGCGGCCATACAACTTTGTGATGCCTATTTCACGAGTTGGCGTCAACCCCATCGGCCGATATTCCTAGCCGTAGATTTCTTGGATCTTGACAATTTGAGAATTTTTCATCTATAGTGCGCCATGCCTTTGAATCTGCGGGGTGGCGTAACACACCATCGGTTATCCTCGTGTCGCGTGCCATCTTAAATCCTCGAAATACTTTCTAGCTTAAATAGTCGTTGCGGTCTTGGTATAATTGGAAAGTACCACATTACCTTTCTTTGGAATGTTTTCGTACACTTTCTTAGTCTTATTATCCACCTTCCATCTTGATATCCCACAAGTTCGACACGCGATCAAATCCTTGTCACCCTTCCGATAAAGAAAGCGTTGTTGATACATACATGTATCTTTTGTATCTGATCCCATCAATTTCAAATATTTTTGGCTTGATAAGTTTTTCCACCATTTCGTTACCGAGTGACATCTTCTTTAACAATCCTAGTAATTCGATAAAGAACTTATCGAACATCCGTACTTACCCTTCAAGTTGAGTAGTTTAACTATTGCGGACATCTTTGTGAAGTCGGGACATCCTGCGTAAAGAGGCTTCTGCGTCTAATAATAATTGTTGAAACTTGACAAGATCATCCTCATCAAAATTATCTTTTGTAGCATTAACCATTTCTCTCATTCTTTGGGGCATCTGTTGGAATATCTGAAGCAAAATCCGTGTCGTCAACAAACTACATTGTAGCGTTAACGGTGTTTGGTACTTATTGATGACTCATCCTTCTCTCCATGTTTAGTCCGGTTTAGGTAGCTTAGATCAAACCCATTCTTTGAATAAATGGGCGCACTTTCTCCACTTGATGCTCTATGTGGTTTAAACAATCGTACACGGACATGGCATTGAAAGATCATTTTCTTAACTCGTGGGTCGATGTTCCCCATCTTCCATAAGTTGTGTCTTGCATAATCAATAAAGCGCTACTCCATCAACATAAGATTTGTTGGTCCTATTAGTTCCTATCCAAGACTTGTCCATGTTTATAAATGTGTCCCACTTATCCAAGCGACAATGTTTATAAATGTAGTCCCTGCGGGCATGTTAAAAAGGCAGTCAAGTTATTGAAGATTATACAAGACAACATCAAACTTCAATTGATGATCTTAAAAGTTAAAAAGACATTCCAAGTAATGAGGATAGCTCAAAGATTGAATGTCGTATTGAATTATGCTAAGAATTGAATAAAGTCTAATAAACAGTTCCTAAAGGGATGTTTGGGTCAAGGAAAAATAAGAAATTAACTAGCTAAATTATGGTTCCATGTTCATGTAGTAGAGCTTATGAGGTTTCTTAAATTTTTAACCAATTAACTATCTAAATTTAACAAAAGCTGACATAATTTACAAGAGGATATCTCGAAACAAATGTTCAATTATAATAAACTTAAGGGGTTATTTTATGTGTTAGAGCGATGTGTACAAAGGAAGATAACAATACTTACCGGTGGTGCGGGATGGTGGGTCTATAATGGGAGAGTTGTGGTGGTGGCGGGATTTGTAGTGAGATGAGAGGGAGGTGTGTGCAGGTGAGGAGGAGGAGGAGGAGTTAATTTTGCAATTAGTTTGAAATGCCTTGATGCAAACTTTGGGGAATAAATTTAATTTGTGGGGAATTTTAAATTTGCTTAAATTTTGAAAATTTTCATATTAGTTTAAAAATGTTTTTCTCTTATGATTTAATGATTTTTTCATTTAATTAGTTTAAAAGGTTTTTATTCATAATAAATAAAATAAAATTGAGAAAAGTATAATTTAAAATATATATAAATATATAATATATATATATATATATATATATATATATATATATATATATATATATATATATATATATATATATATATATATATATATATATATTTATGTTTATGTATTTAGGACTTTTAAAAATAATTTTAAATTTTATGCTTAAATTTACAATATTTGGTATTTTTAGGATTAAGTGCATTTCGTTATTTCGACTTTTGTTAGTTGATTTATTTGCTTATTTAGTTGTTTTAGTTTAAAAAAAAAAAAAAAAACTAACTAACTCGATACCGTCTTCCACGGGTTATGGGTCCCAATATCGTCTTCCACGGTGTATGTGGGAGGTTGAGGCGTGAACGACCTTACCCTACCTAAGGTAGAGGCTGCTTCGGTTCTACCAAGGTTGAAAAGGACCTCCGGCCTTGCAAGGGGTGAGGATCGAACCCTTGAGGCTGCTTTCTTTTCTACCAAGGTGAAAAGAACCTCCGGCCTTGCAAGGGGTAAGGATCGAACCCTTGACCTCTTTCTCCAGAGGCAAGAGTGTTAACCACTTGATCTAACCTTGCTCTTTTTTTGTTTTTAGTTTATGTTTCATCAATTTATTCACAAAATCCAAATATCTTTCATTATTCTTTATCACCCGATCACGAACCGAACACGAATTTCCAAAACCGTAACATGTGTGACTATAATTTTATATATACTATTGATTGAATGTTTGAATTTCCTAAACCGAGCGAGCAATTTCCAAAACCGTAACATGTTTCCAAAACCGAGCAATTTCCAAAACCGTAACATGTTTGAATTTCCAAAACCGTAACATGGTTTCGGATATAATTTATATATACTATTGATTGAATCATGTCGTAAAATGAAACTCTAAGCAACTATAACCCAATGCTTTTGACCCATATTATAGTGTGAAGGTTATATGAATTGTATTAAAGTTATTAAAGGTGGGCACGTTAATTTTGACATTTCGGGATGACATAAAATCATTAACTCATGTGTCTTACTCAAAACATTGTGTGAAAGCTGTGTTTAGGGTTGCGTTATATCGTTGGGCACGGTAACACAACCCTTGTGCGTTTTCGTGCGTTTTAGTCATCTATCGTTTTCGTCCGTGTTCATACGTTTTCTTAGTTTTGTACATGTTTTCTTCCGATTTTATGCGTTTTACGTTTCGTCTCTTTTCACATGTTTTCGTCCGTTTTATGCGTTTTACACTTTTACACATTTTCATACGTTTTTACGTTTGCGTCATTTTCATACTTTTCCACCGTTTTAAATACGACTTTGTCCTTTTAATAAGTTTTATCGTTTTGTTTTTGTTTACGTTTTCGTCCGTTTTCATACTTTTCCACCGTTTTAAATACGACTTTGTCCTTTTAATAAGTTTTATCGTTTTGTTTTTGTTTACGTTTTCGTCCGTGTTTAAACTTTGTCATTGGTTTTCATGTTTTAGTCCGTTTGTATAAGTTTTTGACCGTTTTCGTCCGTTTCTAGCCGTTTTCATCTATTTTAGGCGTTTTGCGTCTGTTTTCATATGTTTTACATATTAACATACATTTATTACGTTCTTATCGTTTTCGTCCGCTTTAGTTCGTTTTTGTCCGTTTAGCCATTTCATATGTTTTGAAGACTTTTCGCCGTTTTCATCGCTTTCTTACTTTGTTACACATTTTCATACGGTTTTACGTTTGCGTCATTTTCATACTTTTCAACCGTTTTAAATACGACTTTGTCCTTTTAATCGGTTTTTATCGTTACGTTTTTGTTTACGTTTTCGTCCGTGTTTACACTTTCTCATTGGGTTTTCATGTTTTAGTCCGTTTGTATAAGTTTTTGACCGTTTTCGTCCGTTTCTACCCGTTTTCATCTATTTTAGACATCTTCGTCCGTTTTCATACGCTTTCATATGTTTTACATATTAATGTACATTTTCTTAAGTTCCATACGTTTTCTTACGTTCTTACGTTTCCGTCTGCGTTAGTCCGTTTCTTTCCGTTTTATCCGTTTTAAGACTTTTGGGTCAACCCAAGCGAAGTGAATTCATATTCGGTTTTCGGCTCGCTTGGTTTAATTCTAGTTCGGTTCGGTTCGGTTTCGTGTTGAACCGAATAAAAGATACCGATTTAACAAAACCAAACAACCCGATAACCAAGCGGATAAACACCCTAATTAATTTATAGTGATAGTTTAAAGGAGGACTTGTTTTGCGGTTTTAAAGTTTAGGTCTTTATAGTTTGAATTCATAAGGAGTTACAAGTATCTTCTCTATCACACTATCCCACAACTCTTCTTCAACCTTTCTTTGCAATCTTTCAATAATATCATATTTTACCCAATTTCATTATCAATGGCGGCACCATCACCACAAAACCATTTGGCTAAGCGTGTTATTGATGACCTAATTGAGTTTAGCGGGGAGACATCTGTTGATGGTTACATGAGTTTCTTCAAGGCTCGACAAATTTCCGGTCTCCGTGGCTTTATAAACCGGATCTGTGAAGAGGCCACCCTGATAAAGAATGAGATTGCGCATTTTAATGCTTTAATTCTTTGAGATGGTAGCTATTGGAGATGGGGATGAATATTTTGACACATTGATGGATCTTAGGCATGACATGGAGGCTACGAGGACTAAGGCTGCGGGGTTGAATGATCTCATTACTCAGGTGAGGAGGATATCGAGACCAAGGAAGAACAAATTAAGTCGATGAATGGTTGAAGGGTTGCTCGCTATGTAAAGGGATGGTTTCTTTTGCTATAGTGTCATCTGTTTATAATGTCTAATGTCTTGGTTTAATATTATGGTTTGTAGATATATTAACAATGAAACATGTATGGATCTTTTGATGGTTTATCCAATGGAATGGAATGGGTTCGCTCGCTAGTTTGTTTCATCTTTTTTAATGTTGTTTTGCATTTAGGAATTGGTTGTGGTGTTTAAGTTCATATCGGTAGAATGTATTATTGTAGGTTTGAGGTTGATCCAAACTACATTCAATGTTGAGCCATGGATATCACGGTTCATAAGTGCTTTGCTTAGGTTGTTCATTTTTAGGTTGTTGTCAATTTTAGGGTGTTTTTGTTGTTGTTTTGCTTTAAGTTAATTGCATTTACATGATTTCTTGATTTTTTCTTGTTGGAGGATGTTAGAGCTTATTTAAGTGCTTATAAATAGGTTATTTATAGGCTTAAAGTAAGTGTCGAGTACATTTTGTTGTGTCGTGATCCTTGGTTGGATTGATTATTTTGTGCTTACTTGTTTATATGGGATTGCTTATTAGTTATAGTTGTAATTAGTTGCTTTAATTCCATTTTTTATTTTGTTTCTTCATTTGTATCGCCATGTGGTGAGATTTTAGTGTAGCTGAGTTATATGTGCTTTGATCAATTTGGTTTGAAGTTATATGGGTGTTTGGGATGTGGGTAAGAACCATTTACATCATGGGTGTGTTGGTTTCAAAATCGACCAAAATGAAATATTTAAATTCTATATTATCAATTTGGAGCCACATTTAAAATTATGAAATTTGGAGCCAAATTTATTAAAATTTTAAAAGTACTTAGGAATTTATGGTTTCCTTATTTGAAAAAGCGCCCATAATGAGCCTAATTTTACTCCAATAAATCGAGTTCAAGCAAAACAACGAACTTCAATTTTACACCATTATTTACCAATTAAGTTTACTAATTTTCTTTAACACATTACTTGACGAATCATGGCAACTCAAACCAATTGTCGGGATGATTTGGTTTATTCGATCGTGAAAATGATAACCCATTTGGATATGAATCGGGCGTATTCGGATGAGGGTGAGGATCTTGAAAACAACCATTCAAATCGAATGTTGTTAAGAGGGCATAACTAGGTTAGCTAAGTTTCGCGAGGATTATGGAAAAACCGGCGGAATAAAGGTCGGTGTAACCTTGATGCCTTGAATAGGATATCGAGGAAAAAGCAGGGCATTGTTTTCGAGTTTTTGGGTGATTTGGTTCGTGAGCATATAGGTGTCGAGGATTCTATCACGGAGGAAGGTTGATTCGAAGCAAGAGATAAAATGTGGGACGAAATCACGGTACACATATACTTTTTAACTAGTAGTGGCTTGGTATCGTGGGTACAAGGTGTTAATAAGTTTATCTCTGCATTTACATTATGTGCAACTAATTAACAACATTGTGTTAATCTTTGCGCGATATTTTGATGTTGGCTTGTTGTCCGAAAGGCGATAATGAATCGTCTTGGTCAACTTCTAAGGAATTTCGGAAGGAAATTGACCGAAAACTACATATTGCCCAACAAAATACCCTTTCAAAACTTAATGAAGTCCGTGATATAGTGCAATTATAAAAGGCGAAGATTGGGTAAATTTTGTAAACTACGACGACCCGAGGAATACAAGGTGTTAATTATTCATTTTATTCAAGTTCAAATATCATCACATTTGATGTTTCCATATATATTAGTTGTATACTATCGACATTACTACATCTAAACACCTTTTTATTTTGTGTTGCAAGGTGAAATCATTTGCATCTAAAGTGGCGCGTTCAAGTCATTTATCGACATAGAATGGGACGAGGTGGATACGCCCGTGTGATGGATAAAATGGTAACATTAAACATTAAACATTTGCATTTAATAGCATCATACTTTCGTTTATATTGGTTTATCTTACAAGTGTATGTATTTGATGTTTATAAGATCGAGAATAAAGAAATTGAACGGATGAAGAACCACCGCGTGATGCTGTTGTGGTTGAAAGGAAGGGTGAATAAAGGCGGAGAATTTCACGATGATGATATCGAGCAGTTGGACAAAAATTGTAAGTTTGACTCATTTTATGATTATGTTTATTGTTAGTTATAAGTTAATCTTGATAGTGTATTAGTTAAAGCGATAGTGTATTAGTTAAAGCTGTTAGTTATTAATTAATTACATTAGTTATAAGTTAATCTTGTTATTTATAATTTGATCTTGGTAGAATTAAATAACCTATTTCCCATATTGTGTGTGCGAGAAAGAGGCGGAGGAGAAGATCAAACAAGGAACCTTGAAGCTTGATCATGGCGATGCCATGACATTTGTATTAGGTAAGGAAAAGGGAGGATATGCGAGAGGGTGGGAGGTGGAGTAACCTACAAGAGGTATTTTGATGCGCCTCGAATCGGACAAGCATCGATGAAAGAGTGGTGTTACTTCAAAGTGAACTTGATGATGAGGCGCCAGCGTCAAGAAAAAGAAGCGTGTCTGAGTTTGATGAAACAATTGGGGTGCACAAAGGCGATTGCGATCAACTTCAACTCCATTGTGAAGCGGAGTAAGACATAAGAAAGTAACATTCCATCTTTTTTACCCTTTTAAATCTGCTGCGGTCTTCTTAAACAATTTATATTTCGGTGTCTCGGTGAACATTAATCTTTTAAATAGCGGTCTTGATGAGGATCTTGGAACACGTGTTCTTTGGGCGTGAGAAAGTTGCGAGCATTGAGAAGTCTAATGGACTTGCAACTTTGGAAAAGGAAATTCAAATAAGTGTAAGTAATAAATCACCCCCACAGGATTTTGAATTCTACATACATTATTTATTATTTACCGTGTATTATACATATAGGAAGCTGTTAAATCATCGCATCTAAGAAATCGACTAGATCAAAGCGAAAGGATTCTTCACGTCAACTTTACGGATCACAAGAGCGAGTCTCCATTAATGATACTACCACAAGTATGTATTTAAACATTTTCATATGTTCTTTAGTTTAATTAATTCTTGATACATATATACATGCAACAAATTATCTTTTAGGTAATTAAGTGCGGTGTGGCATAAAGAAATCAACTATTATTGCGGAGGTGCAGTGTACAAAGCGATGGAAAACAAATGCTTCATAACAAACCACTCCCAAAGGATTGCTCTGAGTGTCTATTGAAAAATCTTTAGTGGATGCGGCGTGCATACGGATGTAGGAAATGTGGTCTCAAAGCAGTTAAGGATGCGATAGGTGGTTTTATGCATGGCAAAGGATCAAGTGGTTTCGATGAAAAGGTACATAGATGCATGTGTTTTATAAACCTACATATATCATTCTTCATATTTAATTCGGTGTTTGATACCCGGCTTTTGTTTCCTCGGTAACACCACCAAGTACCATAAAGCGATTGGTGAAAAGAGCGCACCTAAATTACATCTGAGCGCTTCGTCTCTAGTCATACCATGCAAAGGAAGCTAAGAAGATCAAGAGTCGAAGTCGTTAAATTATTGAGAATTTTATTATATACGACATTACAATTTTATATACATTCCAATTTTATTGTATTTGAATATATTTTGAATATATTTTTATATATTAGAATTTGTTTTGATATATATTGATTTCTTATATGTGACTAAAAGATTCATATAGTCACAATTATTAACACTTTTTGGTCACGGTTTGCTTAATTCGATGCGTGACTAAATGTTAGAAAGCGCCACACAAACATAAAATTAATGTGGCCATTGGATGAGCAATAGTCACACAAAACACACATTTCTTCACTTAAAACACCATATGGTCACACTTATTAACACTTTTGGCCACTTTATGCTTAATTTGTATGTGACTAAATACCCAAAAGAAACATGCTTTGTGTGACTAAATGTTAGAAAAGGCCACACAAACATAAAATTCATGTGGCCATTGGATGATCAATAGTCACAAAACACACATTTCTTCACTTAAAACACCATATGGTCACACTTATTAACACTTTTAGCCACTTTATGGTTAATTGCATGTGACTAAATACCCAAAAGAAACATGCTTTGTGTGACTAAATGTTAGAAAAGGCCACACAAACATAAAATTCATGTGGCCATTGGATGAGCAATAGTCACACAAAACACACATTTCTTCACTTAAAACACCATATGGTCACACTTATTAACACTTTTGGCCACTTTATGATTAATTGGATGTGACTAAATACCAAAAAAAACATGCTTTGTGTGACTAAATGTTAGAAAAGGCCACACAAACATAAAATTCATGTGGCCATTGGATGATCAATAGTCACACAAAACACACATTTCTTCACTTGAAACACCATATGGTCACACTTATTAACACTTTTGGCCACTTTATGATTAATTGAATGTGACTAAATACCCAAAAGAAACATGCTTTGTGTGACTAAATGTTAGAAAAGGCCACACAAACATAAAATTCAAGTGGCCATTGGATGATCAATAGTCACACAAAACACACATTTCTTCACTTAAAACACCATATGGTCACACTTATTAACACTTTTAGCCACTTTATGGTTAATTGCATGTGACTAAATACCCAAAAGAAACATGCTTTGTGTGACTAAATGTTAGAAAAGGCCACACAAACATAAAATTCATGTGGCCATTGGATGAGCAATAGTCACACAAAACACACATTTCTTCACTTAAAACACCATATGGTCACACTTATTAACACTTTTGGCCACTTTATGATTAATTGGATGTGACTAAATACCCAAAAAAAGCGTGCTTTGTGTGACTAAATGTTAGAAAAGGCCACACAAACATAAAATTCAAGTGGCCATTGGATGATCAATAGTCACACAAAACACACATTTCTTCACTTAAAACACCATATGGTCACACTTATTAACACTTTTAGCCACTTTATGGTTAATTGTATGTGACTAAATACCCAAAACAAACATGATTTGTGTGACTAAATGTTAGAAAAGGCCACACAAACATAAAATTCATGTGGCCATTGGATGATCAATAGTCACACAAAAGACACCTTTCTTCACTTGAAACACCATATGGTCACACTTATTAACACTTTTAGCCACTTTATGATTAATTGTATGTGACTAAATACCCAAAACAAACATGCTTTGTGTGACTAAATGTTAGAAAAGGCCACACAAACATAAAATTCAAGTGGCCATTAGATGATCAATAGTCACACAAAAGACATATTTCTTCACCTTAAACAACATATGGTCACACTTATTAACACTTTTGCCACTTTATGCTTAATTGTATGTGACTAAATACCCAAAACAAACATGCTTTGTGTGACTATCGATGTTTATGGTCACTAATACGGATTAATCCAACAAAATTTGTACCTAATTAGTCACACATATTACGGTTTTGGTTACTCTTTTGCAATAGAGACTAAAAAAGTCAAACACGTGACCATAGGGTACCTATGGTCATGCGACCTTTAGTCACACGGCCGAAAAAACATGTGTGACTATATGTATATCGTCACACATATTCGGTGTGGCCAAATCCACTTTTGTTCTAGTGTGCGATGGCAAAGAATGTGGCGATAAACAACTTATACGCTCTACTACTCATTTTTAAGCGCATAATTTTATTTTATTTTATATAAACTATAATTACATTTATAGGAAAAGTGTTGATTTGATGGAGGAAAAGTATGGGCCGAATAGGGCATGTCATCCTCGTGTTGGTGATAGGAGATATGGGAGCGGGCTTGTGGTGGAACTTATAAAAAGAAAATTTTTGGGTTTGGTACCCGATGGATATTGATTTGGACTTATGACTACTTGCACTCTTGACTCATTATTACGGTATAGCATATTCGGATGAGGTATGTTTTATCCGCTCCTAAATTATATCATATTTTGTTAAAGTGTGTCAAGTTGAGTTGTAATGGTTCATGTAGCGTTGTTATAGGCCATAACAGATTACAATAGGTTGCAATGGGTCTTAGTTGGTTTGAAAGATGAGAAAATAGGTTGTTGTGATGTTTAGTAACAGGTTAAAATAAGCTATTTGCTATTGGTGTTCTTGATTTCCTCGTGCTTGGCTGCGATTTGTTTGGTTTGTATCAATATATTTTGGTTGTTTCATTACTTTTGCCGCTTCTTTGCTTAGTTATTCTTGTGTTAGCTATTTTAGGTTCCGATATGGTTGTTATTTGGCTATCATGAGGTTGAAAAGGTGGCACAAGCGGGGAGCGAGTTGCCAAGGAGTTGCAACTTGTGCCGAGGAACGGAAAAGGCGGTGAGCAACGTCTTAAGGAGTTAAGGGAGGAAGTAAAGACATTGCAAACATGCTTAAAACTCTAATCTGACCACGTTCTTCACCTCTAGTTAGTTAGTTAGTTATTGGGTATCATCAAACTTGCATTTGTTTCTAGAAAGTTGAACATGGATATCTACATACCGTCAAATATGTATCTTTTGCTAACATGACCTGAAACACTTTCTACGTCCGAGCTTTTTTGGATATTGTTTTATAAGCTCGGATGTTAGTGACTTCTAGTATTTTATGAATGAAATGTAGTTTCATGATTTGACATGTGTTGATTGTGCATTACGTATTTAATCTCATTGGTCTTTTAATGATTATTTGCGGAAAACTAAATTTTGTCGTAGGAAACTCCTATGGAATAAAAATGAAACTTGCAAGGAAATCACTAGGAAATTGAAGTAAAATATGGTTGGAAATCGCTAGGAAACAAATTTTGTCACTGAAAGTCCCTAACAAATTCAGTCGGAAATGAGTGGCCATTTTGTCATTTGGTTTGGATCAATTGTGATGGATTTCCTAGGGAAAAAATCTGTCGGAAACTTTTAAAATCCGTCGGAAAGCTTCGTCACTAAGCGTTTCCGAGCATGGTTTTCCTTAGGGATTTTTTCCGTCGGAAATGTCTCACTAAAAGCTTTCTGTGACGGATTTCTTAGGGATTTTGCCGTTGGTAAAAGCCCTTTTTCTAGTAGTGGATGAAATGATGATCAAAATGGTGATGGTGATGGTGATTCAACTGATGATGATCAAACGATAATAGTTGATTGGAATAACTACTTTTGAAGGGAAATGATAAAAGCGGGTTGGGAGGAAAACACACATCAACTGTGTGAAAAAAAAAATGAAGTGGATGAACAAAAAAAAGAAGAAAATGTTTTATATAGTTGGGATACTTAAGGTTAAGCATATTATATCTTAGGTTAATCCTTACCATTAGATCAACATAAATGAATGGTGAGGATTTGTCCATTGATAAGCACCAAAATAAAGGTATGCAAATGAAAATTCCTCTTGTCTTCATATCAGAAAATTGTTGAATGCATTCCATGATTCTAATGATATTTTTTATGCACTTGACATCTTCCGTTCCACATATATCAATGTATCATCATCGGCAAATTGTAAGTGTGAGATTGACTCGTTTTATTTAATCTACATAAAATCCCGAAAGGCGTGTTTCGTTAACTATTCATTTGACCAAATTTCGAAAAATGGTTTGGACTTTGGATAACTATATAAACAAGGATTTATTGCTTTCGTTTTGCGGCGGGAGTAAATCAATATCATGAGGAAAATTTTGATATATTGGCTTATTTGTTTGTAAATTTGTATTAAGAAGATGGGGCATTAAAAAGCTTATTTTCTTCTTTTATTCGAGTAGGAGCATCTTCTTATATTCTTTTGATTTTGCAAATGAATTTGCTTTTATTTTCTAATTTCTTGTTTTGCCTTTCTACTTCTTTCTTTCTAGTTTATTAACCAACTAATATATATTTATATAAATTACATTTGCATATACCTCATTGGCTCATTCTAGCTTTTGAAAAGAGAAGTTAGAAATGAACAATAATCACAAAGTTAAGTTGATTACCAACTATACACCTATATTTTCATCTTTGTCTTTTTGTCATTGGTTACCTATTCTTATCTTAACTTATGTTATGAAATTAACTTTATGTTGATCATAGTATTAATTTTATTTAGGCTCTTACTAATTTTGTTGTAGTATTGAAAATTAAGAACTAATTTTAAAAGGTTATGAGAGTATATAGTTTCACCTATTTGATATATTTTAATTGGGTTTTGGGCGCAAAGATGTTATTCTAAATAGTAAACCACTTACTCCAATAAGACATAGGGTGTGTTTAGCGAAATTATTTGTGAGGAGAATAGTAGTATGAAGACGATGGCTGTGCACCACTCCTCCGCTTTCATAACTTCTGGGCGAAGCGTTGGAAAATTGAGCGTTCCAAAAATAGGAAAGTTTCACCGCTCCTTCGCTAAACGACTAATAAAATCAAATCTTTCATTCTTCACCGCCATCCCTCCAAAAAGCTTCACAACGCTCCGTGCCAAACATACCCATAATATCATACAACGATTAGGCGACTCGAATTTTATTAGATCTTTCAAGTTTTAAGCCTGACTTAGAGACAAACACTATACACATGAACAATACGGGCTACTAATGTATTTCCTGATAATAAGTTAAAATATCAAATCATATCTAAATAAAAATATCATCCCGTTGCAACGCACGAGCAATGTATATAAATCTAGTTTTGCTCAAATTTGGATTACGCTAAGGTTTTGAATTTTGATGAAAGTCATTTCAATAAATAAGTATGTGTAATATTAAACGTAAGCACCATATTGGGCCGAGCCCAGTTTACAATGTTCATATTTACTTATCGCCTTTGAAACCACACTTAATTGCTTCGACATTCCAAGGTCTCGTCCAGAACACAATTGTAAGTATTCTAATGAAAGTCTTATTCTATTTGGGTGTTCCCTAATAATGTTTATTCGTGATGTATTTGCTGATATATATATTTGTTATAATACAAGCCTTAATCCAATCAATGTGTTTGAAACTAATACAACATGTTCATACTGTTTTCAAACAAATTCAACATAAACTTTTGCTATAGTGTTTAGAATAAACTTTGGATCAGAACTCACCAATGCAACTAACAAAAAGATCACACAATAATTTCATAGAGGTGCACTCGGTAACTCGATTATAATTATTTTTGCTATAGAACATGTAAGCTTTAGCATAAATTAATGAGAGTCCATAAAGTGTGAGGATGTAATATTTGTTTTACGATAGGGAACTAAAACTCAGCAATTCAGCATGATCTTAATAAATAGTTTCACTAGATTAGTTAAGATCCCGCCTTCCGTAAGAATAGCTATGTTGCCATTTATGTATTCCAATAGAAAGAAAAAGTAATAGAGATCCAGCGTCTTATTTTTGTCGTTTTTAGTATCTCTTGATTCTTGCATTATAAATTGCAGCTTTTTGGAGCCAACAAAAATAAGGCAACAGAATGGATGACTCTGGACGTTATAAAGTACTGAGAAATGTAGAAGATGATAGACTAAGCAACTTGCCAGATGATCTAATCCACAAAATACTCTATGATGCTAGCATTAAACATGTTATGGCAACTAGTGTTTTGTCAACTAGGTGGAGGTTTTTATGGGCGTCGACGCCATATCTCAATTTCTCAACTGAGGAGTTCCCTAATTTGCCTGAATTCTCCAAATTTGTAAATCATGTTTTGTCTCAGCGTAATAATCAGTTGCCAGTGTTCTCAGTCAAACTCGCATATAGTGAAATGGTTAGTGAGGAGCTTGTCAAAAGCATTATGGATTATGGATTCTCCCACAATGTCCAACAATTGGCTGTTAATATTATTACAGATTTACGTCTTTCTCTATTTAATTCCAAGTCTCTCAAACATCTCACCTTATATGGACGTAATTATTTCCATACTCATGATAGACTCACATTAACGTGGGAGCTCCCAGCTTTAACAACATTGCATCTTAGTAATGTCGAATTTTGTGGTAACGAGACCGGACATGAAACTTCTCTTTTCTCTAAGTGTGTGAACTTGAAGAATCTCACCTTACGTGACTGCTATGTGTGGGGACGTGGGTTAAGAATTTGTCACTCTCAACTCTCTGATCTTACACTTGTAAATCTCGAATGTAAATGGAATAATTGTTATAGTGTGGTTGCACCTCAACTTAAGAATCTCACTCTCAAAAACTACAGTGTGATGAATCCTCAGATCTCTGCCCCTGGCCTTGCTTCATTGATCATACAGCAATATGGTCATAGTTGTGAGATAATATCTAATGATGGTTTCCCTGCTTTAGATAAGGCGGATATGAACATGTTTTATCCATGTAAATCAAATGCTTCAAAAATTCTTGTTCAAATTCAACTGCTCCACAATGTCAAATTCCTTACACTTAACTTGGAAATCATTCAGGTATCAGTCATTGGTTTTAGTATTTAATATTTATAAAATGCATTCACAAATTTTTCTAGCCAAGTAGCACCCCACAAAGATACGTTGCATACATATTTGACGTCATGATAATTTCCTTTTGTAATATTTGCTGTAGTGTCTTTCTTCTTGCGTGGAATTGATCTCACATCAATCTTGTCCTTTTGCTAACTTAAAGAGCTTAAAGATTTACCCGCGAGATGCATATTGGTTCCACGGCCTAAAGAATAAAGTAACTATGTCTACTCAAGTCATTAACTATTTTCTTGATAGTTCTCCAAGTACCACCTTTACTGTTATCTCCAACAAGGTATTTATTAGCATTATAAAGTTTTACACTAAGGTTAATCTTTACAGTGATATCTCCTCCTAACAATAAGATTTTGCAGTTTTAAGTCCACTAGTTTTTTCTATCTCATTTAAACTCTTGTTTTTTCCATGTGCTTGTCATGATCTAGCTTGGAATATATATATCATTTAATCATTATATTGAAAAACATTATATACTGTTTTGATGATATATGGCAGGATATTAGAAGAGAGATGTATTACAAATCATCACATAACCTTATGTGTGAATTGCTTGAGTTTCTAGAGCAGAAGAATACTAATATCAGAACGAACAAGGCTCACGTCAAACACACAACAAACTATTTGCAAGATAATTCTTCAAGTGCTAACTTGACAATTATCTCACTCACGGTATATCAATGTAGACAATATAATGACAGTACATATATTCTTATCTTGCCTTGTATCATATCATATTTATTGTTCTAAGCATTTGTATCAGGAATTAGTAACTGATAATTTGAAAGTAGTATCCTAAATTTTTGTATGTTTATCTTATTATATGAGACATAATTTCAGGTGCTAATAGACAGACACCAACATTATGAAAATGAATGATCTGAAGGATTGCTCGCACTGATTGGCCAAATTAATTAAGGGATCCACTACAACAATAAGGAGGACGGGCGAGGAGGCTTTTGGTGACGCCTGCCCCACCGAAAGTCACTAAACGACAAAATTCATGCCCGGTGGCACACAAACTCGCTGACCGTTTACTAAACTTTTGTATAGATAATCATAGTTATCTTGGTGATAAATGTTAGTACTCGTTGAAACTTTGCAGTGGTTCAATTACAATGAATATTGGTGAATCCATATTTGTTAGCATAAATGGTCAAAACAATTTTTTAGGTGCAGTAGTTACCTTTAGAATTCGGTTTTGAACTTTCACTCGTATACAAAATCACTAATTTCAGCTCTAAACAGTACAGTACTGCATGCAACTATAGGTGTGTTTGGTTTTCAACTAGGAATCATATCATATCATATCATATCATACTATATTATAATGGAGGAATATGTTGAACCTAACTCCGATCTTAATTCCAAGCCTAAAATTAAGCAACACACCCGAAACTGAGTATATAAAAACTGAAAATTGATCCTCCCTCCATTAAGACCACACATTAAAACCTACACATGAGATCTGATTCTCGCATTAACTTCTTTAAAATTATATTAACTTTCAGTTGATAACATTTGTTTGGACTTTTTTTTTCGCTTTTATAAGAGCAATTTGTCGGAAAAACTTTGCAATGGACGGAAAATATAACCACTCGAGACCACGCAGAAATGGCATCTTGGCCATCACTATTGATATGAGGATGGTATGAAATCAAAGATATGAACGTTATTGCTTTTGTTTGATATGAACTTTAAGGTATGATTATCAAATAAAAATAGGCCCACTATATGTTACAAAAATAATAAAATATTTTATAAAATTCTTGAAAACACTCTATCACATCGACAAAATTTAATTGTATATAAATTAAAAAAAAAAGATATATTTTGTGGCTGAAAAAGAAAGTCCAATGGGCTTCGCGAGAATGGTTTGAAAAAAGTAACCTCCTCCTCCTGCTATAGTTTATGACTATCAAAACATGATTTGATTGTGAATTTATTCACAACAAAACACTTGCAAAGGGTTTGTTTGATATAAATTTTAAAAGTCAATTACCTAAATGAACTATATAGCTACTCGTTTTATCAATGTGGACATTTTTCTCATCTTTTACAAAAATGAACTAAATGTGTCCTTATCATCTTGTCACTATATCACCATTTACATACTTATATTATAATGGAGGAATATGTTGAACCTAACTCCGATCTTAATTCCAATCCTAAAATTAAGCAACACACCCGAACCTGAGTATATAAAAGCGAAAATCGATCCTCCTCCATTAAGACCACACATTAAAACCTACACATGAGAATTGATTCTCGCATTAAATTCTTTAAAATTATATTAACTTTCAATTGATAACATTTGTTTGGACTTTCATTTATTCGCTTTTATAAGAAGCGATTGACGGAAAACTCAGAATGGACGTAAAATATAATCCACACGGGACCGCCACGCAACGCTGCGGCATGCCCACCAATACTATTGATATGAGGATGGTATGAAATCAAAGATATGAACGTCATTGCTTTTGTTTGATATGAACTTTAAGGTATGATTATCAAATAAAAATAGGCCCACTATATGTTACAAAAATATTAAAACATTTTATAAAATTCTTGAAAACACTCTATCACATCGACAAAATTTAATTGTATATAAATTAAAAAAAAAAAGATATATTTTGTGGCTGAAAAAGAAAGTCCAATGGGCTTCGCGAGAATGGTTTGAAAAAAGTAATCTCCTCCCCCTGCTGTAGTTTATGACTATCAAAACAGGATTTGATTATGAATTTATTCACAACAAAACACTTGCAAAGGGTTTGTTTGATATAAATTTTAAAAGTCAATTACCTAAATGAACCATATAGCTACTCGTTTTATCAATGTGGACATTTTTCTCAGCTTTTACAAAAATGAACTAAATGTGTCCTTATCATCTTGTCACTATATCACCATTTACATACTAATCTCTATCATGTGGCTTCTATCATTAACACACCTCACCTTATACCCCACCAACCATCACCATCACCATTCACCCCACTTTTTTAATTCTTTTCTCACCAATTTATTTTCATTTCTTTGATGCAGGAGTACCAATTTACACGTATCCGTACCAATTGTTTCAAGTTCTAATCTTTTTTACCAATTGTTTGAAGTTGTATTTTTTTTTTCAATATGTTTATAAACACAACTTGCATGTAAAGTCCATACGTGCATTATCATGCAATACGTGTGAAGCATGTAGAGTCCATACGTGCACTATCATGCAAGGTTCCATCTTGCATGTAAATCATGCATATATATATATAACAAAATTCATACAAGCCTTGTTGTTGAAACCAAAGTTAGTATTACAACTTACAAACTAGGCATGCAATTCATAACTTCATTAAACTGTTCCTTTCATGCGTATGTCCAACCAACGCCAAGCTACTTCAAAGTAACCCATTTTGCTTGACCATCTTGCACAACTAGGGCGATAGAAAAACAATAAACAGCCTCGCCCAAACCTTAAAATGTCGCTCGCCCATACCTAAAATTATCACCTTGTCGTTTAACTTGGGCGATAGAAAAACAATAAATAGGTCTAACTAAAATGTCATAGCACTCCCTCACCCAGACCTTAACCCACTCGCCCCTCGTCCACCTTGCTCGCCCGGTGTTTAACCCACACTCACCTCGCCCCTAGCTTACGTATAGCTCGCCTAGCACTCGCCTAGTCTTGCCCAGCCTCGCGTAGCCCTCGCCCACCACTCGCCCAGCTTCACGACTCACCCAACAATTCGCCCATCCCTCGCCCTGGCTCAAGAATCTCGCCCACGACTCGCGTAGCACTCTTTTTATACACCAGTATAGTTAGAAACTAATCTATTAATGAATCTAACTGATAATATTTAAAAGTTCATTTTGAAAAAATTTATGTGCGAGGTTCATATTCGTAAAGTAGTACTATAAACAGTTCATTTAAAAAAAAATCCTCAAATTTTAACGTATGATTATCAAATAAAAACCCACTACGTGTTACAAAAATATTAAAATATTCTATAAAATTCTTCAAAACACTCTACATTGAAAAATTTAATTGTATATAAATTAAAGAAAATGGGATATTTTGTGGCTGAAAAAGAAAGTCCAATGGGCCTCGCGAGAATGGTTTGAACTAAGTAACCTCCTCCCCCCGGCTATAGTTTATGACTATCAATATTTGATTTGATTATGAATTTATTAACAACAAAACACTTGCAAAGGGTTTTGATTGTGATTTTTTGATTCATATACCCATGTACCAAACACTCCCTAAGTACTAGGAAATCACACTTAAAAGAAATATATCCATCTCCATGTGCCGCCACCGCACCACGATTATACACTACACATACTACCACGACCAACAACGCTCATTCCGACTTAAGATGTTTAAAACAAAGTTCCACTTTTTCCTAAAAAGCAAACAAAATAAAAAGACAATCAATCAATTAACAAGCCAATTTCAATATTTCGAATAAATACACACGGGCTAGCAAACTTTTTAATAATTGTTACTTTATCCACGTTGTGGAACAAGTCTTCCTAAAAATCATTCCAACCATCACTCTCTTCAAAAGCAGTTGACAGAATAAAGGCTAATCATACTTCCCACGCTTTTTATCCAAGAAGCCGTGCATCTGTAATAAAACCATTGCATATAGATATAATCAATCACAAAAAAGGCTAGAAACAGAAAGTTACTATAATGCATGTAACATAACATTTGAAACCCAAATATTAACCTGGAAGTGTGTTCAAGATACTAGATAATTCTCAAGCACCATTCCTAATGGATCCCAGCTTTTTCAGAATACTAACCCAAGTAAGTGAAAGGTGTGAGTGGTGCCATGATAGCTAGCATCTTCAGCGCTTAATCAAACTCTTGTCTTTTTTGACTCCTAATCGCTCGTGCAAACCCCGCAACCAAAAAACATATTTTTGACTCCTATATGTTGTTTAAAGAAATAAGTTGACGTATGAAAACGTGATCGAGGCTTGTAAATCGCAGTGTCTTAAAACAAAACTTTGCCGAATTGGTGCAACTGTTTTGAGGATACAACAATCATTACAAGAATAAAACTTTGAATCTATCGAATCTGAGTTGTCTTCTTGACAAAAGTTGATGTTGTATATATAGGGTATGAAAGGTTTCCAATGCCATTATAACTCTTCAACAATACCATTATGTGTATAAGTGCCAAAGGAATATTGTCTCATTTGGTGAAGCATCATAATGAACACCTATACAGAATTACTAAAAGGATTGACTATAAGCCCAAGAGCCTAAAGCCCGATAAATCCTAAGCAAGCATAACCCAACCATTAAGGCCAATGTGGTAACCGTATAATCTGTAGGTATAATCGTCAAAAATGATGATTATGTGCTTAAATCATGTTCCAACATAATCATATAATCACCCCGGCTTATAATATGTTTATTCAGACTTAAAATATGATTATGTGGTAATCGTATTCCAACAACACCCCACATTTGAATAGAAAATAAGATAATATTAATTTACCGATTATTCTATTTATTTATATCAAATGTAATATGACATGCATCAAATAAGGTGTCTTTTGGACTTGAACATTTCTTGGTCAGTACTTATCAAATCAACTTTGTGGATTGTAAACATAAGTCTTGAACTAGCCATATTGTATAGTAAATCGAGACAATGAGTATCACACACATCATATTTATAATTTATGCAATAATAGATTCTTATCATTGTGTTCATTTCTGTCGTGAACATATCCTTATCCATGAGAATTTTAGAGAACTTACCAATATGGTTCCCAAAGATGCGACCACACATCAATCTAGGTAATTCCAATCAAGAATATTCTGTAGTATTCCACTGTAAAAGCCATTAGCATTATCAAGAATTAAAATTTAGCCATTAATAATCAACGGGAAACACACAAAATTCATTATAGGAATGGGCATGCTTGTGTGTTAGTAGTTATGAGTTTTACCCAACTAGTTTTCCTATTGAACCTAGACCACAGGATCTCAAATTTTTCTATAGGCCTTTTGTCAAAGGATTAACAATATGTTACATGCTACGTACGAGCCGAGGGGATGTTTTCTTCGTTATATGGATAACATTATTGATCTTATGTGCTACGAGTCGATCGAGTTTCTTCATGATAGTGATCTAGATGATAAGAAGGTGTATACAGTGTGACTATATTGATCTTTTATGCTACAAGTCGGGCAATAATCATGATTTTGATGATGATAAGAAGGTGAATGCGGTTAACGGTATCGAGAACTTGTATCATGATACCGTGAATAAGTTGTTCATCGGGTAGGTTAAGCTCGTAGATTTTATTGTTAAGACGGAGAGTTGGGTAATTGTTGAAAAATATGAAACTTATTTGTATAAAATAGAAAGACAAATTGGTTGATAACCGTTGAATTTTTTTAATAAAGTCTTTTTTGATGGAAAATTGCGTAATTGTTTTTGTTTGTTAATTTATTTGTTCATAAACTAGTTTGTTTGTTACTTCATCAATTTTTTTTATAAGAAATACGAAAAAAAATATTTCAAAATAGTCGATATTTTGTTTTCCAACATCTCATTTGTTGTTATATTTTATAATTTTTTTAGAGGTTTGAGAAATAAAAAGACGGAAAGGCACAAATACAAAATTCGTTTATCGGATGGTTCAGATTCCATGACGCTTATGTTGATTGTACGTTGAAAAAATCAAATCAGTTAGAGAAGGGTTCCATTATTTAATTGGTGGAATATCTACGTGTGAGAGTAGGCAACACCATGGGCTAAAAATTCTCGATTTAGACGCGATCCCTGATATAAGTGCTTTAGATGTTACCCTTAGACTAATAAGGGAGCTGAAAACCTATGAAAGCACAATGACTAATCCCAACCCGGTGCTTCAAATGATAGAAGTTAAAAAGACGGAAATGCACAAATACAAACTTTTGTTATCGGATGGTTTATATTTTCATGAAGCTTATGTTGATTGTACATTGAAAAAATCAAAGCAGTTGGTGGAAGGTTCCATTGTTCGATTGGCTGAATCTCTACGTACGAGTGTAGACAACGTCACCACGGTCATTAAAGTTCTCAATCTAGATGTGATTCGTACTCAGTGTGATATCATTGGTCAGCGATTCCCTTATAGTGCGACTCCGACGGTTGAAGTAAATTATCATGACAGTCTTCCTCCATAAGAACACACTCTTTTAAAGTGGCTATACAATTCTTGCTACCTCAAAGTAAATGATATAAGTGCTTGCCTAGAAAAGTTAGAGAAACTTGAATGGAGAATAGAAACTGAAGATTATTATCATTACAGTCTTCCTCCAGACCGACACCCCTTTTTTAAGTGCTCTTATAGCACGACTCCTTCGGTTGGAGATTATTATCATGAGAACCTTCCTTCAGACGAACACCCCCTTTTTAAAGTGCTCTTCTTGCTACCATCTCGTTATCAATATGTGAATATATTCACCAAGGGCTTGCCTTCAGCTTTGTTTGAGAAGTTTCATACCAGCTTGAGTATTCAGTCTCATCCCGCTCCAACTGCAAGGGTGTGTTAGTCGATATCTATATTGTATTATGGGCTTAGTTATTTTCTAGGCTTAACCTACTTCAAGAATATTTTTTAGTCATTATATATTGTAAATTATTATGGAATAATTTTTATATCACCTTACTTCAATGATTAATTTCATATATGCTTAAAGTGTAAGTATTAAATGTATAATATACAATGTTTTTAATGCATATTTGAGTATATATGAAATTTCCAACTAAAAGAATGAGAGATATGTAACTGCCTCTATCATTAATGGAATGCAAGTCAAACAAAATTATTCACTCCAACATTGTAGACTTGATATATTGTGTTGTTTTAAAATGCATTGTGTTCGAGATCGAGATCGTAGAGGAAGTGAGTTTCTTGTTGTCAAGAACTTGTTTCTACAAGGTTATTGTGCGGTTTTGGCGTTAATTATGTTAGCCTTGCTTCCAACACTTAATAATCTAGATGACTAATGAAAGTTTCAAGAAAAAGTAAGCAAACAAAGGAAATATTTTGCATTAAGGGTTTTGTTAATCTATGCTCACTGTGTATGTATTAACGTATAAATAAAAGGAAAGTTTTGGTTCATTTAAATGAAAGTTATATTTAAATATGGTAATTTATACATCAGTTTATTTAATATGTGTTTAATTCATTTTTTAATTTACACGCTAACTTGTGTCTAGTGAGCACTTGTTAGCAAAGCTCTTGTATTAATTCAAAGGCTTTACTAGGCACAATTGAAAAATGATTTAATGTATGTTATGCTAATGGGAGATGATTTGTACATTCCACAAAATGATTGACATTTATACCCTCACAGGGTGAAAATGTAAGAGTATTTGTGAGGGTATAAATGTCCAAACACAATAAATTTAAATGTACCAATCATTTTATTGAGTGTACAAATTACCTCCCTATGCTAATTGAGGCAACTACGCCTATTTATACTAACCCTATCATGTGTATAATATTCTATATCATTTTAGAGTAAACCTATTAAATGCTTTTCAGAATGCTTCTATGATTTTGAAAAAAAACCATTCCCATTGACTTTATTGGTGATCTTTTTTTTAAGTTCCTTTCAAATAATACAAGTTAAGTTCATTCCAAATAATACAAGTTATATATTATGATTTAAGATCATTTGAGGACAAAAGATTATTTACATACCAAGGGATCAATTTCCACCATCCATTTTTATTTGATCTAATGGATGAGATTAATCCCAACAATTTAAAACCCATTTTCATCCTCTTTTTAAATATTAATAAGCTTTCGAACCGTTAATCGTTAAAAAAAAAAAAAATAGCATTACGAAGACGTTTAATTATCTTTCATAGATAGGGACTTTGATATACTTTCGACAAAAAAATTTTTCGTATTTTTACGTATTTTTTTAAGTTTTTCATTTTTACGCTACGTAAATTTATTAAAAATCATATATGATATAACACTATTAGTGTTATATCATATATGATATTAGTGTTATATCATATATGATTTAACAATAGTATCACATATGATATTACACATCATATGTGATTTAACACTAATATTACATGTGATATTCAAATAAGTGTTAAATCATATACGATATTTCACGCAAATTACAGTTTCAAGAAAACAAAAAAAAAAAGACGAAAAACGTGAAAAACAATTTTTTTCTTCGTTCGAAAGTATATCAAAGTCTTGCCTATGAAAGATAATTAAATCTCGTCGTCGATGATGTAATTATTTTTGCTTAACGATTAAC
The DNA here is from genome assembly GCA_022545495.1 of Chrysanthemum lavandulifolium. Taxonomy (NCBI): domain Eukaryota; kingdom Viridiplantae; phylum Streptophyta; class Magnoliopsida; order Asterales; family Asteraceae; genus Chrysanthemum; species Chrysanthemum lavandulifolium. Next base: position 39,262,245 of record CM040246.1, read on the forward strand.
TGCTTAAAGATATTTAAATTTTAAAAATAGGTGAAATAATAATCGTTAATCTCAACCATCGATTTCTTTTTAAATAAATGGTTGAGATGAATCCCCAGATGTAAGAAAAGCTTTGGATGTAAAATAACTCTCCTCATATATTATAGCCTTGTGAGTTTAGTTTTGTTCAAAACAAAAAGTTAGTTTTGTCGTGATATGTACTATAAGTTAGACTTATTTATTAGATTGTTCTTGTATTTTCTTTGTGTCATTTCCTCTTTTAATTAGCTTGTTAATTGAGGAAAAATGCCGTGTATTGTATTTTGTTTTTCTCTTTTGTAGAATCTTATATAAATTATTGCCTTTAAAAAAAATTATATTAGTATTAAATCAATAACAAGTTTGAATTACTCAATAACATTTTCAACATGGATTGATTAATGGTATGGGTGTGTCGAGCTTTGATCAATGAATATTCTTTCTATTAATACCCGTGGCTCCAGGAAGCATAAAAAACATGTTTGGATCAAAGAATTTTGTTTTAAACTTAACGTTCATATCCTTGGTGTTCAAGAAACAAAGATGTCCAAATTGGAGCTTTTTCAACTAAGATCTATGTGGGGTAATTTCAAGTTCGACTATGCATGTAGTATGGCGAGAGGAAGGTCAGGTGGTTTGGTCACTTTGTGGGATCCTAACGTTTTTTCCAAAAAGAGAATATGGTGTAGTGACAATTACATTATCGTTGAAGCAAAAGTGGAAAAACTCAGTTAACGATTACTGTATCATCAATGTTTATGGTCCACAACATCAGCCGAATAAATCAAACTTATTGTTGGGATTCAAAGATACTGTTGCTCATATGGTTAAGACTGCTCTTGGACTGGAATGGAAATAATGCTAAGTGTGTTACTGCTGCTGGTTAAAGATTACAACTGCTAGTGGAAAGTTAAGACTGCTGGAGCAAAACTTAGTACTGCTGAAGAAACTTCAAAGAATATGCTAAGTGTGTTAGTGCTGCTAGTACAAACTTAGTGCTACCAGTACAAAGTTACAACTGCAGAAGAGTTAATGCTGCCAGAGTAAAGAGTTAAGACTGCTAGTTGTTTGTTAATGCTGTTTATGTTTTAAGTCGGTTAGATATGTATAGAATGTTTAGATAAGTATAGAAACGATATGATATACTTAGGAAAGTATTCTTATCTTGGAGAATACGTATTGTAACCCTAATAGGACTCCTTAGTCTATAAAAGGAGGTCATAGGGCATAGAGATTAGTACGTATGTTTTGTTTAGCTTCAAGGTCGTAAACCCTAATACTTGTGAGAGTATTCGTATTATAGTTAATAATATTAAAGAGTTTACTGTTAATTGATTGTGTTCTTCTTAATATTAAATATTAGATTCCGCATAGTATTTAATTAATTCAAAGACAATTTCTAATCTAGTTGTGTTAGTTTATCTAGTATAGCTAAACCTTTACAATCTAAAGGAATACGATCTAGTACATAACTGAGATCAACAAGTGGTATTAGAGTTTGTGATTCTAGAAGCTGTGATCAAAGAAGAACCTGTTCTAATATACAAGATTTTGCTACTAAAAATGGATCAAGACTCTCCACATATGGTTGCTGCATCAAAGGTTCTAGTGCTCAAGGCTGGTGAGTATGAGATCTCGAGAATGAAAATTGAGCAGTATATCCAGATGATTGATTTCCAACTTTGGGAAATCGTTGAGAATGGAAACGCTTCACCAAAAACAACAGCATCTGCAAAAGGTGTTGTGACTGTTTTTCCTCTTACTAATGTTGAAGAAAAAGCTCAAAAGAGATTGAAAGTTAAAGTAAGAAGTACTTTGAAGATGTCCATTCCTAATGAACATCGGTTGAAGTTCAACTTCTTTAAAGATGCCAAGTCCCTAATGAAAGCTATTGAAAAGAGGTTTGGAGGTAATGCTGCTACAAAGAAAACAAGGAAGAATCTCTTGAAATGGCAATATGAAAACTTCTCTGCTCAAGGTTCTGAGATGATGGATCAAACCTTTGATCGACGTCAAAAGCTTGTAAGTCAGCTTGAGATTTTGGGTGAGCAGATCTCTCAGGAAGATGTGAATCAAAAGTTTTTTAGAAGCTTGTCCTCTGAATGGACCACACATGTTGTTGTGTGGAGAAATAAATCTGGTCTTGACACAATGAGCATGGATGATCTTTACAACAATTTGAAGGTGTATGAACCAAAGGTCAAAGGATCATCTAACTCCAGTACAAACTCTTAGGATATGGCCTTTATGTCTTTTGGTATCACCAGCAGTACCAATGAAGCAATTACTACTGCTCATGGAATTACTACTGTTAGGCCACAAGTTACTACTGATAACTTAACAAATGTTGACAACTTGAGTGATGATTTGATTTATGCTTTCTTAGCTAGTCAACCCAATAGTACTCATCTGATAAATGAGGATCTGGAAAAAAATCATCGAGATAATGTGGAAGAGATGGATTTAAAATGGCAGATGGTTATGTTGACAATAAGAGCTAGGAGATTCTTGAAGAAAACTGGAAGGAAGCTGACAGTCAATGGGAATGATAATATGGGCTTTGACAAGTCCAAGGTGGAATGTTATAATTGTCACAGGAAGGGTCACTTTGCAAGAGAATGCAGGGCTCCAAGAAGCCAGAACTATATGGATAGGGAAAGCTCAACAAGAAGGAGTGTACCAGTAGAGACACCTGCTACAACATCATTGGTGTCATGTGATGGTCTGGGTGGCTATGATTGGAGTGACCATGCTGAAGAAGGTCCAACCAACTATGCATTGATGGCTTTTTCATCTTCAGGCTCAAGTTCAGATGAGGTAATGATTCTGGCTGTTCTTATAAATATTGTTTAGAAAATGTTGAATCTATTAAAACTCAAAACAATAAACTATTAGAAGATTTAAGGAAGTCTGAGTTGATGTGTTTAGGTTATAAACTATGATTAGAGTTAGTAGAGAAAAGACTTGAATTCTTTAAAACTAATTAGTCTGACTATGATGAAAAGATTAATGTTTTGAAAAGTGAAATTTATGTAAGAGATGAACTTATTAAAGAGCTTAGGAAGAGGATTGAAAAGGCTCAAAAAGAAAAAGACGAAGTTCAAAAACAAAAAGACAATATTCAAATAGGTGTTGAAAGGTTTGAACATGTATCTGAAAGTGTTAACAAGATAATAGAGTGTCAAATTGTTAACAAATGTAAAAATGGCTTAGGTTATAAACTTATAATACAATCTCCCCTCCTATTATAGGAAAGTTTGTGCCTCCTACACCTGATTTGTCTTATTAGCTTAGACGAGTTTGCTGATAAAACAGAACTTACAAAGTGTGAAGCTAAGCCTAGTTGTGAGGTAGATAGAAAGTGTCACACCCCCAAATTACATGTTTTGCAGCGAAATGGAATTCCTGGGGGATGACTGTCATAGCATCAAAGTTACAGTTATATCGAACGACCTAAAGTGTCGTTTTGAAAATATCGTTTGATAAAGTAAAATAATCAGAGTTTACAAAACATAGGTCCCAAATGAAAATCAATTTGTGCGGAAGTAAGTTTGTTACAAGCCAAATGATGTTTTAAAATGCATAAATCCCATGTGTGACGCGTCGTCACCACGACTCTATGATATGTCCAAATGCATGCCATGAAGTGAATGCCTTAGATACCTGAGATAAAACATACTAAAAAGTGTCAACACAATGGTTGAGTGAGTTCATAGAGTTTGGTTAACAAGTAAAGCTTTTAAAGAGCGTTCATGCAACAAAGGCAAAGTTTTGGTCATATAGAATAGTCCACAAAGCAAAGGCATCAGAATCCACTCGGCCCAAGTTCCGCCCATACAAAACTTGCAACCTGTGTGTTCACAATCCATCGCCAAAATATGTATAGTTTATGCTTATGCACACGTTGCCAAATGAGTTCACAAAGCAAAGGCATTGTAAATCCACTCGGCCCAAGTTCCGCCCATACAAAACTTGCAACTGTGTGTTCACAATCCATCGCTAAAAATAGTACGTCAATCATGTATGCATGTATCATAGTAGTTAAAAGTATAAATGTTTTTAGTATGTATCTAGTATATTGATCGCGACACGTGCATCAACTTATGCAATTAGCCATGAGTCTCCACTCCATCTCCGAAACCTCGGTGGGTATGATGCTCACAAGGAAAGTAATAGCATTAGTTTTACTTCACTCCGAAACTCAATGCGTGTGTTATCCAAGGAGACTTTGTGTTGCTCATAAGGAAAGTAATAGCATTAGTTTTACTTCATCTCGAAACTCAATGCATGTGTTATCCTAAGAGACTTATCATGCAAACGAGGATCGCTCGGTGTATGTTGGGAGACTTTCAAGTTTAGTATAACATAATCAAGTATAATGCAATCAAGTATAAATGCTATCAAGTATTATGCAATCAAGTATAAATGCTATCAAGTATTATGCAATCAAGTATAAAAAGTATAGCGTAGCATAAAAGTGTAAATGTTTTGAGTATTTGTATTTGTAAAAGCAAGTAGTTGAGCATGTATCTCCCCCAAAAGTTTGTAAACAATTAATAGAAAGTGGGGCTATGAAAACTCACGGTAATTCATATAAGTTAAAGTACTTGTGAAAGTAAATGGAAATATTTGAGCATGTATCTCCCCCAAAAGTAATTCAAAACGTATAAAAGTAGGGGCTATGAAACTCACCCTAGTGTGATTGGTTGTGAGGGTTGTAAGAATTGACCATAGGACCCTAGTGTGATTGGTTGTGAGGGTTGGTAAGAATTGGCCATAGGACTACCAATTCCTTGTATGCTAATTGACCATAGGATCACCCTCCGGGTTGGATGAACTTAAGAAGTTAGATGTGTGGTCTAAGATCCGAGAGGCGGGCCACACAAAGAATAAATCTAGCATGTAGCAGAACTTAATGACTCAAACTACTCTACCTGTAAGCTTTGACGACCATAAGGATGCAGACCTTTGGCGTCCTAGTAGGATTCTAGAGAGATAGGCTAGGCGAATTGACCATAGGAGTCTAGTGAATCTTATACCCCACTTGAAGCGATAGAAAGCTTAATTAGAGAACATACTCATTGCATGATAGGATGAACAACTAGGCTAGTACACTTTGTCCCTGTTGTTTAATTTCAGTATTTCATTTATGTTATTTAGTTTTATTAATCAATCAATTCAAAAACCCTTTTAAAACGTGACATAGGCTTAAGTTAGAATTCATTCACATAGCTCTTGGGGTGACCTCGGCTTTACCGAATACTACACTACACACGATCGGGTTCTCTGCCCATTAGTGCATAAGTTAGACCATAGGTAGACGAGTAACTTTTATAAGTATTAAAACCTGGTCAGAAATCCTGCTTCAAGTTTTTTGCGCCGCTGTCGGGAAGCTATATTAGGATTTTTATTTAAGTTTTTAATTTTTTGTTTTTCTTACATTTTTCTTCTAGTTTTAGGAACCATGGCAGTTGTAGATATTGATACGCTTACTCTTAAAGAGTACCTTGCTATGAATCGAGGAGAACAAGGGCCGGGGCTTGTTAGGCCGACCATTGGAGCGGATGTCCATTTCGAGATCAAGAACCAATTCATGAGGGAATTACGTGCAAATCCCTTTTCCGAAAACAAAACAGAAGATGCTTACAAGCATGTGGAAATTGTCTTGTACATCATGAGTCTATTATACATCCCAGGTGTTTCTCACGATGCTATCATACTCCGAGTGTTTCCGATGACACTCACTGGAGCTGCTAAAAGATGGGTTGATAGGTTGCCCGCTGGAACCATCAACATGTGGAATCTCCTTAAAAGAGCATTTATGCAATGTTATTGCCCTCATTCGAAGATGGAAAAACAACTAGAGGAGATCCATAATTTCAGACAAGAAGATGATGAAACGTTATACCAAGCTTAGGATAGGTATAATGATCTTTTCTACAGATGCCCCACTCATGACCTTAATAATCAGCAGAAGGGCAACATATACTACAAAGGTATTAACAGCGCAACAAGGCAGATGCTCGATTCTCAGGGGCCGATCCTTGGAATGACTCCTACTCTAGCCCTTGAGGCTATTCAAGACATGGCAGACCACTCGCAAAAGTAGAGGTATCAACAGAAGTATAAGAGGAAGTTTGGACGGTATCGCTGTTATTACTAACAAACTTGAAAGTCTTGGCAGGGATATGAAAAAGCTGAGGAAAAATGTGCATGCTATACAAGTAGGATGAGACACTTGCGGAGGAGCTCATCTATCTAGAGTCTGCCCCTTGTACAATGAAGATGAAAAAGTTGAAGAGGTCAAGTATGGAGAAGGTAGACCTTTTCAAGGGAACAGTGGTAATAGTAATGGATACCGTGTAGGACCACCGGGGTACTATATTTATGCACCTTATGGGGAAAGAAGGTCTAGCCTCAAGAAGACCATCAACAAATACTTGGAAGAGTCAACCAAAAAGCAAAAAGAACAAGACAAATGGTTGAAGAGATTTCAAGAGAACACTAACAAAAGCCTCATTAGTCATGATGAGTCTCTAAAGAACCTCGAGGAAATGATTGGAAAGCTTAGTGAAGATGTGCATAAAAGGAATGCAATGGGAAAACCTGAGGTGCAATGCAATAAATTCGTTGGAGTCTGCAAAGCAATTTTCGCTGATAAAGAGGTAAACGAATCCAACAAAAAATTCCATAATTCTAATCAAATATGCGGAGTTTCCCTTTTAGATGATAGCACTAAGCCAAATGAAACTATACTAAGACATTTACCAAGCAAGGAGGATAGCTCGGAAAGCTTTACCCTTCCTTGCACTATTGGTAATTACGACTTATATGCGTTAGCCGATCTAGGGTCTAGCATAAATGTCATGCCACTATCGCTATTTCTAAACCTTAAGATGACATGCCTAAGGAAAACCAATCTGAAGATTGAAATGGCGGATATGACTAGAGCAACTCGAGTTGGGATTGTGGATAATGTGATCATCAAGGTTGACAGATTTTTATTCCCTACTGATTTCGTTGTTATTGATATGGAAAATATTCCTAGGGAGCACCTAATCCTAGGAAGACCTTTTCTTGCCACTCACACGCCCAAGTTAAAGTTTTTCAAAAAGAAATTTCACTTGGAATTAATAACGATAGGGTTGCGTTTAAACTAAATAAAGGTTTATGTCAAGAAAACGAGGAAGTAGTTAGTTCATGCATTGCTGACATGGTTGTTGAAGAAAAGCCTGCAGAAATTTTCAAAATTTCCGATGACCTTGGTGCTTATGAAACTCCTTTGTGTTTAAGATATGAACATGAAGTTAATTCCTATATGATAACATCAAATAGTCTTTAATATTAAGTGTCAATTTCCCCCGATAATGCTCGTTATTTATATCATTTATATGGATTTACGCTTGTTTTCCATTGTTTTCCACTTTTAGGTAAATTACGAGCATTGGAGCTAAAGAGAAGCGGAAATGGAAACATTACTAAAGATTTATCACAGTATGCTTATTTTGAAGAAGTTACTGCGTAACTCATCTCTCACATTACGCCGTAACTATTGCGTGACCGAAGTCCAACTTATCAAGAGGTTACAACAGTAACTCTTCCCAAAGGTTACGACGTAACTCCATTAGGTCAAAAGAGGTTCCACGCACGATACTTACGCCGTAACTCATTGCATCACTTACGACGTAACGGGTTTATTAAAGACTACGACGTAACCACTTATAAGGTTACGCCGTAACTAGCGAATCTAGTGCATTTACATATAAATAGAAGGTTACGGCGTAACTCCTCTTTGGTTACGCCTGTAACCGGCACCGCCTATAAATACCCATGAATTCCAAAGATTTCAAAGCATCCCATTCCACACAACACTCTTAGAACATGGTAAAAGCTCAAGGAGGTCTAGGGAAGCATACAGATTTGTTTCCAAGGAGAAGTCACACCATTACGATAAGCTTTAGCGTTTATTATTTCTTTTACTTTCAATTCATGTATTTCGTACCTTTGAATATTGAATTGATTTGCATGATTAATATGAGCGGCTAAGCACCTTTTGGTGCTAGCCTAGTTATGATTCCTTAATAGTTTTGTTTGCGTTTACCTTTACTTCCATACAATTATTTCTAAGTGTATGCATGCATAGTTCTTTGGTAGTCACCCTTGGTTCGGTAGTTTTGAATGGCGATAGAGGCCAATTGCCTAGGAGATATGACCAACCGACCCTAGGTGAGCGGATTGAGACAGGAAGGGTAAGATATGACCAACCCACGACCCTTTCTACTTGTGTGATTTGACCAACTGATCACCTATCGTTTGGATGAACTTAAGAATTAGGGGTGTAGTGTCTAAGTTCCTAACGGCCGGGCACTCACTATTTAGAATCTAGCATGTTTTGCACTTAATGACTCGGCTTAGGGACCGGGAACAACAGGACTTATGACGGTGCTTTGATTTCTCCTGTGGTGGCATCTTTGCCGATAGGTTAGGGCGAATTGACCAAATGATGTCCTCTCGAATTTGACCCCACCTGAAGTAATTGGAAGTAGATAGACGTAGACATAACTAGCTAGGAGGATTAACTAGGTTAGCACCACTATTCCTCTATTGATTTCCCTTCACACATTTATTTGCTTTTATTTTATTTTCTGCATTAGTAGTTTAATTAATTAAATCCCTATCAAACCATTATTATTCTATGACAATTAGACTTAGTAATAATCCAACACACATAGCTCTTGGGACGACCTCGGCTTTACCATTTACTACACTACACACGATCGGGTACACCGCCTGTTAGTGCATTAAGTAGACCATAGGTATAGCGAGACACTATAAATATTAAGACCATTCAAGAAAACCCGCATCAAGTTTTGGCGCCACGCCGGGAGCTATTTTAGGATTTCTCATTAAGTCTTTTTTTTTTTTTTTTTTTTTTTTATGATAATGTTAGGATACAAGACTCATGACTCTAGGCCCTTTCGGCTACCCCATTTGTTGACCCGGAGAAGCAATTTCGAAAAAGGAAGATCTATTCTCGGTTCCTATTCACAACATCTTCTCATTTTGAATCGCACCAATCGGACACGTAACCGAGGTCATCAATGAAAATAATGTCGATGACCTAACCATGGAGCAATATTTGGACCGACCAAACGATAACCGCCAACGAAGCTTCACTAAGGATTCTCCTACCAAAAATACTCCATCCCATATCATATTATTCGAGAGTTACATGAGCTTAAGTTTTCGGAGACGAAGATGAGGACGCTCAGATCACGTAGATGAAGTTCTCCACTTATCCTCTCTTTTCAACGTTAGGGTACTCCAAGTTATTCACCACCGCAAGGATTTTTCCTATGACTCTCCTTTGGAACAAACAAAAGATGGTATAACAAACTTCCTAGTGAAAGTAAAGAAGCATGGGAACACTAAGAAAGGAGTTAGTCAACAATTTTGTCCTCCTTCAAAATGGCTAAGCTTCTCGGGAAAATCTATCAATTCGTGCAGATTGGAGAAGAAACGCTGTACCAAGCATGGGAAATGTAAAACCCTAAAAAATATAAACGCATAATAAGACTATTTTACCCTTGAAATCAAAATTTCTACAATACGTAAAATATAATAACGTTTATTTAACGAAACTAAAAACCTAACTTATGAATATTTAAAACCTAACATGTATATAATATGAATGACATTGATACGACAAAAGAATATAAGTCATGCAACATAAGCTTGGGCCTCGTTTTCTTTTGTTTATGATCCCATCGGTTGCTAACTTTCACGATTGGGCCGAAGTTGTTTTGTGAGCCGATTGCCACTTAAACCATTTTTAGTCTTTCTCTTGTGCCCAAGCCGAATTTCATTTGAGCCCATGGTCTCACCAAGTTTGGGCTTGTGAGCTAAGAACACATCCAGAAGCCACGGGCTTATGTCTTTTCTTTCCTTCTTCCCTTGTTGAGCCGAAGCCCACACACAAACCCCTAAGACCCGATCGGTGCATATATATACAAAAACAAACCTCAACTTTTGGAACCCTAGTCTACACAAAGTCACGGCACATTCCCTTTGCTCTTTTCTCCTTTTCGATCGAAGCTGCTACCTTGAGTGCGCGTGTGGTTGATCCGACGCAAGTGCCAAGGTAAACAACGTTTCTCTTTTCGTCTCAATTATATTTACATGCAAACATAAACTATGAAGTCGTGAGGTGTTAATGAGCCACACAAATTAAACCGATTCATGTGTTAGGGTTTTAGACAAACTAATCGGACCATATGAATAAGTCGAGCCATATTAGTGAGACGTGCAAACCTTGTCATGTACTTATGTTGCATGTTTCATGTTTTCCGAAACCTATATATATATGTATCGAGCATGCCTACCAAATCGGATAACAAGTAGAGTATATATATCGTCACATGAAGTCATAACTTGACGTATTATATGTATATAGTTAACGGGTGGCTTAAGTCATGAAGGTGTTGCGTAGGTAAGAGTCACGTTAACCTTTTTGTTGTAGCTTGTTTGTGTGTCGATGCGTGCATGTTGGAATATAGGTTAACAAGTTGTGTGAGTCAATGGGTTAAGTTTTGTATGGGTGTCGAATGGTTTGTGAGTCGGAAAAGCAACATGTAACAAGCTGGGATTTTGCATGTGTATTGAGTACATGTTGAATCAAGGGAGGGGGAAAAGATTTTGGTCTTGTTCACGTAGGGTAAACGAGTCGTCATATGTGAGTTATTAGTGTTAACGTATGCATGAGTTTGAGTTAACTTCCGTTTGAGTTTTCATACGTTCTAGGTCAAGGTGGAAGTTAGTAAAAGAGGTAACATGTAAATTAAATGCGTAATAAGTGATATTAAGAACATGAGAAAGACCCTAGAACATAAATAGGAAGTCGGTTAGGGTTAAAAGCTAAATGTGTAAATTCGTGTTTTCATGTGAGAATGGTAAGTCTTGGAATCATTAATTAAGAGTATAATGAGCTAGTACTAAGCGTGATGTAAAAATGCGTGAGTTATGATTTTATGTAAGGAACTAAGTGTCACGAATTAAAAGTATTGCATGCATGGTCTCATTAAGGTTGTGTTCGAATAATGTTACGTGTGAGTCTTGGTTAATCATGTAAGTTATGAAGGCTTGTGTAAACTATTTTGAAAAAGAGTCCTAAAATCCGTTCTTGACATTTGTAGACCCTATACTTTGAGCAGCGATCATATAAGCCCTCAATTAAGATATTTGTCATATTAAACCCTTCCGTTTATCTTTTATCACTTGTAACCCATAAGTTTGGTTAAGTAATGATTATTAACCTAAAATGTTGGAATTAGTCCGTCACTAAAAATGAGAATATATTTACAACTATAAGAAGGTGAATGCGATTAATCTGTTATAACTTAATGATGCTAACAAGTATTAAATAAATCATAATCCGTGTAGATTCGTTGAAGGAGACGCGACGTTATATCTTCGTGATTCACTCATTCGTTTGCTTTTCTCTCATTTGCTTTAAGGTACAGATATTCTGACCTTTTTAGTAAAGGTTTTCTCATGATCCCCTTTTCTTGTCACTTTCTTATGCTTATTAGGGTTTCCGATGCCATTGCTATGAACCCTTTCCCGATTGTTTGATCTGTTGCTTATCTGAACTTCTGTTTTATTGAACCATGCAATATCTGTTTTGAACTTGTGTTATGAAGACTCTGATATGCATATTTGTTGAACCTCACTAAGTTTTATTATGAACTTCTAAATATGAAAGTATGATATGTGATTATGATAATAAACTTCTGACCTCTGAATATTCGAATATGAACCTTATGATATGAATTATCTGATATGTTATCTGTGATCTTTGTGTTTGATTATGACCTGTGTCATATCTGATATTTTGTTTGACCTAAGTTAGTTTGACACCCGAGCCAAATAATAACTAGTCATGGGGTTCCATGTCCATGTCGTTGATGCACTCTCGACATGACTCTAGGGCGAGAGTGAAGTTACGCCACGTCCCTTATCTCGTTATCCATTATGAGCTCAAGTTATATTATATGACCAATATATGTTTGTAGGGCATATGGATGCATCCTAGATCTGATCTGTTATCCGATATGATTTGTCTAGTGGATGATGTCGTGTGCAATACGCGTCTTCACAACTTCTGGGAGCTAGCTACTCCAAATTATTCTCTAAGATTATTTCTGTATATGTATGATGTTTCTGATATGATATGTCTGGGCTCGTGGTAGTTAAATAAATCTTTATCTGTTACTTCTGTGTTAAGTAATTTGTTATGATTCGGTATTTTCGAGTGGTTATTTTATGTATTCTGATGTGATATGTTAGTGAATGTGCTCATGACGTATATGTTCAAGTGATTACTAGTTGCCATGCTAGGATATGATAATATGTTTAAATATGATTCGTATGTTGTCATCTGATGTTATGTTAGTTTATCGTTACGTGAATGTGTTGATCTGCGAGATGAATGTGCTAGTGTACAACCGAGTGTTTTGGAAGTTTAGTATGTATGATGGTTCGATTAATTTTATAAACCTTGTCTATCGGTTAGTTATACACCGCATATGTGACTGTCATGTTAAAACTCTATTGATGTTAAGATTTGATCTGAGAACTGGTTTAGCTTGTGATATCTGTTCTGATAATTGCTAATGGCCATGTTATGTCTTTGTCTATTCAGTTATAGTTGTCTACTGTGTTTTATATCTGTATGTGAGACTGCCATGATTTGACTGCTATTTCCGCTGCTACAATATTGTATTAAGTATGTTAAATGTAGATTAATTGACTTGTGTAAAGGACATGTTTACTTCTAGTAGTTGTTTCTGCTAGCTTTCGGTATTTCGTTTGACTTATATGTACTTAAATTGTCTGATTCATTAATTTCGTTGATTATGATGTGCTTGGTTTGTGTCATCAATGTGCTATGTGTTTGTTCTTGATTGCTATTTGTTCTTCCTGATTGTGATATTTGTGTTTTGCGAATCCTCAATGATTCATTTTTCTCGTTCCGCTACGATTTTGTTATTCGTTTCTTTGTTCAATTCGTATTTATGTTCTGTTAAGTTTTTGTTTTGCTATATCTGTTCACTGGGCTTTGTAAGCTCAGCCGCATTTTCTTTTCCTGCGGCAGGTTTTTAAGCATTCAAGGTGAGCTTATGGGATAGCTGATCTGGGTTGAGAGTAGAGACGAGAACAAGATTTTAAATAAGGATCTTAGATTTACTTTGATTATTAGTTATTTATATCTTCTTTTGTAAGTTTTGTAAAGGCTTTCGCTATTGTATAGTACTTAAGGTTCTGATATGAAACCGTATTTGTGATATCTTTACCCCTGTCCGGTTGGGGTGTTACAGAAAGATTTAATGAGCTTCTATCGATGCCCTACTCATGATTTAAACAAACATCGGATCGACACGCCTTCTATCTGGGATTAATCGCGAACACGAGAACTCCTTGATTCACCAAGACCTATTCCTAGTATGACTCTTGATCGAGGCCTTGGAATGTATTCACGGATTTCGAACATTGCTACGTGGCACATGGATACGAGGATACTGACCGAGAGATAACCGATCATAAGGTAATGAAGACAATAACGAAGCAAGAATACAATTACAGGAAATTTTTGAAAACGAAGGTTGGAAAGAAATTTCAAGCATGTAGGGTTGAGAAGGTTAAAAGTATATTTGAGACCAAATGCCGGAACAATCTTGAGAAAAGATTCTTGACCATATCAAAGAATCAAGAGAGCGACGATAGGATAGAAAAGATGATGAAAGCATTCGTGGATAATCTGATCTCTTCTATTAAAATTCATGATGATAGGATAAAGAGATTAGAGAAAAGTGTTAGTTCATGTTCGAAGCCATCTCGATTACCTAGCACTCGGGAGGAAGAAGTTGTCCACATGAGAAACTATCCTCGAAGAACCTTTGACCTTTTCTCGAGAAGGTTAAGCGACGGATCGACATGGAGAAACAATCACTTTTGGACCAAACTTTGCGAAAAACACTCCTACTAATGATTCGATAATACTAATCATCATGATATTACGCGAGAATTAAGTTATGATGAGACTATTCGCCTCAAGGAAAGATGCTCGTGTTTTGAGGAACGAACTACCACAAAAGGAAAAAGATCCAGATGCTTTACTCTCCTTGCTATATCGGGAGCCTAAACATGTGTAAAGATCTCATGGATCTTGAGCTAGTATTAGCATAATGCCTCGCTCGATGTTTTGCGTATGGAATTGGCAACTTAAACCGCCAAATGAAAATTAAAATGGGTGATCGATCCATGCATCACCATTAGGAATTGTTGAAAATGTATTGGTGAAGATTAAGAGATTCCTTTTCGGTGGATTTTGTGATTCTTGACATTAGGAAGACAACAGGATACCGTCATTTTAGGAAGACCCATGCTTGCTACCTTTCATACTAAAGTGGATGTCTTTGCCGGAAAATTAACTCTGGAAGCTAATGGAGAGATCGCCACATTCGGACCTAATGAACATTTGTCTATCCCGGAGAAGGTGTATGTAATTGACCCAGTGGGGAATTTTGGTGATGCCCTTGAAAAGTTTCTTAGCGACCCCCCGGATCCTGGAGAGGTTGACTCGGGGAAGGATTTTGATGTTTTCATGAATTTTGAGGAAGAGGATAACTTAGGATTAAGTGCTGAAAACCTCTCAAGTGATGTCGAGATGACCCATTGGCAAGATAACCCCGAAAAAACATTCTTGCAATCGGACCAACTACAATTTTATGAAATGGGGGCACGTATCCATCATAGGAATCCCTATTATCTGAAAATCTCATGCAAAATCGGGTTCATTGATTTTCACCCATTTATCGGCTACTGATTCCCTAGTCAACATTATATCTAAGGAATGCTACAACCGGTCATGGAGAAGGAGCTTGATTACAAAGGAAACAACTTCCTGAATAGCAACAAACATACGTGTTTTGTAGGAACTCACCTCGCTTCTAGTCGACTTTGTGGTTTTGGATGATGTTAGCGAGTTCGTGTCGGATGGGTGTTGGGGTAATTTTCGGAAACCTTTCAAAGAAATATCCGGGCTTGATAAAAGCGAGAAGGAAGGACTGGTTTGCTTAAAGATTGGCGATGATAAACTGCTTTCAAAATGCCAAGGACTGTCAAAATTTTAAAAATTGGACTAAAAACAATTAAGTTATGCTCACCGCTTGGTATTAGTGAAGAAGATAAAGCCAAAGGATTTGATCACCCCTACCAAAAGATCAAAACTTTACTTAGGGTGTTTAGAACTGGGAAGGATACAAACGGGATGAGAATTTGATCACCGGCTTCAACATGGAGATTGCCCATCCCGAGAGATGACGAACAAGCATCGGTAGCCCCGCTGCTCGAGTCTAACTTAAAGACTCGTTAATAAAGAAAAGTGCTCTTCGGGAGACAACGAAATTATCCCTTTCTTTTGTTTTTATTTCCTTTACATTTGGGTTTTGTGTTTTCTAACCATTTTTGCAGGAGACAAAGAAGTAATTCCGCCGCGATTCTTGATTCGAACAGAGTTACGTGTAACTCATCTTGGTGATTACGCCAGTAACCAACATTTTAGCGCAGTAATTCTTGACGCATTACCAATTACGCGTAATTCCATCTCAATGGTTACGCCAGTAACTATTCGCTTCACACTCATACCAGGTTTTGCTAGTTACTGCGTAACTCTCTCATGGAGTTCTGACGTAACTCTCCTCTGCTTTTAATTCTTTCATTTTAAAACACAGAACCTTGTATTAGTTTTTAAATGAACTTTGTGGTGTGTTCCCCAGAAACCCTCACGAGACTTCACTCGTCCACTTGGGACACCAAGTGGTTTAAAGACGTGTTGCATTCGCTAAATGCAACCGTGATTCCTACGAAGTGAGTTAGGTTTGTTTTTCATTTTATTTTTCTTTTTAGAATTATGCTTGTCGGTATTGTGATTTCGTGGATTGAAGTTTGTTCATGACGCTTAAACGAAGGCACGATCCTTTCGTGGGCCTTCTTCTTTTGGAGCAAATTTCAAGGAAGTTCTCGCCTAATTCTACCTTTCTCTTCACCTTTATTTTAATGCCTAGTACAAAAGGACTTTGTACAATTCAAGTGGGGGACGGGAGTAGAATTATCTCTTGAACTTTATTTCAGCCCTCATTTTTCTAGTTTATTTTGAAAATTATGCCATTTTAAAATTTTGACATGTTTTTCCGAACCTAACTAGATTAGACCTTAGCCGAGCACATACAACCCTTGACATTACATGGTGAGATTAGCCTTATCCGTTTCCTATATTTTTACCCCAATCCACCAAATTATGAGTGTCTTGGGTAGCTTGTAAACTTTAAAACTTGGCCTTTGCATCATTTCGAGACCATAGACGAGGTATGTTGAGTTAGCTCGATGTATTTGGACTTTTCGTTTAGAAGGCAATATTATAGGGTTATCACCCAAACAGCCTACCATTGTGAGTCTATCGATTAGTCACCTCGACTTTTCGAATTCCATGTGAAACCCTTTTGTTGCACTCCCTTTAGTGCAAGATACCCCTAGATACACCTTTCGAGCCATTCCTTTCATTTTGTCAACCCAATATATTGTTTCGTTACACCTTACACCTTAGCCTACCCCGTAGTCTTTATTTGTAATTGGGAAGTCATCATTTGCCTAAGTTCAAGGTTCGAGTGGAAAGGTTTGGAAATCACGCTTCATCGACAACAATTATGAAGATCATTGAAGACCCCCCGAATTCCCATTGTTCATCTCAAGTGGGGGGATGTTATGTTATTAAGTTATGATTCAAAAAAAAAATAGTTGATTGAGTTATGATATTGTAAAGTGCGATGTTATAAGGACTATAGTATGAGCTTTATTGTTTAGTATTGAGGAGGCCACCTCGGTCACATTAGAAGATTGGAGTTGGATTTATACCAACTGAAGAAGAAAAGGTAGTGTGCCCATCACGACATCCTCTAATGACACATCTACCTTGCATTTCATGATCCGGTCTCTAGACTTCTAAGCTTGAACTTTGGGCGGAAGGTAAGTAGTGATAACTTAGTTATAGATTTAGACTACCTGCTTGTTTTTCATTTTACACCAATTATATATCCCATGTCTTATCCTACCCTTTAGTCATGAAGCGTGTCTAGGTGATGCGTGAGCAATCTTTGGTGTCTTGGCCATGGATTTGGTCATGTATCATTGATTTTGTCCACTTCGCGTGACATGTTAGTAATGACGAGTCACCCTTAACCTTTGTCGTGTCTGTTAGGAATTAGAAAATTCCATAGTGAAGATTCGGTCTCCCAACTATTATCTAGCATAAGTTAGCTCGTAGATTTGTCGTTAGTTACGTTATTTAGAGTTTATTAGTTAGTTTGTAGCATAGTTTAGTTTAGTGCAACACCGTGGAGGAAGGACGGGTCTTTACCCACCGTATCCACGATCCACAGCCGTCAGGAGGTCATTTTTT